>OZ014510.1:31125988-31512220 GCA_963966075.1 Aphodius sticticus | reverse complement strand
CGCCATCTACCGACCTTATAATAGTTCGGCACTTCACCAATTGATGGCGCCGCCGGTTAATTTAATATGCCGAATTTCCTAAAATGATAATCGTTTCTGCAACTGAGTTTGCATCTAAAATAATTATTTATATAGTTTTTATTAATAATAATAATAATAATCAGTTTATTGTTCAAACAGTAACACAATTAAGACAATTCAATTAAGTATGTGTATTGTTAATATTTATTTCTGTTTCTACGGACACAGCATTTACTTGCGGATCACGACCTCTGTTAAACTCGCGCTGAGGTTGCAAATAATTGTTCGCTGGTGTATTAACATTTCCGTAATTTTGGTTCTGTCTTTGATAGTTATTTGTGAAAGAATTTTGTCTGTTACCTCGATTATTATGATTTGAATTAAATTTCCTGCTGTTGTTAAAACCATTACCAGAAGAATTTGGATAATTCTTCTTTTAATCTGATGCGAAAATTTGAATTTGATCGGTTTACTCTTGAAAATAAAAATAGTAGTGCGTTCTCTCTCTAACAGCGACGTGTGAGTCATACACTCCAGGTTCCAGCGTTCGGCCACGCTCGGCAGATCGGCTGAGTTGGGCTCGGTCGTCTTCGTGCGGAAAAGTGGAGGGGATAGCTTCCTATGTAAATTGGCGGCGGGTGGCGGGTCGAGAAGTGCCCTTATATATCTACTTACCATTTCGAGTTGTCGCGAATTGGATCTGGCTTTTCGCAGTTGGAATCTATGTGAATATCCGCTACTGCCGAAGACGAGACAGCATACGTGGTCGATCAGATCGAGTTCGCAATTGGAGAAACCGCGCTACGCGATTCTAGCTTTTCATACCGATCGAAAAAATAAACAAAATAAAAATATGACCTTGTTAGATCATTGTAATTTGGTTAATATAAAACTCTTTCTCAATAGTCAGCAATTTCCCTACGAGTCCATTAACGCCAATTTCAAACATAGACAATTTATAATTTTGTACGAGATGTATGCAAAATTCCAAGCGTCCTAGTATAATCGGCGCAGCGAACCGCTCCTGACGCCCAACATGTTCTTCGCCGAGCATACGCTCATCGTAATCGACTGCTCGCGACAGAACGAACTAATGAGTACGGGCGCCGTAGACATTCGGCTAGAATTTGAAACGAGCGAAGATATACCCGACAATACTTCACTCTACTGTCACCTAATTAACGATTGCATTTTAAAATATAGACCGTTAACTGGCGAGGTCAGATCGCTCTAAGCCACCATGATGAACACTTGGATCGTCGACGTGCAAGGCTTTCAATTGAAAGATAGTGAATTCATTTGTAAAGAATTGACCCTAATACACGTTTATTCCGGTCATGGTGAATTGCATAAATTATTTAAATTACCAGTTAAGTTCGCGCATTTGGAGGAAAATCTACAGCGACATGTACGCTTCGTAATAACACAAATACATGGACTTACGTGGCAAAAGCAAGATGAGAATTTTCTCTACAACGGCAACTACAACTTGACATCGCGACGTCAACAACAAGCAGAAACTGCAGAGGCTGACGTAGGAAAAGAAGAAGAAGAAGAAGAGGCTCCTTATACCAACTTATGTTCACTTTTACGGACGTCCGGAATTGATGACGGTTCTCAAATAATTGTCAAGGAACTGCAAAAAAAGCGCTGGTTAGAAAACATCTTACCGAATATTCGTATTCTCAATTTTGAAGACATGGGTTGTCCGGCACTTTCAACGCTAAAACTTCAAGCAGGAGCTGAAGGCGTTGGTGTTAAATACCATTGTAATAAGCATGCTATAAACCAGTTGCAGTGTGCTCATCAAAATGCTTACCTTCTTCGAGATTGGCTGCAAACGTGGTGGACGACGACGACGTCATCCTCACCACAGTCATCGAGACCATCATCATCATCAGCGGGGTGTGATTTCTTTTTTTGATTGAATAATTTAGCAGAAAAGAAAAATTGTATGATACTGAATAAATTACTTTTTTTTACAAATTTATTCTTTTCCCTATTACTAAAATAAAACAAATGTTTGCAAAAAATATAAATTTATTATGTTTACATATGCAAAAAAAAACAATTTACAAATTGAGAGAAGTGTGACAATTTATAATTTTTGTGTATCAATATAGTCTTGAAGATTGCTAGAGGGCCAAACGCCCGTATCGGGTCTCGACTGCCAGCCCACACTATGTCCTTTGAGTCCCTTTTGTACATTATCCGTCAGCCATTTGCGAATATCTTAATGCGATTGACGCGTTGTCGGCTCGAAGCGAAATTGCCCACCTCGCTTAACGCCAATTGTATTCAATAATGTCGTTACAAAGTTTACGTCGGCATTATACAACGCATCACATACATTTTTTTCATAATAATAGTGTACATTTTTATAATTGTTAATAATATTGTTGATAGAAAGTGATGTTACATCTTTTTTCCTTTTGTCACTCAACAACGTCAGTCTTGATACATGCTTCGCCGAGCTCGGACGTATCCGTCACGTATAGTTTCGAGTGCAGTAAAGTGTTTGTGCACCTTAGCACCGACACCATCCGGACATCACCACAACACTATCTTCTAGTGTTTGCTCTCCCGTGTGATCCTCAATCTTGGCCACGTGTTTCTGTGCGCGCAAGACGGGATCTACGGAGACGCGTTCTGAGGTAAGGCGTCCTGCGGGATTAGCAGTTTAGCGGATCTTTTGTTGTGCCGGCTGCGGGAGGGCGGCAGGGCTGATTTCAAATCAGACTGCGACTAGCTTCCCGTACGCGTGGGCTGTACAGGGGTCCGTTGCTAATTACGCTATAGGGCCCTTCCTCCTTCGTCCATCGACGTTTTTTCACACCCGAGATTGTCGGGCGCGCCTGCTGTTCGGGATAATCCCGCCGGGACCACCTAGTCCTATTTAAGAATTATTTTTATTTTATTCTTTACAAAGAAGGTATATTTATTTTTCTCATAAAGTCCTTTATTTACATTATTTTACCACGGCAAAGCCGCATTTATTTTGCATTTTTGTGTATATGTCCAGCGATATAAATCGTACAAACTCTATCGAGTTTCGTTGGACCGGGCACTGAACCGCTTTTTGCGGATCGGCCCGGTACCAGTTCTAAAACCAACTGGCCCCGGCCAGTCTGGCGATACAAGCTATTTTTTGGCTTCGTGAGTCTCCGACAACATGTCGGATATAAACAAGTCTAGAAAATTCAACTTAATGGACACGGACGGCGGCGGCGGCTGCTTGCCTGCGCCGGGCAACGTGGACGGCGACCTTACGTCACCCAATGCCACAGACACGTCTCTTAACAGCTCTGTGCAAGACACCAACCAACTCACCCCGGAGTTGGTTGTTCAATATATTAAAAGTCTTTCTAACAAAAACGACCTCTTCCTGATTCACAGGGAGGCCAGTCAATCGCTGAAATATGCCGAGTCGGAACCAGACTCTGTGTCTGACTCTATATCTGTCTCCAGTGATGGGACAGATTTCTCGACTGTGAACAAAAAACGCAAAGGCAAATTTTCTGAACCAGCTTCCAAGGCTCCTAAACAGGACGCCTCTCTGCTTTCGCCCATAGCAGCTCCCTCTAGCGGAGTTAAGAGTAAATTTAAGGCTAACAAGTCGCAGCCGTCCACCTCTGGCCTCTCGGCCGTCGGTGTCTTAACGCCCGCCTTTCCGGCGTCTGGCGTCTCGGCGCCTGGCGTCCCGGCGCCTGGCGCCCCGGCGCCTGGCGTCCCGGCGCCTGGCGTCCCAACGCCAAAGCGCAAAAATAAAGCGCACACCAAGCAGGCTCTACCTACTACCAAACCACCCAAACCCGCGGCTACCGGCACCACAAGCGACTCTGCGGTACCACCCATTGTGGTACGGCAGAAAGAAAAATGGTCCGCACTCAGAGCGACCTTGTCAAAGGAAGGTATCCCAATTAAGTCTGCTATTAACACCCAGGTTGGCATTAAAATTCTTACATCCAATCTGGACGACTACAAAAAAATATTGGCTCTGCTAAACGAGTCCTCAGTTCAACACCACACCTTCATGGCACAGGAGGACAGGGACCTCCTGGTAGTCATTCGCGGTGCTCCAATCGAGCTCAGCCTCGATGACGTAGAGCAAGACCTTACCTCCAAAGGATTCAAGCCCAAAAAGGTGGTTCGGATGAAACACCCTCGCACCAAAGAAGCTATGCCTCTTATTCTAGTAACTCTTCCCCGCGAGTTGCGAGATGTCTATAACATCTCCAAGCTCTGTGACCTTATAGTCACTGTCGAGCCCTTAAAAAAGTCCCCAGTGATTGGGCAGTGTTATCGCTGCCTCCTATTTGGCCACAGCTCCTCCAAATGCACGGCAGACTACCGCTGCAAAAACTGCGCCGGTAGTCATGACTCCAGGGAATGCAAAGCCCCAGCAGATGCCCCTTTTGTTTGCGCAAACTGCCACGAGGCACACAGGACCACCTACAGGGGCTGCAAACGCGCCCCCAAGCCTAGAAGGACAGCGGTGTCCCCCCAAGCGCCAGCTAGGGCTGCTCTTCGGCCAGAACCAAAATCGTTTCCTGCTTTACCGTCATCTAATAAACAACAGTCTCAGTCCACGACGCAAGCGTCCACACTCCGCGCCACAATGGCGCAAGTAGTCAGAAAGGGCTCGGAAAAGCAGACGCCCTTGCTCGCGACTCTCACTCAACAAAACATGTCCACTGCTATTGACCAGTTTAAGCTGGCAATGGCTACTGTGGCCACCATGTTCAATGATCTAGCACAAGTTTTTAACAACCTGTAATGCACCCACACGCAAAATGCAAACCACAGTCACTTCGCATGGTTGCTTGGAATGCGAATGGTCTCGCCGGCAAGCTGCCAGAGTTTCGTGAATTTCTTTCTCGGCTCCGCGTCGACGTGGCCCTTGTCGGTGAGTCCCATCTCAAACCTTCGCACCGAGCAACCGTTGCAAACTACAGCTGTTACCGCAGCGACAGGCTGGACGGTCGTGGTGGAGGCACCGCCGTTTACGTCAAAAAGTCCATTGAACATCACGAGGTGGCCCTGCCAGCTCTCAATCACCTGGAAGCCACTATCATCAAGGTTTCGACCGCGGGGCCGAGCCTCGTGTTGGCTGTGGGCTACAATCCCCCGCGGCACCAAATTCTGCGGGAGGACCTTGTCGCCATATTTAGCTTGGGGCAAAAGGTCATTCTGGCAGGCGACCTCAATGCGAAACATGAAATATGGTACTCTGTTGTCAGCAACCCAAATGGCCGGCGTTTAAACAATATAGCCACCGACTTAGACCTGGTAATAAGGGCGCCTCTGAGCCCCACACGCTTTCCCTTCCAGGACAACCAGAGTGCCGATGTGCTCGACATTGTGGTCGCCAAAACCGTCCTCCTGGGCGAAGAGATAGAGGTGGTGCACGAGCTGTCATCTGACCACGTGCCCATCCTCTTCTCTTGGGGCGCAGGTCTTAACGACCTTCGAACCCCCGTTGGTAAAACTTCCTGGAAGAATTTCCAGGAAACTCTGTCCGATTTCTCGTTCCCAAGGCATATCGTCAACATTCAAGCCCGTGTTACCTTCCTGGAAGGGAGGATCTTAGAGGCTTACCAGTCGTCCACCATGGTAAAGTTTGTGGGGGAAAGATCGATGGATATCCCTCCAGAAACTCTTGCTCTCATCCAGGCACGGCGTAGAGCGAACAAAATATACCATACAACACTGTCCCCTCAAGATAAGTTGCTTAAAAACCGCTTAAACGAGCAGGTACGCCTGGCGCTTCAAGCGCTTTCCAATGCCACTTGGCAGCGGAAGCTCGAGGGTCTAAATCCGGAAGACGGTTCCTTCTGGGCTCTGGCGCGTACCATTCGCAGGCGTCGGTCAGGCATTTGTGCGCTCCGTCACGACGGCAGAGTGGCCAACTCTGACATCGAAAAGGCCGAATTTTTTTCAGACACACTTTACTCTGTCTTTCAAAACGACATTCCAGACGAAAGACAGCACTTGTCCATTCTCCGGCGCCTCGAGCGAGACCGCCTCCGACCTGGAGAGGTCATTGCCCCCACCACCCCCGAAGAGGTTCGCTCCATCATCAAAGCCCTTCAGCGTAAGAAAGCTCCCGGACTTGGAGGCATCACGAATGTGATGGTTCAGAGCCTCCCGGTCCTCTCTGCAGTAGTCGACGTCATCAACGACGTTCTGGCTTCGCGTCGGTTCCCCGATGCGTGGAAAAGAGCGAAAATAATTCTAATCGCTAAGCCAGGAAAGCCCAGGACCGACCCACACAATTACCGGCCAATCAGCCTCCTCCCATCGCTGGGAAAGCTCACCGAGCGAGTTATCCTCGCCCGGCTTTCCGAGCAGTGCGAGGAGCTGAACGTCATCCCACAGGAGCAGTTCGGTTTCCGTAGCTCCCACGGAACCGAACTGCAACTCCTCCGTCTTGTCGAGGCAATCCACCAAGCCATGGACCACAAGGACGTTGCCGTAGGGACGTTCCTTGATATCCAAAGGGCGTTCGATACAGTCTGGCACGAGGGGCTCGTTGCCAAGTTATACAGGCTGAATATAAATCCATTTCTGGTTGAACTCGTCGAAAGCTAGCTCAGAGATCGCAGTTTCGTGGTCTCTGTCGGGGACGCCACCTCCACCGCTAGAGCTATCAGAGCCGGCGTTCCACAGGGCTCCGTGCTCTCCCCCACCCTGTATAATCTTTACACGGCCGATTTCCCTAGACCCGAAGCTGCGTCTCTCTACGCTTACGCAGACGACTTGGCATTCCTGGCCAGCTGTACAGATGAACAGCTGGCCTATCGTCGCGTGCAGCAAGCACTATGTGCAGCAGACGGGTTCTTCCGGAAGTGGAAGCTCCGCCCACATCCTGGAAAGAGCCAGTCTATTGCCTTCACAAATCGCTATAAACTAAACCCCAGGCGGCTCTACCTGGACGATGTTCCCATCCAACAGGTGGTGTCGGTCAAATACCTGGGCGTTACCATCGACAAGAGGCTGACGTGGGCAGCGCAGTTGAGTCAGGCGGCAAAAAAGGGCTCCCAAGCCGTGGGCATGCTCTACCCGATGATACGTCGTGGTAGTAGGATGTCCATGGCCAACAAGCTCTTGCTGTACACGCAGGTCATCAGGCCCATGATGACATATGGAAGCCTGGTCTGGGGCACTGCAGCAAAAACCCACATTAAAAAGCTGCAGGTGCAACAGAACAGGTTCCTGCGAGTCATCGTCAACGCTCCCTGGCGCACGAACATGACTCTTGTCCATGAGGAGACCGGGATAGAGACCATCTCCGAATTTCTTGCAAAGTCCGCCACGAAACGTCTCGAACGCGCGGAGGTTCACGCAAATCCTTTAGTAACTCAGGCTCTCGACTACGGGGCAACCACGAGAGCTCGCAGAAACCGCCCCAAGACGGCCCTTCTACCGCCTCCGGTGCCGTAACCCTGGTGAAATTCCGGTACAAGACCTTATAAATTGCCATCTAGTCTAGTCATTCCCGTTGTTACGTCCTATTTATTATCAAATATACTAGGTTAAGTCATGCATCTAGTCATCCTGTAGCCCTATTGCTGCCGTACCGTCCCGTTTTACTTTTGTACTTGTTCAAATATCCTATATCTAGTCATTTATGTAGTCGTATTGTTCTTTGGTCGTGGTTCTGCTGCAGCTGGCTGGTCGATGCGAACTCGTGTTCGAGTTCGAAGACCCCGTAGAAACCAGCCCAGCTGTGCCAGTATGACTGTCCGTCTTATATCGTTTTGTAAATTAAAAAATTGCGTTTTTTCGCAAAATGAAATGTCTACCGATATTTACGCGGTCTCTCATTATACAACAATATTAATCAAACTATACAATCCTATTACGCGGTATTGATTGCGTAATCAAATTTATCCAGACGAGGCATAAAGGGACTCCACCCTTGCCTCTTATCAATTGAACATGTCGAGCACTCAACAACGTAAAGAGCAAACATTTTCTATAGTTTTCATACGACTGATGAATACAATTTATCTGTTTAGCTATAGTCACTATATAGTTCACATCCATTTCAACAACATTACTATTATTATTGTTAGTAATATTATTGTCTGTCGCTTCTAAAAGTAGTTCCAACGCGCACTTCACAAATTTGTCAGTTAGAAGTTTCGATTCTAATAGCGTCCCATTGTCATTGTCGTAATCGTCGGCAGTAATTGGCTTCTGACAAATGTGACAAGTTCGACTTCTATAAAAATCAGTCATTTCCTATCGCGTTAGACGCGTCATCGGAGCGATCGTCTTAAAGTGCGTAGCATATAGTTGTTGGGTTATCTCCGTAAGTCTAGTCACAAATACCTCCGCGCAATCTGGACCGGTGTACGTTTCAAATCGATTAAATTCCGAATTAAACGAGCACACAATTTGAAATGCAAAACTGTAGGGAATATGCGCATGCGTGTTTCTGGTATAGGAGCTGGTGGTATTAGGTGCGCACGACTGAATTGGCTGTAGCATACACTCAAAATCGACATAAACAACAAAGGGTACACTTTTTTTTTTTTGAAAATTGGTAAAACAACATATTTTCGGGGACCATAGCGCCTAATTTATTTTTCTTTAAGTTTCTAGTGGGTAAAATCGTACATATCCTATTACAATCGAATTGACGATGAATATCGAGATGTCTCCGGGTTTCAAAAAATGTCAAACAACCGTTACATATAGGTTGAGACTTTTTTCTTCTATTGCGTTGTGATGCAACCAGTCGAGACAGGCTCTTAATTAATACATAATGTGTAGAACGATTAACATCATAATCACGATCTTCTTCGTCTTTCTCAAATAATAGCAAATTAACATGTACATCTCGCTCTAATTTAGTCAAAAAAATTGGTCCTACCACAATATGCTCTTTAGAGTCTGTATCGTATTCGAAATATGTATTTATGCTTAAATTATTTAAGTCTTCAATTCGCCGAATATCGTTTAATTTTACTGGAAACGTTATATCTTCGAAATCTAATACGGTCGACCAATTCGGGTGTGATACAACGCGGTCCGAGTGATGGCTTGCCGGTTTCAATGCCGCACAAAGGCACCACGCCAGACAAGCATTGTCATCATTTTTTATATTAATACACGCCTTCTTGTTTTTGATATCGGGCGGTAAATCAATATACGAAGACGAACCTATCGGTGAAAACTTATTAATATTTACCTCAAGGTGTGAAACGCTCGCTAAACTCTACCCACTATCCCTCTCCTGATATGATTCTGATTTCTGTTGAATTTTAGCCCCGAGCAAATCATAAACGTCACTCAAATTAGTACCACCGTCAATAATAACGTATTTGGTATTAAAGGATTTTAGCTCACCATCTTCAGCTTCTGCTGCGGTTTCCGGCTTGATATATTTACCAAACAGCTCAAATTTTAACTTAAAAATTGTCATTTCAGGAATTAAGTCTTCAATTAGTCCACACCTTCAATTTCGAATTCTCCAAAAAATGAGGGGATATCCGAGCTCTCCCTATTTTCAATTCTGTAACTTTTTATGCGATGTTGAAAGGCGCTCGCAATTTCGCTTATTCCATCCTCTTGCAGAATTGTTAAATTTTTGGAACGGTGATTTTGAGAGCGCAGATGCCCCCTATATTGTCCAGCTGTCGATAACGTAATAATGCAGGTGTCACAGGTATATTGTCATTGTTGTTCTACTGGTCGAGATGTTGATGCTCCTATTTCGTTTAGTTGTTGTCTGCTACAAGACGCAGAAGCAACTTTTTGCCTCTTCACCAATTCATGTGTTTCATCATCATCTTCATTGTGCTTTTGTTTTTTAACATTTATATGCGCTGTTAAGAGATGCCGTAGTAGGTCGTAAATGTCCTGGCGCATACAATACACACAAAGCGTCCATCTACTATGGTATGAGTAGGAGTTGAAGATGTAGAAAAAATCTTCATGCACTCTTTTTAACTCTTTTTAAAGTATCTCTACGACTAAAACTTTGTTCACAAACGCCACAGTCAAAACGATTCATCGTGACAGTCTAAACGCCCAAATCTACAAGCTAACAAAAAAGAGGAAAAAAATGTATTATAATTATTAACGAAAACAAAAAACTTACATATTCCAATGGATATGCAACGATTGATCGCTTTCGTAAACCCTAATTTTCTTCAAATAGCTGTAAACAACATGGTAATTCCCGATCCTCGGAACAGAACAGAATGGGTTTATTTGGTAAAGCCACAGTCAAAACGGTTCATCGTGACAGTCTAAAACCGTCCGCATCTACAAGCTAGCAAAAAAGATAAAAAATGTGTGATAATAACATTTATTAGCAACAAAAAAAACTTACATATTCCAATGGACATGCAACGATTCGTAACTTTTGTAAACCCTAATTTTGTAGCCCAGCCAAATTTCTTCAAACAGCTGCAAGCGACACGGTAATTCCCGATCCTCGAACAGAATGGGTTTATTTGGTAAAATCAAACCTTTTTCTTGTAATAAATGCTCAAAAATAATCTTATCATTAATTATACACTAAAAACACCTTGAACGAACACTTGTTCATTACACAATCAAAAGCCAGACCGCTATAGCCCCTATTTATACTACGCGAATGTCGTTAGCATTATAATAAAAATGAATAATAAATAATACCATTTTCTAATTATAATGCAACAACTACCTCGTTACATAAGCCGTGTGCCACTAAAAACACCTTGAGGAAACACCTGTTCATTACACAATCAAGAGTGCAAGCGTAGCGAGCGAAAGTGAAAGGAAATTCTGCAAGGCGGCAGTTCAACTAGCGACGCGAGAGCGTAAAAGTGCAATGTAGGTCATCGTATTCGCATATAAGTATTGCACAGAAGTATACGGTTCAACAAATTTTTTGTTAAACGTTTTGTTAAACAGTACATACGCTTAAAAATGTCAATTGTTTATAACAGTGAGACGCTTCTTAATTTAGTCATTAAAAGTATTTGTTGTAGTGTAAACGATCAGACAAAAATTTATTACCTTTTGGTACATTATCGATACATTGGTTTACCTGAAAATTTGGTTAATGTTCTTTTGAAAAACTGGCACAGTGTTAGGTGGGATTTATTGAAAAAAGACGACGATCCGTATTTGTTTATAACGTGTGGTGATGAAATTACTTTTCGAAAAAATTTTACATTTACACCAAAGTCGGTTAAATTTGTATTGGTTATGGGTGAACAAAGTGACGTGTTCGTACGAGAAAAATTTCGACGGGATATTTGTCTTCAAAGTATTAGCCCTTTGAACATAGAGCGAAGAATTTGCATTTGATGTACATTTATTAAATCACCAGTTGGAAGATTGTGTGAAGCATGTTTTTATAAAATTAATTGCACTAGAGTTCCGTTTAATTTAAGGAAATACATAAAATGGGAGATGTTTGAACATTATAATCTTACTTTTGAGTATAATACCGGGCATAGTCATTTTTTTAATGAATTTGTATTAAAAAACCATTTTTGGTGTACAAGCTGTCAAATAAGACCTCTTTTTAAGGTGTTTAAATCCCGAAACTGCTTTCGTTTGTTTTGCGATGGAGTCTTATCTACTTTCAGCGGTATAAATATTGTTCCCAATACCGTGTTTGACTTCTACGATAGATATTAAATTTCTGTTCTGAAATTTCACACTACAATAAAAAAATTTTTACGTAATACCTTCCTTTCCCCTTCTTCATGCGTTAAATCACATATATAAAAGGGCATGAGTTTCGATCCAACACAATTGTAAGCAAACAGTTCGAGTAAAGCACGCAGTGTACCAAGTGAAACAAACAAGCACAAAATGGCAGAGTACAGTCAAATGGAAAGAGATCTTTTTCAAAATTTCAATATGTTGCCTGCTACAAGTACAACAAACAACAAAGGTAATAATCTTCCGGCAGAAACGCTTTCAAGTTCGGAGCCAGAAATAGTACCAACAGCAAGCACTACAAACAAGAAATTAAACAAGAATATGGGAAAGAGGAAGACTAATGTCGACCAAAAACAAACAAAAAAGAATGCGAAGAATGCACATCTCGACGAGGAAGCTGATACGTCTTCGGATTTAGAATTAGAAGAACTCAATAAAGCTGGTATGTGTGTTAGTTCACCTTTACGGCCTATCAGAGAAATGACGGTAAATTTTGAATATCACATAACTGATATCAAAATATACACCCACCTTAAATGGGCGAGTGTTATGGTGGATCTGGAGGGGGCAGAGAATGAGGAAGATTTTTCAATTTTTTTACCGAAAAGAATAGCTGAAAAAATTACTCCATCATTCTGTGAATCTATACAGAATCATAATTATTATTTAGTTTTTATGGGCGAACTAGAGACGGGAAAAACACATAAGGCTAATTTATTACAATTTAAAAAATACTAACCAATGTTCATATTTATGTTAACTTTTAGTTAAAATAGTTTTTATTTATATAATATTATCATTTACTTAACAATATGTTTAATATGTTTATTTTTATTTTTATTATTAAGGTTTATAATAATTTTTAAAAAATAAATGCATTCATTTTATTTATATTAATTTTAAAAATACTAACTTATATTTAGATAGTTTTATGTATTATTATTAATTACTTAACAATAAATGTATTCATTTTAATATGTTTCTTTTATTTATATATTGCGAAAATTAATAACACTGTGCGGAAGCAGTGCGCTCTAAATTCAAAGACAGAACTTCTCTTCGTTCGCGTAATAGCTGCATTTCCTTAGTAGTAATTACGGTAGAAGTACGGTTTCTCTAACAGTATATAAACCTATATCAAATTATTACCTGATACAGTCGCTAACAAAATGGAATCTAGTGAGTTATGTAGTAAGGTAGCCAACCAACATAAAATCTAATACAAGTGATTCTTTTTTCAGTAATCCCAATTTTACACCTGCTTCCAGAGAATCTTCGGGTATATATTTTTGACATTAATAGTTTCAATTTCTATATCATATGTTATTTAGGGTTATTCAATTGTCATCATGTCAAGCGATGGCACACCACCATCCATTTGGCCCCCGGCGGGCCTAACGGCATTAACGCCATTCATGGCGTATTATGTGGAAGAAGATACAGTATTCATATGGTTATATGAGCAATGTTAGTATAAAAAAAATCACTAAATGTATACAATATTTAATTTCAGCTATCCATAATTTATATAAATAAATATATTGTTTGAAACATGTAAAAATTATTAAATGCATTAATCTAATTTTATTTTTTTTGTATCAGAATACAATCCATTATTGTTCAATAAACATTTTGTTTAAAACATAAAGTGTTTCATTTTAACGTGTAAAATGGTCGGTTTATAAGATATGCATAATTTTTAAATGTAACAAAATAAAACTTTTCTTGCTTTAAAAGTGCCTTTTTGGTAATTTTTACAACGCCATCTTGTTCGTAGTCGTCAAACAGGGCGAAATTTGAAATTAGTTTTTCGATTTGGGCCTTAGTTTAGGAGATTTTATTGTTTTAATTGCACTAGCAACCGACAGGCGGCGAGACGCATAAAACTTTTCTTGCTTTAATTGCACTAGCAACCGACAGGTGGCGAGATGCATTCTCGTTGCACTAGCTACTTGCACTAGCAACCAACAGGTGGCGCCCGCGCGTGCAGCGCCAGCAAGCCCACATATTACATCATTCACGTCCACCGGCTTGGTCCACGCGACCTGCTCCACATCCTAGGTGGGGAACCCGTGTTTTCCATCTACTGTCTATTATAGCAGGAGTAGCAGAATGAACATGTGGAACAAATTATCATGCATGGGTGTCTTTTAAAAGCATCTTTACGACTAAAAGTTTTTCCGCAAACTCCGCAGTCGACACCCATCTTAACAGTTTAATCATCAGCATTTACAAACTAACAAAAAATTATGACTTCAAAGCAACAAAAAAAGGACTTACATATTTCTCCGCCCAATAGACATACAAAGATTGACCACCCTCGTAAACTTTAATTGTGCAATTCTGCGAGCTTTCTTTAAACAACTGTAAATGATGTGACAATTCTTGATCCACGAACTGGATGGGTTTATTTGGTAAAAATACGCCCCTTTTTTGCAATAGGTATTCAAAAACGACTTTGTCATCGATCCTGAAGCTATATTCCAACGTCACTTAAAGAGGTCTTGAACAGTGTCCCCACATACGCACAAACAAATACAAAGCAATGTTTAACAGTAGTGGGTCAGCTGCCTCTATTTATATGCAATTTTGCAAGGATATTTCACATGCTTTAGTGATGTAAAGAGATGAACTAAGTTGTTCGGTTGCATTTAACATCTCTCTAGGTCAAATATGGTCTAGCCCGACGATTACGTAAAGCAATAAATTACTATTCAAATACGAATGCATTTACCCTGGAAACCAGAACCCCTGTCCAGACGACTCATTGCGTAATTAATTATACTGTTTATTATATAACGCAGTAAGCATGCAAATAATCCTTATTTACTGCAATAAATATCCCTTGAATTTGACATCATTCCGAACTGTGTTAATTTTAAGACTGAAATTAACATGAAGAATATTTTTTGTAGTTCGGCTTCGTTCGCTTGTAGGGTTTGTACAGTTGAATGAGATGCGGGTATAATATCCATATGTAAATCGCGCCGCTATTGAAAATTCCCCAATTAAATTGTTCTGATGGTATCGGGCAACCCAAAATTAATGATACTCTAGGCTGTCGGCTAAAACAATATTTATTATAGTCAGTTGAGACCACTTATTGTGTAAAGTAATAAATTAAGTTTTTTATTGGAACTAAATGGACTGGATGGTATTATTATAATAGTTTCAGGCTGTGATCTCGCAATGCAAAACTGAGCGACTCGCATTTCCGAGAGATTGCATAATCGAATTTCTTATAATGAATTATACCGTTTTTTATTGAAACCCGGATGCGTTCATCGTATTATTATTATTATAATTTCAGACTGTGATCTGTCAATGCAAAAGAGGTAAACGGGTAGGTTGACAATTTGTTTATAAAGACTGTTCTAATAATTAAATAACAACTAGTTCGAACATCGGTCTAAACGTCTGTAACAAAATGTCAGTTGTCTATAACAGTGACACGCTTTTAAATTTATCCATTGCGAGCATATGTGGTAGTGTAAAACAACATAAGGAAATATATTATTTGATGGGCCCCTACCGAAAAAACATTCCAGAAAAACTGCTGAACGTTCTTTTGACTAAGTGGCACAGTGTTAAGTGGACTTTGCTGAAACAAAACGATGATTGCTTATTATTTTTAACGCGCACCGATAACATTACGTTCCGTAAGTACTTTCAATTCACACAGAAATTATTAAAATGTTTGCTAGTTATGGGGAATAACAGTAACGCGATTTTGCGGGATATATTTAGAAGGTCAATATTTCGTCAGAGCACTTTGTACGCAGAGCAATCAGTTAATATTCTACATACTTTTATACAAACACCACTTGGTATAATGTGTCAAGTGTGTCTTCCAAAACATAATGGCACTCGAGAGGCTTACAGCTTAAAAGAATATTTAGAATGGGAAAAGTTTGAACATTAACCCTGTCTTTTAACAATAGCAACGGACACAACGAATTTTTTAACAATTACGTGCTAAATAAAAGATTTTGGTGCTGCAGTTGCATTACAAAACCTCTTTTCAAAGTTTTTAAACAGGGTAATTGCTTTAAAATTTTTCTCGAACAGTGCGCCTTCAGCTTCAGTGGCTTAGATTATGTCCCCGACAGTATTTTCGAATTATTTGACAGGTATTAATTATATTTGCTCTCGAATTTTAAACTGTAACAAAAAAATGTATTACGTAAAATCCACTCTTCCCCCTCCTAATACATCAAATGATATAAAAGACGCGAGTTTAAGTGCACTCAATTGCAAATTAATCATCAGACAGTTCGAGCAAGTTTCCAACACAGCATTATCTAAGCTAATAAAAATGTCCGAGTACAGTCAGAGTGAATGAACCTGTTGGAGAACTTTAGTTTGTTACCATCAAATCCACCATCACGAAACCATCAGCAGGCGGAAAGTTTTTCTGGTTCGGACACAGAAAATGCTGCCATGCCAACAACAGTACCCGAAACCATCAAGAAATCGGGTGGAAAAAGGAAAAGTAAGAGCGATGTGACCCAAAAACAAAGAAAAAATGTGAAGAAGTAGCGCCTGGAGGATTCAGATTCCGACCTTGATGAGGTGAATAAGGCCGGCATGTGCTTATCAACATTTCCTTTGAAGCCAGTTAAGGAAATGCGTCTTAATTACCAGTATAAGATCTTGGGGATGAGGGTGTATGAACATCTTCAGTGGCCGTCTGTCATGGTGGATTTAGCAGGGGGTGATCAGGATGAAAACAAATTTTCAGTTTTTCTCTCTAAAAGGATCGCTGAAAGAATTACACCTAAATTTTGTGATAATGTCAACGCCAATAATTATCATTTAATATTTATGGGCGAACTGGCGATGGGCAAAGGCCAGAACAATGCGAACCTGCTACAATTTAAGAAGTACTAAATTGTTACACCTAAATTTTGCGATAATGTCAACGCCAATAATTATTATTTAATATTTATGGGCGATAATACCATGGTATCGGTTAACCATGATACCGGTCGGTACCTAACCTAACCGGTATATGCGGAGGTGAGGTGGTTGGGAGGCTAAAGAAAATATTGCCTTTTCCATTTCAAAGGTGACCCAGGTTGGTTTACATAACAACCAGATTTCTACATCTCTTGACTATCTATATAAAGACCCAGTATCATGATAACCGCATCGCCAAATGCCTGCACTAACAATTGGTAAGTACGATTTATTTCTCTCTTAATTTTTAAACTTATTTTAATTTTAGTACCAGAAAGAAGCTGTCTGCTTTCGACTATCGGCTCTATTCAGTACCAGGATTCAACTTCTCATCGTTTAGCTTGTGAACAGTGCTATTACATCAACGAAAATCAAATTCCTGTTGAATTTGATCCTTTCAATTTTGAAATTCATAACATTAATCTTTCAAAATTCGTCGTTGAATTTTACCCTTCCTGTAATTTTTGCAAAGCAAATCTAATTCTTATAATTCCTCATCAATTTTGTGACGACCATTAATTACGTAATGCAATCCTTCGTCGTATTAGCTTCGTTAATATGGAACACTCCAATGACGTTTTACAATTGTTTCACGAAATTTTTGAAGACGAACCCGAATTTGCCGAACCCCCTGCAAATGGATCAACTGGAGGAGCAGGCGAAGACCATTCTGTTTATACTCATGACTCTATACAGCAACACCAACGAGATACCTACCTGGACCAACTTCTTAAGTCAATGCCAAGACGATACCTTCTCCATGATATTATTGCAGGAGGAGAAAACTCAATTACTGAAATTACTCAAAAATTACTACGACGTTTCCGGGAAGGATATACCGGACGGATTTTTTGGGCGTCTAAACATCCAACAGACGGCTGGGACCACGTCCACGTCCTCCACGACTGCTCCTACACCAACAAATGGTGCCGATGCACAATACTCCATTCGCTCCCTGTTAAGCGGCGCACCTCTAGATCAATCCAACTGGCCGCAGAATGTTCCAGACTGGTGGAACAATATTGCTAAATATTTCCACAAACCGCCCAGACAAAATATTATCATGCACGTTGCCGACCCATTCTGGAGATCTCTTAGTTCAGATCAAACTTACGCCTTGTTCGGTCCTACGAGATCCAACGATAGAACAGAATCAACAATGGATGCATGTGTTGAAGGTATTTAAATACACTATTCCAACTAACTCAATCTACAAATATTCTCCACAGGATTACAAGTTGGTGATTCACGAACATCCCCAGAACGAACGAGCGCAGAGAACACTGGAACTTCTGGCCTTAGTGGAACGAGAGATAACAACCGATCCGGAGTCCAAAAAAGAAATAAAGCCACGAAGATCTTGGCCTTCTTCAACAAATTCCCGACATCGCCCATACTAAGTATTGTGAAAACAAAACAATGGTTATCTTCCGAATTTGGTGTCCTCGGACGTAGTAACGACACTTTTAAAATCTGTTGCGATCAATTTCAACGACAAATTTGTCATTATTCTTTCCAAGATTTTATTAATTTATACAATACTAGTACTCCCCTGTTTGGTGCTCTAAGCGGAAACATTGAAGACGAATATTACTCCCGCGAAGAATCTTTTACAAAATTACAAGACTTCTTACTGTATCAATTCGATAACATCGATAACGTTAAAAATTTTCTTGAAATCATATACTTACATGTTAATAAACAAACGGGAAAACGAAACTGCATCTGTATTATCGGTCCACCAAACAGTGGAAAAACTTATTTCGTAAATATCATTTCTAATTTTCTATTAAGCAAAGGACAGATCCGCAATTTTAATAAATTTGATAATTTTCCCTTAAACGATTGCATTGATAAACGCATATTAATCTGGGATGAACCTAATTTTGAACGTGGTTCTCTAGAAACAATTAAATTGTTATTCAGTGGTGATAAATGTCCAGCCAATGTCAAATACGAAAGTCAAGTTCAAATTGATCGCACACCTATTTACGTAACTTGTAATTCCGATGTATTTCCATCAAACCCAGAATTTAACTGTAGAATGTATAGATATCACTGGAAATCTTTTACTGTAGGATCTACTACTATTAAACAAATACATCCATTAAGCTTATATGACTTAATTAATAATTTTGGAATAATAAATACTACAACATATTTATATTATTTTTATTACACCTTCCTACTCACCCATACATTTAACATATTACTATAAGTACTATTCCTAAAATGTTCATTTCTAATTTCCATCGTATTAAACGATCTCTGAATAAATTCAATCGTATTATCACCAATTAATTGTTTACTTATAATAAACGGAACACGATCACTCTGTTCAAATAACACTCCATTTGTTAAATGAGTTACTACATACGGACCAGTATTTACAACATTATTCGAATTATTTACATTTTCATTTACGATCCCGTTCCCTGCACTACCGTTTGGGGTTTTTTTTTTGCTATAGTTAAATATCCAAAATCATGATAATTACTGACACAATTTGTTCCTGAATTAATATTCTTCGGAAAATAATCCAACTGCATATTCCTAGCATTTTGAGTATGATTAAATGGCTTCTCCACTTCAAAAGATATTATTATTTCTGTATTTACACACCAATACGCTGCAGCATTTACAAACTCCGGTGCTAAATCTAAACCATCGTCAGGTGCATTTGCTTGCACACCATTAATTCCAATATGAGCAGATGGTTGTATCATATAACTATGACTTCCACCTTCGTTTAAACTTCCATACTTCTCAATTTGTTGATCATAATTTAAATCCACTTTTTGTGTTACTTCTTTCGTTCTAATTGATTTTGTTACAACTCCATCTCTTTCTCCTCTCACATTTGTTTCCTCAGCTGCGGTTAAAACATTTCCACTGTAAGATGTTACACTACTATAATTTTCTGGACCATACATTGGTTCAAACGGATAAGATTTTAATATTCCATTTTTTGGTGAATATCGATAATCCAAAACAACAGTATTTAATCTACCCATTAATTCCCACTGTTCAATATGTTTGGAAACATCGGGCCAACTATCTCTAAATGGTCTTTGTACTCCCGGTGTTGCAATTGATGTATACCACGGCATACTTCGAATAACATTCAAAGTACTCGGAAATTCTTTTAAATCTTCATACTGCAAAGCAGCTTTTCCCCATAACCTTTCTTTTAATTTAGTTAAATTTATTTCTTCTGTTTCACCGATTTTCATTGGTGTTGCAGCTTCTCTTTTCTTTATTTGATGTGCCTTCACCCAACCGGTTCGATTTAATCCTATACTAGACAGACCAAATATTGTTTGCGTAGAATTTGTCCAAACTGAATTAGTTGTTCCAGTATTAAACGATACTTTCGATCCTAATGGAATTACATTACATTTTACTTCTTGCACACGTGCTCCTATTGGTAATGTGTCATACTCAGATTGCGACATACAAAACATCAAAAATTCAACTGGTAACCATGCCAATGATGTCGTCACATAACTATGATCTTTTGCAGTACCATCAGTAACTTTTAACTCATTTCCCCAACTGACCATAATTCTTGACCTGGTAAATTTTAATACACCACTAGGTCCAAACCTATTACGAATAATTACACTACCCGTACCACCAGCACCACCATTCACATTTCCACCATGTCCACCACTTTCTTTAGTAACAGGAGCATCTCCTTGCATCACTTCATCTTCACCTTCAACCTGCATTCCTGGATCCACTTCATCGACACCTTCCATTTCTTGATCGTCCGGAACTGTATCTAATGCTGTAGACTTCGATGTATTTTCTAACTTATCTTCGGCTTTTCGCTTATTTCCACCACTTGCAGCTCTATCTGCATATAATCTTTGACCAAAATTATAATACGGATCTCCTCGTTTATTATAACCCCAAGGAACTCTTGTATCTCTATCTTTCGGCATACCATATACTGTATGTCCTATTAATCTTTCAAACCCAGTCTTCACACTCAATCCAACCGCTCCAGTTAAAGATGGCAAATCTCCATGCGATAAAAAATTGGCACCAAATTTTTTTATCGCTTCGAAGTCACTATTATAAATATCGTCTTCTGTTTCTGCATAAGCATATGCATAATCATGAACACGTGCGATTCTATCAGCAGCATCAACCGGTTCACCGTTTTCTAATGGATTACCAGGTCCCAAGTAACGGTGACCTGGATACAACAACATTTCATTCCTATTGAATGGCATTCTATATATATACTGTTTACAAAGTAAGCAAGGTCAGCCGGTATGTTAGGTTAGGTACCGACCGGTATCATGGTTAACCGATACCATGGTCATTGTATTATTTCAATTAACATATGTTTGTGCTTATTTTATAATAAACGTATTGTAGTTTTAATAAGGTTGTTTTATTTATTCAACAAGTTAAAATTAATGGACACGAAAGAACGCAATATATTTAAATAGCCACCTATTTTTCACGACGAAAGCCGTCTCTCTGCCATGGCCGTGCCTATTATAACGGTACATCGTGGTGCAAAAAGTAATAAATTTCAACAGCGCAAAATTAATCTTAATCGCCGTTCAAATGTTAAAGCAATAAATTTAAATCTAATGATTTCCCGACTCTTTCTATGGCAAACGCAGAGTATAAAACCAGCCAGCGAATTTTGACTCCACACAGAAGTGCGGCAAAATGGATCCTTGTAAGTATGCTCCGAGTTCCGATCAACATAAAATAAACAAGTGATTTTTTTTTTATTTTTCAGTACTACCAATTCTCAACCTACTTCCCGAACATCTCCGTGTAAGCATTTCTAAGTTGCATTTTCAACATTTTTTTAAGTAATTTTGCATTTAGGCCTATACTATCATGCTGATGTACAGCAATAATCCGCCGCCGGAGAACTTTCCACACCCTGGCATGATTGCCGTTACGCCATATCTGGCGTACTACCAGGAAGGGGAAGTGGTGTTTGTGCACGTATACCAACAGTGTTAGTATAAAAAAAGAAATAACCGAATGGGAACAATCTAACTTTTTTTTTATATTTTGGTTACAGAATATCTTCTATTATATATTAAGGTAACGTGTCAGCGTGGAGGGGCTTCGACGGCGGATTCCAACAGTGTTAGTGTAAAAAATCAATAATCGAATTCGAACAATCTAACGTATTTTTATTTTCCTTACAGAATTTCATCTGTTATTATATTTGTTTGTTTTTTATCAATTTTATCAATTAAACAAATTTTCCATGCAGTCTTTAATTTCCACACAATCGAATACCATTATAAAATTATTTTTTCCTAACCTAATTCACAATTGTTATTATTATATTCAAACTATGTGGAGGGTCATCGTGCGGGGATTCCAACAGTGTTAGTATAAAAAATCAATAATCGAAACGTGGAGGGTCTTCGTGCGCGGATTCCAACAGTGTTAGTATAAAAAAAATCAATAATCGAATTCGAACAATCTAACGTATGTGTTTATCTTCTTTACAGAATTTCTTCTGTTATTATATTTGTTTTATTTTTTTAATTAAACAAATTTTCAAACATGCAGTTTCCACACAATCGAATACCATTATAAAATCATTTTTTCAAACTACGTGCAGGGTCTTTGTGCGGCGATTGCAACAGTGTTAGTATAAAAAAATCAATAGTCGAAACGTGAAGAGTCTTCGTGCGCGGATTCCAACTGTGTTAGTATAAAAAATAAATAATCGCATTCGAACAATCAACGTATTTTCATTTTCTTACAGAATTTCTTCTATTATTATATTTGTTTTTTGTTAATTAAACAA
The DNA here is from genome assembly GCA_963966075.1 of Aphodius sticticus. Lineage (NCBI taxonomy): Eukaryota > Metazoa > Arthropoda > Insecta > Coleoptera > Scarabaeidae > Aphodius > Aphodius sticticus. Next base: position 31,489,764 of record OZ014510.1, on the reverse strand, counting down.
ATTTTTAAACATGCAGCCTTTTATTTCCAGATAATCGAATACCATTAAAATCATTTTTTCTTACCCTAATTCGCACAGCGGGCCGCAAGGTAGCATTCACACGCTGCCATCCCACTCCAATCACCCAACACACCAACCTTGGCACTAGCAACCAACAGGCGGCGCGCTAGGATCCGCGTAAACACACCAACAACATCTAGCACAGACGCCACCACCGCTCCCTGGGATCTGATCCACCTTCCGCGAATCCTATATGTAACACAGACACCACCACCGCTCCCTGGGATTTAAGCCAGGACCCGCGAATTATATCTACTAACGATATTACAATATTGATAATGATGAAGATGATGATAATAATATATTGTATAATATTGGAGAAGATTTAGACATTTCCGATTTACATGCGACCATTAAAAACTATTGCGAGAAATTGACATACGGTTCATCAAATTTAAAAACGTTTACACATACCGTAAACGATCATATCAGACAGCACAAAATACGCTAATCGAAACATTTCAATCGTTAACGAAGGCAAAAGATTCTCAGAATATTATCAATACAATCAAAGCGTGCATATCCAAGCGATGATTAGGAAGAATATAAATTAGAATTAGTTACTGCTAATGTCACTCATTCAGTATTAAACTACGACGCCGTCTCAACTAATAAACGGTCTACGTCTAAACGACAAGCAATTAACAAAAATAAATGAATAAAAAAAGAAGAAGCGCCGCCACAACCATCATACGACGACGATGATATCGGGTTGATGAAAAATGTAGAAGATATTTTAATCGAAATAACAAACGATTTCGATAGGGAATGTATTAAGAGTGTGCAAGAGTATCTAGCAAAAGTACCGGCACGTATTATCACCGTTGGCGTGTTGGGTAATCGTGGCGTTGCGTTAGCAAGACGACGTTCATCCGTAATTCCATCAAAAATGTACTAGGACCTACTAATCAACGAGAAATGCACTTGGAGCATATTTCTCCCGGCGACGACGATACGTCCATATTGTTGAATCTGAGCGAAGACATCTATAAAAAATGTGAATATCGAACAACATCGGAAATTTTTACCGAATGTACAACTGCCGAGGAATTGGATGCACTCACAAGCAACTATAGTGTATATAGTAGCGATTTAGATATACAATTGGAAGAATTTTCCAATGCCGCTAATATTAATAACGATATTACGATTGATAATGATGAAGGTGGTGATAATAATATATTGTATAATATTGGATAAGATTTAGGCATTTCCGATTTACATGCGGCCAGTAAGACATGATACCCTCGGTATATTAAAAATGCCATGTGAGGTGAATGTCCTCCATTAACCTCAAGCAAGCTCATTGCAATTTTATCCAGGTCATTACAGCCAAGTTAATATCTTTTGCGTAGGTGATATATTGGATGCAATAATTTTTTATGTGTCGCGCATAAGTTTGTGTGTGTCGAATTATACTTTGTACGTTGGTAATTTGTATTTATGTCATGAGATAAATTTGCTGGTTATACTGTAATATACGGTCATTATGATGGGTCGAATGCATGGAGAAAACATAAATTTGCAGGTAGGCTACTATAAGATCATGAAAAATAATTTAAAGGCGAATTGTTTTTATGTATCCCCATATAAGTTGAATGTGCTCAATTTAAGAGCCCTCACGTAGACGGTTCGTTGGAAGGTGGGATGGTGAGAAAAGTCACCATTTTAGAAGACAGACCCTTGCGCTCACCTTTCGACGCCCGACCTGCTACTGTGACCGTTGGAATTGGATCGGAACCCATTAGTACGCCTGAATCTCATACGCTGCAACAAACGCATCAACATGCTGATGTATGGCATCGACCTCATATGCAGCAATGCATTGCCAGCATGAAGGCATCATTCCTGGAAAGGAATGATGATTCCTACCGGCAAGTGATTACAATAATTGATTCAAATATGCACAAGTACAGCTCATATTTGTTCTATTTAAATCATTTAAAGAATGCGGAGGCCGCGTCTTTGCTTAACTGTTGTGTGAGAGATCTCGATGATCTCATTGACACAGTTGAGCAAGACTTAAATGTCATACGCAGTGTGTGGGAGAGATTGTTGCAACTCTTGAGTAATAAAAAAAATATTGATAAATAAATTTTTCACACGGTTTTCTAGATTTTTTTAAATAAAAGATGAACCTTACCCCAACATTGCCATTGCACTTTCATTCAATGAATGAAACCTGATAAATTTAATGGCATGAAGTTTGTTATCGCTAAATCAACCTACCTAAGTATGAATATTTACGATGTTTGATGAATCCAATAACTGATTTCTATTATTGTGGAATGAAGACATCAATTCATTGAACATAGTGTCAATCTAATAAAAATCTTTGCATGGATCAGTTGAGATATATTTGACAGTTCAATAAATTACACATTATGTTTCCACGATGACTTTATTATCAATACTTCATTAATACATGAACTTACATCTACATTACATTACATTACAGCTACAATGCGTTATTGTTCTTGTTTAAGGTAAGAACATTTGACGTATTTCACAATCAAACTTGATCTTCTCAAATCCAAGAGTAATGAATTCCTTCATGGTACAAAATTGTTCCGAAAGTTCACCATTCATTGTTACCAATAAATTGGTCAGTATATCGCCATCCATGCAAACTATAGTAGATAATCAACGATGTAGCTGGATCACTTCGGCACCCGAGCCTGCTTGCTCCAGAGGGTAATTAGAATTTAGCTGTTAGAAATGATACATCAATAATTATCATGTGTAATAAATTATATATTTTTATTGTCAACTCAAATCAATTAATTTATATAAAAATAGAATTTGCCTGTTAAGACATGATACCCTCGGTATATTAAAAATGTCATGTGAGGTGAATATCCTCCATTAACCTCAAGCAAGCTCATTGCAATTTTATCGAGGTCATTACAGGCAAGTTAGTATCTTTTGCGTAGGTGATGCATTGGATGCACTAATTTTTTTTGTAGCGCTCATAAGTTTGTGTGTGCGTCCAATTATACTTTGTACGTTGGTAATTTGTATTTATGGCATGAGATAAATGTGCTGGTTATACTGTAATATTACGATCATTATGATGGGTCGAATGTATGGAGAAGACATAAATTTGCAGGATAAGATCATGAAAAAATAATTTAAAGGCGAATTATTTTTATGTATCTCCATATACGTTGAATGTGTTCAATTATATAGGATATGAAAAATATTTTGTCAGGAATGATGTGTGTTTATTATGAGATAAATTTAAGGACTTTACGCGGCATTACGGTTACTGTATGGAAAAAGTGGATATATAAATTTGCAGGTACGCGACAATATCTGTAATAAAAAACATTAAGTTTAACCCGCTGGGAGCGAATTATTTTTATGTATTCCCATATATAAGTTTGCATGGGTTCGATTTAATCTGGCGGGTGGGTATATATAAATTTGCAGATACGCAACAATATCTGTAATAAAAAACATTAAGTTTAACCCGCTGGATTTTTATGTATGCCCATATATAAGTTTGCATGTGTTCAAGTATATACTTCGTGCGGGGTTTAGTTCGGCATTCATGGCGGATTATTTTTATGTATCAGATATGACATAAATTTGCAGTCATTACGAGATATTATTGGTTGAAATGGTGGTGCTGGCGGTGGAAGTTTGCATATAAGAATGTTAATATAATAAAGATTATTCAGTATTATCAAGATACTCTCAACAGCAACCAAAGCAGCAAGAAAATTAATCACCGTCGCAATCCAAAAAACAATTCAATATGGAACTGCGATCAAAATTCTGTCATTTAGTGGAAAGTGAAATTTATCTCATTCTGGACATGATGAGAACCGGTGATACAGCTGTTATTGTTGAGTTGGAGCATTGCAGAATAGTTCTACCGAGAAGTATATCAAGCACGATAGATGATAGAATCATCGATATGTACAGGCGAGGAGGTTACTCTCAATATGGAATGGAGAGAATTGGGAACCAATTAAAATTTATAAAGTTTTAATGTTGTGTAATATATTATTATTATTAGCTGCAGAATTTTTCGACTTAGTTGTTAATAAACCTCTAATAAAGATTATTACTTAGCATAAATGTTTGTTGTTTATTTTAGAATCGAATGAAAAATATAAACAGTTAAATTAAAAGAAATAATGATGCTCAGAGATATTTATTCTTGCATTATTCAAAAGCATTCGCATATAGCTGTTATTTCCAGTACACCACTTACAATGTTACAGTGCAGAGTGGTAGTGGTGGTGGTTGTGGTACTTGAGGTATAAGTAAGAGAGCGCAACGGAAACGTTTTATTCAAGTTGCAAACATGTCGAGTAAACTTGCTGAAATAACCGATCAAATTATTGTAAATTTGAACAAAAGTTACGATTTAATTAAAACAGAAAATGAAGTAGGCAAATTTACTCGACAAATTAAAAAATTTATTCGTCTTTTATCGCGCTTTATCAAAACCAAAGAATATTATAGTGTACAATCAAAATTAGAAAGCAATTTATCAGTGCAAAAATTCTATCAAGAAAATTTGAATCAGAAGAAGAATGGTGTTAAAGTAAAAGGTTACTGCTGGCAGAATATTGAATCGTGTTTTAATGGTAGAATGTGCACTGGTGTTATAACAAATCTGAAATTCAAGGATCCCAGAGAGTTTTTAAGGTATGCATTTCGTAGTTTTTCAAAAAAAATTAAATCATCATTAAAATCATTGTTAAAAGTGAATACAGTACTTTACGGTAGATTTTTCCATCCATCGCAAAATATTGTAGAAGTAAAATCGTTTAATACACGAAATAATGTAATTGATAGATCAACAAATATTAAAAAATGGTACGATGATAATGTCTTAGATAAACATTTAGTAAAACTCGAGGATTTCGAAGAAAAAATCTGGTTGGTCTCTTGTTGAAATTATGCATCTTAAAGTAAATATAAACCAATATCTCCCAATAACTCTATTGGTACATTTATTGATTTACCACCCTACATTAAAAATAAAAAGGCTGTTATAAATATTAAAAGTAATGATAATTTTTGTGTATTATATTGCATTTGTGCAGCACTTTACCCAGCAAAATAAAATGTTAACCGTAAAAAATCGTATCCTGACTTTAAAAAAATTCTAAAATATGAAGATATTTCATTTCCAGTATCAATTGAGGACATGTGTAAATTAGAATTGCAAAATAATATTAGGATCAGCGTGTATTCATTGAAGAGAATAAATAACAGTTTAGAACATGAGGTTTTACCATATAAACTGAGCACTTTCCAAAGTGAGACACAGGTGAATTTGCTACTCATTGAGGAAGGTAGATTAAAACATTATACATTAATAAAAAATTTATCTGGATTAATATCATCTCAATATACAAAACGTACTAATAAATCATTCATTTGTAATTTTTGTTTGAATCATTTTACCGCTCCAGCATATCTTGAAAAAATTCCAAAATATGTTGTGTTGGTTTAATGGCGTTAGGGAGCACTTGAATCAAATAAAAACTATTTCATCCTTGCTGACGTTTCGATTTATTTAAAATCATATTCATAGCTCAGATGGAAGGTATTAAAACTTAAATTAAAAATATAATGTTATTTTATGTTATTTTATAACAAATGTACCACTTACTTCATATCTTATCTTTGCAGAATTTTTAATGCAATTACAGCAGTTATATCGTTGATATTCCAAGACAGTGTATACATGATATTATATTTTGCATAGTAAGTATAAAATTCTAAAACTAGCTTATGATGAATGTCCATACCATTTTCGTTATAGTTCACCATAAGTAAACACCTAAGTTTTACATATAAATTTAATCTGGTTATTTTAATTAATTATTTTAAGCAAAATGTCCATTGCATTAATCGCAATCGTTATCTTCGCCCATACTCGATCAGGAGGAGGAGTATTCTAGAGAACTGTAATGGGGTACGAGAGCAAAGGGATGTTTGTAGGGAAAATTACGATGAAATGTATGCTGAATGTAGACAGGTATTTATATCGTTTTAAAATGCGTGAGCTGTGAAAACATAATTTTATTTCTAGAGAGATAAGGATCACATTAAAGCCATGGATGACTGTAACAGGCGGGTTGAAAATGTCAGTGCCTCGGACATGGTTAACAGACAAGTGATTATTTGTGAATCTGATTTGATGACTTGTGAAATTTGCAGAATTTTTAATGCAATTACAGCAGTTATATCGTTGATATTCCAATACAGTGTATATACATAAGTATACATGATATTATATTTTGCATAGTAAGTATAAAATTCTAAAACTAGCTTATGATGAATGTCCATACCATTTTCGTTATAGTTCACCATAAGTAAACACCGTAAGTTTTTCATATAAATTTAATCTGGTTATTTTAATTAATTATTTTAGGCAAAAATGTCCATTGCATTAATCGCAATCATTATCTTCGCCCATACTCGATCAGGAGGAGGAGTATTCTAGAGAACTGTAATGGGGTACGAGAGCAAAGGGATGTTTGTAGGGAAAATTACGATGAAATGTATGCTGAATGTAGACAGGTATTTATATCGTTTTAAAATGCGTGAGCTGTGAAAACATATAATTTTATTTCTAGAGAGATTAGGATCACATTAAAGCCATGGATGACTGTAACAGGCGGGTTGAAAATGTCAGTGCCTCGGACATGGTTAACAGACAAGTGATTATTTGTGAATCTGATTTGATGGCTTGTGAAATTGTAAAACGCGAGTCACTTTTCGATAACTCTATTTATAGAACAAATATTACAAATTTAGGTACCAACAAAAATTTTGAAAAAAATATTACGAATTTTAAAAATGAGATTGTAAATCTAAAAATGGAAATTGAAAAATTAAAATTAGAAAATTCCAAATTGATTGCAGATATTGCAGGTTGTGTCACGCGCGAAGATAATTGTACGGAAAAGAAAAACGATCGTAGTGTGAAATTGAATAGATGTCGGCGGAAACTAAAAAATATTAAAAACAAAAATAAATCAGAGTGAATCACCGATATCTAATTAATTTCACGGCTCATAACGTATAGTTTTTATATTTACATTATCGTTTTTAATACCACCAACAACTCAGATTCACAAATTATATTATAGTTATTAAGTTCGGATATATTAACATGAGATAAGGAGTATCTTATTAAATTTTTACCTTCTAACAAATTATCTGTTAAAATGGAGCATCGTATATTTGTAAATCATATATTCTACCTTTGTTAAGTATCTCATTAAGTAAATAATTTTAATTAGGAAAAACCTAATTACATATTTAGAAGAAATAAATACATTTAATTTGTTTCATGTTGTGGAGTTTTAATGCTAAAGTATAGAATTAGTAATTAAAACGAATTATTAATTGTTAATTATTTTCAGTACATTTACTAAATTGTTTTAAATATGGCACAGAAATATATTTTCGCATAATTTCGACATAATGTGTCACTGAACCAACACAGACAAGAAAGAATATGTCTGACCTTGAAAACCGATGACCATCTTATTAATTAATTCTCGGGTTGCCTTATCAAAACATCTGTACTGTGAATTGTGTGTATTATTATGGATATTTGTTTCATATAGATCCAATACTGCAAAATAACGTTGTTTCTTATGTAAAACAGGCACAAATACTCTCAATATAAGCGATCTTTGTGTGCAGTGCTAATAAACTAACCCCTTTTTAATTTTAATAACTATAACTTATTCGGCGTTTTTATAAATAGCGAGGTCAGTCGGTTGTTACACTCAGTGTGTCGTGTGTCGCGTATACCGTTGTAAATATAGTTGTTAACCCCGAGCGGTATTTTAATAACTATAACTTATTCGGCGTTTTTATAAATAGCGAGGTCAGTCGGTTGTTACACTCAGTGCGTCGTGTGTCGCGTATACCGTTGCAAATATAGTTGTTAACGCCGAGCGGTATTTTAATAACTATAACTTATTCGGCGTTTTTAGCAATATTCTCTCTATTTATCTATACCGTTATTTTATAGATAATTGAAAGCCTGTTCTGTTTAGTATATAAAAAAAGTGGGGGTGTTATATATTAAAAGAAGATCGATTGCATCAGCTAAAGCTATATTTAGAACCACGAGTAGCATTACACTACTTGATTGGCTGTCTCACCGCCTTTCGTCCTTGTAAACGGTAATAGATCTCCCGTTTAGATCTTGCGATATCGATTTTTACGCATTCTAACTTGTTCATAATAGGAATAAGACAATATGGAGAAATTTAAAATAGAAAAAAATATTGTTAAGAAAGTAAGAATATTTAATTTAACAGGCCGTACAATAGAGTTTAAAATTAAACCTATACCTAACGATGCAGAACCTGTGGGTTGGGTTAAGGATGGTATTAGGGATATTATTCGTTACGTCACCAGCGACTTGGAACCAACAGATCAAGTTGGTTTCACCTTTTGCAGCAAGCATTTCGAAAAGGGTACCGGTTGGGTTAGGTTTCGAGAGGCGTCCAAAATTAACATAGACGATGTATGGGATGTACTGGGCGGTATTTTTCAATCCAACTCTACGGGATTTAATACGGACACCTTTTGTTTGGGTATCACTACGGTTAAAGTTTCCACTGGAAATGGAAGACGTTCAAAATACAACAGTTTCGATGAAGAATGTATCAAACGAAGAGGAGTCATTGTGATTAATAATAGTGACAATTTATGTTTGCCTCGCGCATTAGTAGTGGCTATTGCTCATTGTACGAGAGATCCAAATTATCGAATTATCAGACGAGATATCAGAAAAGAGCAGACTACTCGCACCAATAATTTAATAACAAATGCTGGTGTTACTATCCCGGAAGGATGCGGTATAAAAGAAATTCAACTTATTCAGAATTATTTAACAGACTATAGAATTGCGGTTTATAGTTACAACAACAAAGGAAGAGATCTAATATTTAAGGGGTCCAATGCACCGCTAAAAATTAACTTGATATACCACAAAGGCCATTTTAATGTAATCACATCTCTAACCGCAACATTTGCATGTGGATACTTCTGTGATGATTGCGATATACCCTACAACAACAAAACCGATCACAGATGTGTGAAAAAATGTGTTCCCTGTCAGCACATGTGTAATGTTGAATGTAAAATTAAGTGCGCGGACTGTAATAGAAGTTTTAAAAGTGGGAAATGTTTCGATAATCACAAAACATAAAATGCACTCGATGGAGCTAGTTTGTGTGACACTGTCCGCCTTTGTGCTGATTGCTTGAAAACGGTGAAATCGGAAAGGCAACATACATGTGGCGAGATTTACTGCAAAATCTGTCAAAAACATCAACCGCTGGATCACCAATGCTACATGAGACCTGATCACGGGAAACCGAAATTGAAGAATTTTTTGTTTATTTTTTATGATTTGGAAACCAGTCAGGAAAATGTGTTAGAAGATGGATCTTTACATCATGTACCGAATTTGTGCGTGTTTAAGACCTGTTGTGAGAATTGTATAAACTCTACCGAAAATTCATGTGTGACATGTGGAGAGAGTGCAAATCTCTTCCAATAACAACCAAAATTTCCTAAAACAGAACCCTATCGATTGGTTTATGAACTTTACATTGGCTCGTAGGCAACTATACCAGACTGTTACAGTTATAGCACACAACGGCCAAAGTTTTGACCATCAATTTTTATTAAACTATGTTATCACAAAAGCGGATCTAACGCCAGAGTTGATTATGCGTGGAACAAAAATAATTCAGATGAAGCTCGGCAATGTGAAGTTTATTGACAGCTTAAATTATTTTCCTATGGCTCTAGCCAAACTGCCAAAAGCTTTTGGTTTACCAGGCACATATAAAAACGGCTACTTTCCACACCTATTTAACACAGAAGCAAATCAAAATTACATCGGTTAATTACCGCCTCTTGAATACTACGATCCAGATGGTATGCTTGGTTCTGATGACCCCGATAATTTTGATGAAAGAAAACAGTTTTTGGAATGGTATACCAATCATAAACAGGATGAGTTCAAGTTTCGTAAGGAGCTGGTGGAGTATTGTGTATCCGATGTGGAAATTTTAACTCAAGCTTGCTTGAAGTTTCGAGAACAAATGCTGTCAACTTCCAACTTGTGCACTTTCACTGAAGCATTAACTATTGCTACAGCGTGCAACAAAATTTACAGAAGAAATTTTTTACAACCTGATACTATAGGTTTAATTCCTAAAGGAGGATATAGATGGAGAGACAACCAGTCGCAAATCGCAATACAATGGTTAGTGTGGGAGGAATATAAAAGAAAAGTAGATATAATTCACTCAGCATTCACTCATAATTGTCAAGAGACGCGTCAAGTTTTCGAGTTTCATGGGTGTTTTTACCACGGTCACGATGTCTGCTACAAAATCAATCGCGATGCCCCACTACACGATAATCCATGTGAAACTCTTAATCTTCGCTATGAGTCTACCATAGAAAAAATAGATCGTCTTAGAGAATTAGGTTACGAAGTTCTTGAAATGTGGGAGTGTACATTCAAAAACTTCCTTTCCATGAATAGTGATATAAGGAATTATGTTGAAAAACACCATCTGTCGACTTCAACCCCCTTAAATCCTCGGGATGCATTTTTAGGCGGTAGAACAGGTAACTGCAAAACTTACTACGAATGCAAGCCTGATGAAAAGATCAAGTAACAGACAATGAAAAAAGAAAATATATTGACGACTTTTTTATTGCCGAGGGAATACAATTGGAATCTGATAACATTGCTAATAACGCTGGTTTACGATAATTGGCCAAGTTAATTCTCAACTCCTTCTGGGGAAAACTCGGCCAGAGGGAAAACCAACCAAAACCTGCAATAGTAAACAAAGCTGATGATTTTTTTAATATCTTATCAAATCCTTCAATTACTGTGAATGGGATATTACCCGTAAACGAGAACGTATTGATTGTAAACTATGAATATATCGAGGAAGCGAGCGACTTGCTAAGTACCGTATATGTTTGCCTTGCAGCATATACTACAGCGCAAGCGCGTCTTAAATTATATAGTTATTTAGAAATGCTCAGAGATAGGGTTTTGTACTACGACACAGATTCTCTTATTTACATTTTCAAAGATGCGGAGGAAGATGTGCCCGTTGGGAATTTCCTAGGAGAAATGACGGACGAATTGGAAACACACGGAGGTGGCAGCTACATAACGAAGTTCGCATCTGGTGGCCCCAAAAATTATGCCTACGAAGTGTATTCTACAAACAGCGATTCTTTAAAGACTATCGTAAAGGTGAAAGGAATTCGGATTAATTATCAAACGTCCAAATTAATTAACTTCGATAAAATATCTAATATGATAATTAATGACTCGACTCCTGTTCAAATAGTGTCAAAGAATATTCTAAGGAATAAATATCATGAAGTTATAACAAAGGAAGAAGAGAAAATCTATCGCTTAAACTCCACAAAGCGGAAATTTGGTGACAATTTTGATTCCCTACCTTATGGGTACAAGAAAAAACATCACAGCAAATGATCCTTTTTTTATATCATAACTTTCTGTAATGTATAGCAACAAAAATTATGCTTACGAAGTGTATTCTACAAACAGCGATTCTTTAAAGACAGTCGTAAAGGTGAAAGGAATTCTGATTAATTATCAAACGTCCAAATTAATTAACCTCGATAGAATATCAAATACGATAATTAATGACTCCACTCCTGTTCAAATAGCGACAAAGAATCGTAAAAAAATCTGTAATCAATATAATGTATGTGTGTAATGTGATTTTACTAATATTGTAAATTATTTTAATAAATGTTTACCATCAACACAAGGAACTGCACAAGAGGCATGCGGCAGATAAAATTCTGGAGGAAGCGGCTTGGCAGCGTGTCAAACATCCATCGGCATCGACCGGTGAAAAAATTAGCGCCTGGTTAGTAACATCCGCCATGAAAGCAAAGCGCAAATTGGGATTAGGCATGCAGCGACGCCTACGACGTCGACGACGACTGACAGCAGCAACAAGAAAAAAATTAAATAAAATATAGTACTCTTTTTTATTATTTTTTTATCAACAATAAATATGTTTAAACACTACAATGTTTTATTTCAAATATGACCGACCGACCGATCGACCGACCGACAGACAGACAGACCGCTCGCCGTATCATTCAGAAATAAACAATTGCTGATAAATTACACTGATGGATCACCTGGGTAAGGTGACCGAACTGTCATCTGCGCGAACTCCGGAGGCCGAGTTCGAGCCTATTCAAGGGTATTTTTTAAAATTAATTATAAATAGTACGTTACAGAAACGACCATCAGATGGCGCGCGCGCAACAATTGACAAAATGGCTGATAAAGGGTGCACGCAAGCCTACTTCGGTAACTGACCACCAGATGACCTTCATTGCACTAGCGGCCGTGTTCTCGACTTCTGAGTTCGAGCCGTCAGTCGGGGTCAAAGGAGGTCGTCCCAAGGATCCCATTACCTACTAGCGATTCTACTGAAAATCTGATTATAATAATTGCCCATGTTTAGGGCTTTTAAGTATGCCAAACGAGTACGAATTATTTCCTTATGTTGCCACATTTCCTTCAGTCATTTCCTTCATCCAATGATAAATACAACCACTCTTCCCCATGATGAATTTTCAGCACTATTATATAGTGCTCTAATTTAGAAGATATTTTAATCGAAATAACAAACGATTTCGATATGGAATGTATTAAGAGTGTGCAAGAGTATCTAGCAAAAGTAATGTCACTCATTCAATATTAAACTACGATGCCGTCTCCAACTAATAAACTGTCTTCGTCTAAACGACAAGCAATTAACAAAAATAAACTAATGAAAAAAGAAGAAGCGCCGCCACAACCATCATACGACGACGATGATATCGGGTTGATGAAAAATTTAGAAGATATTTTTTAATCGAAATAACAAACGATTTCTATATGGAATGTATTAAGAGTGTGCAAGAGTATCTAGCAAAAGTACCGGCTCGTATTATCACCGTTGGCGTGTTGGGTAATCGTGGCGTTGGCAAGACGACGTTCATCCGTAATTCCATTAAAAATGTACTAGGACTTACTAATCAAAGAGAAATGCACTTGGAGCACAGTTTTCCCGGCGACGACGATACGTCCATATTGTTGAATCTAATCGAAGAGAACGACATCTATAAAAAATGTGAATATCGAACAACATCGGAAATTTTACCGAATGTACAACTGCCGAAGAATTGGATGCACTCACAAGCAACTATAGTATTCCATATAGTAGCGATTTAGATATACAATTGGAAGAATTTTCCAATGCCGCTAATATTAATAACGATATTACGATTGATAATGATGAAGATGATAATAATAATATGTTGTATAATGTTGGAGAAGATTTAGACATTTCCGATTTACATGCGACCATTAAAAACTATTGCGAGAAATTGACATACGGTTCATCAAATTTAAAAACGTTTACAAATACCGTAAACGATCATCACCTGATGAAGCTATTGTACGAGATAATTTTCAATAAAAATTATAAACTACCCAACAAAGAACGTTTACGACAATTGAACGAAAACAAATCGGCCAGCGAACTATATCAGACAGCACGAAATACGCTAATCGAAACATTTCAATCGTTAACGAAGGCAAAAGATTCTCAGAATATTATCAATAGAATCAAAGCGTCCATATCCAAGCGATGATTAGGAAGAATATAAATTAGAATTAGTTACTGCTAATGTCACTCATTCAGTATTAAACTACGATGCCGTCTCCAACTAATAAATGGTCTTCGTCTAAACCAGCGCTCCGCAACTACTGTGCCGCGGCACAGTAGTGTGACGTCACACGTTCCGGTCTCCAACGTATTGAGCCCTGTGTTTAATGTCTTAGAACTCGGAAACTACTTAACGAAAAGTAATGAAATAAAGTGCGTTACACTTCTGAATCATTTCTACTACATATGTACTAGTATCAACATGTTCTGCCCAACGGTTTCTACATGAGCGCGAGAGGAGTGGAAAATGGTACCCGATTTTTGCATTTCTAAATTAACGCTTGTCTTTACGATTTTTTTTCTCACAAACCAATTGCCATAAAAACTTAAAATTTCGAACAGATACCAGGTAACATCATATCTATAGATTGGTATTCATGTTTTCTTAAGATATGAAGTAATAAAGGTTGTAAATTAGGTATTTCTTGAAGACGGATATCTCTGTAAAGAATTTTACTGCAACAACGCCGTTAGCGCTTAAGCAATCCTTATTTACTGAGAAACATATACTATGAATATAAGAACATTCGTGTTATTTGTTAATTCTTTGGGAGGAATTTAACTTGGAGGATAGTTTGCACCGAGCGCCCCCCAACGTGGCAGCGGCGGGGCACGTGCGGCTGTGAAGCGTGGTCCGCGATAGATTCAGTGGCCGTTTGAATCTTAGCGCGGAATTAGCGTTTGAATGTTTCCAGAACCGCACGCAAATTTTGTTCAATATGTTTGTTTGGTCTCTACGTTGATTTGATATTTCAAAATAACAGTACTGTTATTTCATAAATGGAATATTTTATTTTATGATTTATAATATTTTTCTATTGTTATTTCTGCATAGAAGCAGTAGTTGCTTGTCATAGCGGTGCCCGCAACCTTTTTTCACCTAACCCATTCCTAGCATTTTGCGACATACCACAGGCAATAATAAAAATCTAAGAAATTACATGTAGATACATATGTTTATTTATTTATTAGTTCAACATTCACATACTGTGCACTAACTTAATAGTAAGTAGTCTTAAAAATAATTAATTATCCATAATCAATGCGACACCTGGGCACGTTTTAACGAACACAACAATTTTATATTTGGCTCGATTGTTGACAGAGCAACGCGAAGTTCTCGATCGAGGTCCTTCAATCCCGACCGTTTATCATTTTTGATTAAAACTAATGCCGAAAAACTTTGTTCACATAAATATGTGGTTGCAAATGGTAGCAGAATTTCTACAGCTTTGTTAGAAATTTGAGGATATTCTCCATTAACCGAAATCCAGAACACGTCCAACGGAACTTCCGTGAACTTAAACTTAAGCATCCCGTCATTTTTTATGTCTATAAATTCCTCTTGTTGCTTGATGGAAAGTTCCAGCACAGATTTTTCGACGTTAGGTAGAAAAGGATTTCGGATCCAGTCATACTGTTCCGTATTTATTGTCGGAAAATATTGCTCAAATTTCTGTTTAAGCAATATTAAATGCTCTTGAGCCAAGTCCATTATATATTGCTTGTTTTCGATCGGTGTGCTGTTGGTTCTTGCAAACATTTCAAGTGATCCTCTTCGTAGCTCCCGTTGCCAAAGTTCCAGCTTCTCCTTAAATGCGTTCAACTTTTCAGAACATGATAATAAATTTTCATTCCGTCCTTGCATTTTTTTATTTAGATCATTTAGGTGCTGGAATATGTCTGCCATATATGCTAATTTGGCTATCCACTGATTATCTTCAACCAGCTTACGTAGTTCACACATTTTTTGCTTTAAGAGAAATTGACTAACCTCATGACGTAGCTCAAACAATCTTCCGAGAACTTTTCCGCGCGATAGCCAACGTACTTCCGTATAATACAGTAAGGACTTATGCTTTGATCCCATTTCTGCACAGAGTGTTTCAAAAATTCGAGTGTTTAAGGCCCTACTTTTAATAGTATTTACTATTTTGACGCAGTCGTTCATAGTTTTACATAAGTCTGCTGGCAAGTTTTTTGTCATGGGGGCTTCACGATGTATAAAGCAGTGCGTAATTTGTACTGTCGGATTATACCGTTTTACACAGGAGACGAATCCCTTGTCTCTACCCATCATTGCCGCAGCGCCGTCCGTGCAAACACTCACGCAATTTTTCCAATGGATGTCATGCATATGGAAGAACTCATTTGTTAAGCAAAAAATGTCCTCACCAGTTGTGCGCTCCGGAAGGTCTTTACAAAATAAAAAGTGTTCTTGTATACAAATACAAATAATTTGAGCATGGTCTTTTATGTCCGTTGATTCGTCGATTTGGAGTGAAAACTTTACAGCCCTTTTCAATTTTTTTACCAACGTTTCCACAATGTCAGTAGACATATCGTCAATACGCCTCTTCACTGTTTCAGCGGACAACGGAACTTTACTTACTTCTTTAACTTCATTAGGGCCAAGCATTATTCCAACGATTTCCATGCATGATGGTTTAATAAGCGTCTCTCCAATCGTGTGAGGCTTTTTTTGACGCGCAATTAACCTTGCGACATGGTAGCAAGCTTGTAACGCCTTTTCAGAAGCGGTAGCTAATGATGTCAACATAAAGTGCATTTGATTTTCATCTAATATTCCTTGAAAATATGCTTTATCGTTGTTAGCGCAACTGGGGTGTTTGGTTTGCAAATGACGGATCAGTTTACTTGGGGACCATTGATTTGTTAGAAAGTTTTTCTCCGCAAATAACGCATTCTGGCATTGCAATGGCATCGGAAGTTTCGCTGCACGAAAACCCGTATTGAATATAATTATCTTTGTACTGTCTTGGCCAAATCTTCGTTTTTTTACAACACCGCTCGTGCTGGATTGATTTATCGGCGAGGTTGGACGTCCTTTCTTAAACTCCATAATATTTACTAATATTTATTTATAATATTTAAGATAAAGTAGTAAGTAAGTTCAAAGTAATCAACAGCATTAATTAATGCAGGAAATTAAGTAATACAGTTTTTATCATATGATAATATCGCGTAACAACTGTCACAAGCAGTGTTGTTTCGTTGTTTTTGACAGCGCCATCTAGTCTTGCTTGTTTTGTTTTAGTGGGCGAATAAGCCTACTAATACGTACGTTCACAGTTCACACCACAGTTCTCACCAATCGCTAGGGACGTAACGTACTTGCGCGCTGTGCGAAAATAATATAACAAATAAATCGCTATAAAAAGAAAGTTAACAACTCAAATGAGATTATATTTCAGTAGTTTTTTAAGTAATGAATGGCGGTTATTTACGTCCATATCACGTTGTCATACTGACATACGTTTCTGAGATAACCGATTCCATAAGAACGTTGTTTACAAGATTTATTATAAAACAAATGAAGAAAAAAAAATCGCCAATCTGTAGATGAGATCCTAAATGATACGTGATTGAAGTTTGGAATTTTTCTGGCAAACGGTTTAGAAGCAACAAATTTGGAAAAACGTGCGTTAATTGAAAACGGCGCAAATCGGGTACCTTTTTTATATTCTAACACGCTCATGTTAAAACCTTGGGGCAAAAAAAAATGATAGTCACGCATATCATAAAGAAAAGATTTAGGAGTATAACTAACTTTATTTCAATTTTTTTCGTTATGTTGTTCCAGAGTTATGCGCCTTCAAACGCAAAACTTAACATTTTTGCAACCGGCGTAGGTGTGCCGTGAACGACGGTCGGTTGCGGAGCACTGGTCTAAACGACAAGCAATTAACAAAAATAAACGAATAAAAAAAGAAGAAGCGGCGCCACAACCATCATACGACGACGAAGATATCGGGTTGATGAAAAATTTAGAAGATATTTTAATCGAAATAACAAACGATTTCGATAGGGAATGTATTAAGAGTGTGCAAGAGTATCTAGCAAAAGTACCGGCACGTATTATCACCGTTGGCGTGTTGGGTAATCGTGGCGTTGGCAAGACGACGTTCATCCGTAATTCCATCAAAAATGTACTAGGATTTACTAATCAACGACTTGGTGGGTATAAAAAGCAATAGCGGTAGAATCATTCCTCAATCCAACAACGTATGTTAGTTGTCTAATATAAAATGAATCATCAAGACATTGTTTTAAGGTTTGTTCAACAACAATACAATGGGGAGAAGCCCATTGTTTTTGAAGGGGGCCCGTTGTCCTAATAATTTCTAATAGGGGACGAGAAATTTGAAGACCATCTAATACGAATATACGAAAGTAACGACTTAGTGCATATATAGTGGGAACTGGACCAAGTAAGTTGTATAAAATTAGTCAATTCTTGATAGTCCATTGTGTTTTCCATCAATATTCTGAAGAATTTGAGTATAACTTACAATTGTTAAATTTATTTAGGGTTTGAAGCTTTGGATGCTTAGGGGAGCAGAATCGGAAGAAGAATCCCTTTCTGATGTGGAATGCGGTCCACCACTTTAGAAATTAATGCAAAGAGAAACAGAAATAACATTCTTACTGGTTCCGATAAATTTACTTATTTGCCTTGCAAATATAAGGTAAATAAGGTAGAGGTTTATACAAAAAAAAATATTTGAGCAAGCATGCAAATACATGCTTCTTTAATAATCAGAAAGATAATTCTAAAATTTAGTACCCAAGCGAAGGGCAGACAATTCTTGCATTCACTGAGTCTAGAAAAATTTTTTTTTATTTTTAATCCAATTTTAACAATTATTTTTTTCAAATATAGATCACATATTGCTCTATTTACTGCCAAAAAACCAATTGTCTTCTTTAGATGCAAAGCACGTTGTGATGGCAAAATAAATTGCAAAAATCAAGAAATCACTTTAGGGATTCTTTTATCGAAACAATTTAGTAGTAATAATAGTTCAGAATTGCCCAAAAACTCTAAATCCAAAACTTCATGAATATTAAAAAAATATTGAAATTCTCTTCAAAAATAATTCCTTAAACTTAAAACAAATTTTATTTATCCCACAATAGCTTAAAACAAATTGTTAGGTTACATGCTACGCTAAGGTAAATTCTTTAAAATGTAAAAATTGTGCGTGATTCTTGCATTCAAACAGAGAAATTTTGGTCGGCAGAATAATGATTGCGATTGCGCATTTTGTATTGCCGTTCGACTTGGTGGGTATAAAAAGCAATAGCGGTAGAATCATTCCTCAATCCAACAACGTATGTTAGTTGTCTAATATAAAATGAATCATCAAGACATTGTTTTAAGGTTTGTTCAACAACAATACAATGGGGAGAAGCCCATTGTTTCTGAAGGGGCCCCGTTGTCCGAAGAATTTCTAATAGGGGACGAGGAATTTGAAGACTATCTAATACGAATATACGAAAGTAACGACTTAGTCATATATACTGGGAACTGGACCAAGTAAGTTGTATAAAATTAATCAATTCTTGATAGTCCATTGTGTTTTCCATCAATATTCTGAAGAATTTGAGTATAACTTACAATTGTTAAATTTATTTAGGGTTTGAAGCTTTGGATGCTTAGCGGAGCAGAATCGGAAGAAGAATCCCTTTCTGATGTGGAATGCGGTCCACCAATTTAGAAATTAATGCAAAGAGAAACAGAAATAACATTCTTACTGGTTCCGATGAATTTACTTATTTGCCTTGCAAATATAAGGCAAATAAGATACAGTTTTATACAAAAAAAAATATTTGAGCAAGCATGCAAATACATGCTTCTTTAATAATCAGAAAGATAATTCTAAAATTCAGTACCCAAGCGAAGGGCAGACAATTCTTGCATTCACTGAGTCTAGAAAATTTTTTTTTATTTTTAATCCAATTTTAACAATTATTTCTTTGAAATATAGATCACATATTGCTCTATTTACTGCCAAAAAACCAATTGTCTTCTTTAGATGCAAAGCACGTTGTGATGGCAAAATAAATGGCAAAAATCAAGAAATCACTTTAGGGATTTTTTATCGAAACATTTTACTAGTAATAATAGTTCAGAATTGCCCAAAAACTCTAAATCCAAAATTTCATGAATATTAAAAATATATTGAAATTCTCTTCAAAAATAATTCCTTAAACTTAAAACAAATTTGATTTATCCCACAATAGCTTAAAACAAATTGTTAGGTTACATGCTACGCTAAGGAAAATTCTTTAAAATGTAAAAATTGTGCGTGATTCTTGCATTTAAACAGAGAAATTTTGGTCGGCAGAATAATGATTGCGATTGCGCATTTGGCATTGCCGTTCGACTTGGTGGGTATAGAAAGCAATAGCGGTAGAATCATTCCTCAATCCAACAACGTATGTTAGTTGTCTAATATAAAATGAATCATCAAGACATTGTTTTAAGGTTTGTTCAACAACAATACAATGGGAAGAAGCCCATTGTTTCTGAAGGGGCCCCGTTGTCCGAAGAATTTCTAATACGGGACGAGGAATTTGAAGACTATCAGTAGGTACTGGGGCAGCTATGCTGACCTTGAGATTTGACCGAGCGCGCCCGAACGTCTACCGAGCGCGCCCGAACGCTGGAACCTGGAGTGTATGACTCATACGTCGCGGTTAGAGAGAGAACGCACTACGATTTTTATTTTCGAGCGTAAGACATTCCCACGCATGCGCAAGCCGATCAAATTCAAATTTTCGCGCCAAATTAGTTCGGATTTGAATTTCGCCGAGCGCGCCCGAACCGATCAGATTCAAATTTTCCCGCCAACCCCCAAAAAAAATTCAAATTTTCCCGCCAAACCCAAAAAATTCAAATTTTCCCGCCAAACCCAAAAAATTTAAATTTTCCCGCCAACCCCAAAAAAGATTCAAATTTTCCCGCCAAATATGTTTTGACAATACTTACTGTCAATAGTATCAAAATATATGACAAATCCTGGCTAACTCGTTTTATTTTAATGCAGCCACGATCTATCTCGATCAAATAGAATCTTATGCAGATAAACTATGAATTTTATATATAGTATGATAAAGTCATGTGCCTGGCCACATCAATTTTCTTTTCGAGAGAGAACGCACTACGATTTTTATTTTCGAGCGGCGTAAGACATTCCCACGCATGCACAAACCAATCAAATTCAAATTTTCGCGCCAAATTAATTCGGATTTGAATTTCGCCGAGCGCGCCCGAACCGATCAGATTCAAATTTTCCCGCCAACCCCAAAAACTTCAAATTTTGCGCCAAGCCAAAAAAAAAAAATCTAATTTTCCCACCAAATTCTACGCCACCATACTGCGCATGCGTTACGACTCAAACCGAGCGCGCCCGAACGAAGTCAAGTCGATGTTAGAGAGAGAACCATCGATGCTAGAGAGAGAACGCACTACGATTTTTATTTTCGAGCGTAAGGCATGCGCAAACCGATCAAATTCAAATTTTCGCTTCAAATTTATTCGGATTTGAATTTCGCGCGCACCATCTTTAAAATCTGCACAAATTCAAATTTCCGCGCCTAAAATTCTACAATTCAAATTTTCGCGCTATAATGGTCGGGCGTCATCTTTTAAATTTTAAAGTGTGGCAGGACGCATGCGCGAACCGAGAATTTTCGAATTTCAGCGCGTTAGACACTTAAAATTCTACAGAGCATGCGCGAACCGACCAAATTAAAATTTTCGCGCCATTAAGGATAAATTTCAAAGTTTAAACCGTCTTTATTAATATTACAGTAGGTGTAATTTGCGGGTTCTAGCCCAGCGGCGCAAAGCGGCGCACATGTGGTGCGGTAGTGGTGAGTAGCGGACCTTTGTAGTGAGTGCAGATCTCTTCTTCGGTTTGGGGGCGCTGTAAGAAAAGAGAGCAAGCGGCGCACATGTGGCGCGGTAGTGGTGAGTAGCGGAACTTTGTAGTGAGTGCAGATCTCTTCTTCGGTTTGGGGGCGCTGTAAGAAAAGAGAGCGCTGCTTGTCGGTTCGACGAGCGCAGCTTGCGAAGAAAGGTATAAAAAAAAATAGAAGATGGCGCGCGCTCGGCTGTTAACTGTTGAGGAGATAGCGCCGCCGCCGCCGGTTCAAAAAAAAAGCGCGCGCGTTGCGCGAAAGCGGGACGCTGGGCGCGGGCCGCGTTGGGAGATAGAAAAAAACGTTTGATAATTTTCGAGTATATTATTTTTTTTGTAAATAGCAAAAAATAGGAGAGAAAAAATATCCTCACGAGGGTTTGAATCTGCGACCCTATAGTCACTATGGAGTACCATGGACTTGCTGTCCATAGTACTAACTGGTTGAACCAACGTGAGGACTGTTAAACGATTGCTAATGAAGGATGTTAAATTATAAACTCGGCGAAAAAAATTTTTTGTTATTCTGCTTCTGAAATAATAAAAAAAAAGCGGGCGCAGGTTTTTAAAAAAATATTTATTGCACCAAAAAATATAATATTTATTATTGTAGATTCTAAGGTGATCGCTTGATCGTTGTCGTCGTCGTCTTCGTTCTGCTTTTCGCTTCTGTTTCATGCCTAATTCACCAATTTTCGTAGCGAATGTAACCAACAAGCTGCTCCAGAATCTTATCTACAAATAAAAAAGCGCATAGTTAAAAAAAATATTGATAGTTAGTAACATAACAAAATATGGTACGTCACCGCGTGCTAGTCGCTCTTGAAGTTTGGTGCCCGGACCGCAGAATTGGTAACCGCCGGGCATGTGGAGCTCGATGGGTAACTTATCGATGATGGAGTTAACAAGCCCCCTGCCGAAGATGTATTCTTGACTAGCAGTGGCATTATAATGAGCGAAATGATGCGCTTCTTGGATTTTTATACAAGGTCGGCTTTAGAAATCCAACTTCTTTCGTCGAGACCCAACCACTTGACGTACAATCGATTTCCCTTCTTTCTTAGTACTTTTTCCACTAGTTGAACGTCTGGATGCTTTGCTTTTTGCAATTCCTGCTCGTAAAATGACCCCAAAATCGGTTCGCCGCTAAGATCATGCAATAGGTAAGTTGTGGGATTAGTGTATTGTATCTTAGCAACAATAAAGACTTCGTTACTCCAACTTGGTTGATAAACCTTCGCGAATAGGCTGCGATATTTCGATATTCTTACATAGTCGTTTCGCTTAAATTTTGTTATTAAACTACTCATTTTAATGTAATTGTAGACATTGTCAAGTAGCCGCTTTTCATTTTCGCGAGTAACATTTACCGGCCTCATTTTAATCGTCGAATGAACGGTGTCGTTATATTTTGAAACAATAATTGGCAATAGTTTCAACCATGCATAGGACCCCTGCATGCTGAACTCTTTCCACATCATCGCTTTTAGCGTCCTATTTAAACGCTCCACTACCGACGCCTTTATCGTACTATATGTTGAGTAATGATTGATATTGAACTGTTTCATTAGCGTTGAGAATTCTCGCCCATAAAATTCTTTACCCATATCGGTTTGTAAATTTGCGGGATGACGTCCTGAGGATAGAATTTTCTTCATCGCGTTAGGAACATCTTTGGCCGACTTTGTTTTCGTCGGAACGGCCCACGCAAATTTTGAAAATACATCGATAACAACTAGAATGTATTTGTTGCCGCGATTTTGCCGCGCGTACGGAATCATCTCCACAAGGTCGGCTTGAAATAAGTCATCTAGTCCTTTCACGATGACGCGTCTGCGTTTAAAAGTCTTTCGGGCCGGTTTGTGCAGTTCGTCGACCACTTGTTGCTTGATGCTGCTCATATTCTATATTTGATGACTAGTTCCACGTAAAAATGCGAAGTTGCTGGTCGACGTCTACCTGTCGCCGTCGTGGTGGATGATGATGCAATAGCAGTATCGAAGCTAAATGTAATTGCATCACCCTTCCCAATAACAGTTCCAATTAAATTGTCCTTTGAAATACCCTTTTCGAAAGGAAAAACGGTCGCACTTTGGATTTCTCCTCTTTGTTCCAATGGGTATTGATATGTACCGGATCCGTTATCTAACAGGTAATTAAATGTTAATTTCGGATAGTCGAATGTATACGAACCGCGAATGGGTAAACAAATGTATGCGTATAATTCTTTATCCGCCGACGGTGGCGATGATTTTAATTCTTTTGTTCTAGCGGATATATGACGACCAAAATTATCAAGAGTCATGGTAAAAGTGACAAATTCACATTTATGAATTTATACAATGATTCGCGCTTCGCGTAATTCCTCCACGATGCTATTAATTTCGTTACTGTGACCGTCATTTCCGGCATCTTGCGATGCAAGCAGCAGCCTTAACCGGTCGCAGAGTTCATTCGCATCATCCCAAAACGTGTACTGTATCGGTTTGTTATTGTAGCTCATCAGACCGCGCCCGCCGTATTGGCCGCTACTGCTGGCCCAAGTGCTAGCTCTCGCTCTTGCTGTCGTCGTCGGACGCGTACTTTTGGGCGTGGTTTGATCGTAAATGAGTGGAGCGATAACTTTTCGATATTTATCGCCAGCATTACCGGCCACTTGCTTTTTTGGATCATAATTTACTCGCGCAGCGTTTGTCATTAATACGATTTCGCGATAATTCTTTTGATCTTCCTTTGTATCGTTTATGGGATTTTTCTTGAATATTAATTCGTAAAGCCCCGGTGTTCCTTTGAACTCTCGTCCGCCAACGACAATATTATCACTTTGGTTGCTAAATTGCAATTCCGAGGAGCCAAGATAGAATTTATCAAGCTGGGGATCATGGTGGACGCCCGCATGACCATGGTCGTAAACGTTTTTGTTATCCCTAATAAATCCCGCAATATAATGTTTAGGTAAGGGGGCGAATTGATCCATATACTCCAAGAAGCTGTCTTCGGTTGTGTCCAAATCGCGTTGACTTGTCTGTGTGATTGTAGGTTCCTCAGGGTCGATGTACGCTTCGAACGTTTCTTCTGGTTCTCGCTGGTGTAGCCATTTGAAATATATCATCATCTTCGTCTAAAGGCAATGATGTTCGACCTCTATGCTTTTTTTTCTTCTGCTGATACGGCGATGATGGGGGTTCCTTGATTTTTGCATCATTTTTCACCTGTTCTTCATACTCATCATCGTCTCTTTTGATTTCAGCTTTTGGTTCTAATTTAATACTAGCAGCGGCAGCATTAGTTCTGATGATATTTTGAAGGGACTCGGTTATTGGTTTATATTTGCTCTTAAGTTGCTCTTCGGACCTTAATTTGCTTTGTTTAAGAGCGGCAAAATTTTGTTTAACGCTCTTCTTAGCGCGTATTAATCGACTAGTTATTTCCTCGGAGCTCATGCTTTTTTTTATGTTAAAAATAAGAATAAAAAAGAAACGTCCGACCGTTGACGAGTACCGTCTTCTAATGACATTTTAGCCAGCATTACGGTTATGTTTTTCATTACGGCTTTATGTAAGAATGGAAACCTTTTCTATATCGACCGCAGTTCAAGTCATCATCCTTACTAATAACCAGGAAACTGTACTTATCGACCCAACATAACGAACACATTTTTTTAAAATCGGCGAATGAAGAAAAGTCGCTATTGCTGGCGGCATCCTGGAAAATGTGTTGTAAGTTTAGGTCATCCATCGGGAAAACGATTAACATATTGGCATTGTCGCGAATAAGATGTTTGGGGATGTGCGTATAAGTTTGACACAAATAGAAACAATCAATGGATTTATGGCGACCCATGCTGAAGTAGTCGCGAATGACCGACTGTTTCTGACATGCTACATCATCGAAAATAAAAACGGAGTTTGGATTTGCCTCGGAAGGGTGAATGATGTCGACGTCATCGGAGTACTCGTAATAACCGACTAACGGTTGCAGTAATTCCCTTAAATATTGATATTTTGGTTGAAAGAGCGACTTGGAATACACGTACACATTTTCAAATCTCAGACCGTTCGGTTCCTCAACCAGACTGATCATCACGTTCGTCTTTCCGCAATTGGACGGACCGCATATAATTGCGCGAATGCTGGATGGCAAAAGCGGGCCGTGCTTCTTCCGACCATCGCATTGTTGCTGTTGTGACGCAATATCATCGGCGTTATTCACGTGCAGACGACACTTTTGTTTAACCAGCTTCATGGCGGTTCTATTACCTACTAACATATGTTTTAAGTGACGGTCGCTTTTAAAATCATTCATTTACCATTCGAGCGTCGAAGAGATAGGAACGATGGTTAGCAGTCGCGGTCATCGTAGTAGTAGTGGTAGTAAGGGCGGTAAGGGAATTAGATTTCGAACAATACCAGCGGTAGCGGCGGTAGTTAGGCGAAAGAAAAAAAAGCGTATTATCCCGACACCTAAAAGTGGAGGTTTTTTACCTCTAATACCAATTTTTGCCGGTCTGAGTGCTTTAGGAGCTTTAGCATCAGGCGCATCCTCCATCGCTAAGGCGGTTAAAGAAAGCAAAGCGTCGACGCAACAACTTCGAGAGCGCGAACGTCATAATAAGGCGATGGAAGCAATCGCCGTCGCGGGGAAGGGCTTACATCTGAAACCGTACAAAAATGGGGGTGGATTAAGAAGAAGAAAAAAGAAGGACATATCAGCGACTGCGTTAACGAACGTCGACTTAAAACGGTACGCTCGAGGAATTCCAAACTTCCGCGGCGTGTTTATGCGTGATTCTTTGCCCGAACGTATTAGCAGGGGGAACGAGCGCGGTATAATTAATTTAGATGATGCGGACGGTTCGGGGACGCATTGGGTGGCCTACATTAAAAAGGGCGATATTGTTATTTACTTTGATAGTTTTGGAAATTTACGACCGAGCAAGGAAATAGTAAAATATTTTAAGAGCGCCGGAAACGATGTAGTCGTAAAATATAACCACGAAGCGTATCAGTCTTACGATAGCAGCAATTGCGGCGCATTGTGTTTAAATTTCCTGCGAAGCTGCTAATATCTTCATATGACTGTAGAAACGCGCGCAACCATGACGTCGTATACGTTCACTCTTAGCGCTCGAGAATCCATTCTACGGGCATACTATAATCCTCCTATTGAATTACACGGTAGCAATTATGAAATGGGATTGGTAAACTTTGAGACGTATAATGCAATCCCAAATGTAGACCGAAATAACAACGCTCTGAAAAGTGATGGACAATTAATCGAAATACCGGTTGGTTCGTATGAGCTCGTTGACATCAACGCCGAAATTAATTCGCAGCTCAAAGCGAAGAAGAAGAAATCAGATGTAAAGTTTAGTATTCGAGCAAACAATAATACTTTGAAGTGTATCATCGATTGTGATCGAGATGTTGATTGGAATGTAAAAAATTCTATAGGACCTCTTTTGGGATTCGACAAGACAAAAGTGTTCGGAGTTGCCGCACGAGTCAGCGCACGTGGTGGATATTCTTCGAATTAATGCAATTAAAATTGAATGCAATATAATACACGGTGCGTACATGAACGATCACTCTGCTCATACGATACATGAGTTTTTTCCGTCAGTACCGCCCGGTTACAAGATCATTGAAACGCAGCAAAATGTCATCTACATGCCGCTAAATACGAAAAAGATTGATAACATTATCCTTAAAATAGTGGATCAAGATGATAACTTGATCAATTTCAGAGAGGAAGTGCTCACGATCAGACTGCATTTACGAGAGCAATCGCGTAGCGATGGGTCTTAATTTTAATACTAGAAGGAGCGAGTCTAACGGACGACTGCAGCGAAATTATATTATAAATTCGAATCCTCCGGCGAAAGTGTTTACTTATCCGACAACTGTTGAAAGGTTAACACCCCAAAATCAACGTTTATTACTAGCACTAGGATTCAAATTGCGACGACAGAAGAATCAGTAGCAGCAGCAGCAGCAGCAGCAGCACTCATGGATATTTTAAACGTATCTGAAAAAGTTGCATTTGACGATTCAATCGTTAAGGCTCAAATACATAATCACTATCCATATACGACAAATGGATTCGCAAACAGCGACGAGGTGCGGATTCCGATTCAACAGCTCGACGTGTTCACGCTACCGAGTCAAAGTTGTATTTATATTGAGGGTAAACTACTGAAATCCGATGGAAAGGTATCAGACACTGCTAATATAACTAACAATGGATTCGCACATCTATTTGAAGACATTCGTTTCGAGATGGGCGGGAAGATTATCGATCAGGTTAGAAATCCAGGTGTAGCGACCACTCTTAAGTCTTTGGTATCGTTCAATAAAAACGAAATGGAACTCGCCGCGATGGCAGGATACAAATTGAATTTATATGACGGTATTGATAAAAAAATCGGATTCTTTAATGTGTGCATACCGTTAAAATATTTGCTCGGTTTCGCGGAGGACTATGGAAAAGTATTATTAAACATTCATCAAGAACTTCGTTCAAATTCGGACCTAAATGCGGTATACAGTGGTGATACGACGGAAACGCTTAAAGTAACCATAAGTAAGATAGTGTGGCGAGTGCCGCACATAACGGCAAACGATGTGGAAAACATCAGTCTGCTGAGTCACATTAAACAACGTCGCGAATTGGATGTGGCTTTTCGCAACTGGAGTCTGTACGAATATCCGCTATTGCCGAAGACTAGACAGCATACGTGGGCGATCAAATCGAGTTCGCAATTGGAGAAACCTCGTTATGCGATTCTAGCTTTTCAAACCAACGGCAATTTAACAAAAGTAAAACTATTTCTCAATAGTGAACAATTTCCGTATGAATCGATTAACGCCAACTTCAAGAATAAACAATTTATAATTTTATATGAGATGTATGCGAAATTCCAAGCTTCCTACTACAGCCGGAGCAGCGAACCGCTCCTAACGCCCGAGAAATTCTTCGGCGAGCATACGATCGTAGTAATCGATTGTTCCCGACAGAGCGAAAGTCTGAATACGGGCGCGGTGGATGTAAGGTTAGAATTCGAAACGAGCGAAGATATACCCGAGAAAACATCGCTGTACTGCCTCCTACTCCACGACCGGATTTTAAAGTATACTCCGCAAACTGGTGAGGTCAGATCGTTGTGAGACGTCATGAGGAACACTTGGATTCTCGACGTGCAAGGCTTTCAACTGAAAGATAGCCAATTCATCTGTAAGGAATTGGCCTTGATACATGTCTATACCGGTCACGGAGAGCTGCATACGTTTTTTAAATTACCCGTAAAATTTGAACATTTGCAAGAAGAACTTAAGAGGCACGTGCGCTTTTTAACAACGCAAATACACGGACTTACGTGGCACAAACAACGACGAAACTCCGAACATTTTCTCTACAATCAAGATGCTAATACCACCACCACCACCACTAAACCGGCTCGACAAGATCATGAGGAAGAAGAAGAACACGATTATGCCAACCTATGCGCCCTGTTAAGGACCGCGGGAATCGACGAAGGGTCGCGAATAATTGTCAAGGGATTGCAAAAGAAAAAATGGTTAAAAGACGTACTACCCAATATTAGCATTATCAACATCGAAGATATGGGTTGCCCAGCTCTAGCGACGCTAAAGAGCGAGAAATCGAAAAGTTATCACTGCGACAAGCACACCATCAACGACCTTCTGTGCGCGCATCAAAATGCCTTCCTTATACGAGATTGGATGCGGTCAGTGACAACATCAGCATCAGCATCAGCCCCGACACCATCAACACAACATGGAGGAGGAGGAGGAGGAGGAGGAGGAGGAGGAGGAGAAGGAGAGGAATGGGCAGGAAGACCGGATGAATTTTATTTTTTTTATACCTAAAAGACATGTTACTATACCCAATAATAAAAAAAAGTCTCTTGCAATATTAGTTTTATTTTAAACAACCCACCCATTACATAAAACACAGGTTTCATCATAAAAAAAATATATTCTACGCAAATATTGACAAATTTAACATAGCGTGCGAATTTATAAATTTAGACTTGTGTACGAATTAATAATTTTTAAAGTGTTAATATAATCTTGAACATTGCTAGACGGCCAAGTCCCCGAATCGGGCCCCGAAAGCCAACCCACATGTTGACCTTCGAGCCCTCTTTCTACGTTATCGGTTAGCCATTTCCTAATCTCCTTATGGGACTGACGCGTCGTCGGTTCGAAACGAAACTCCCAACCGTGCTTAGTGCCAATCTCCAGCAATGTCGATATAAAGTTATTGTCGGCGTTATACAACGCATCGCACAAAATTTTTTCGTAATAATAACGTACATTTTTATAGTTATTAACAATATTATTTGTAGAGAGTGATGTTAGATCTACATAACTATTACATGCTAAAGTAAAAAGTAAACATTTTCTATACTGCTCATCCAAGTGGCGAAGGATACACTTTTTCGATAGATAGTTTAAATCAATTGCTTTACAAATTGTCCTCCAAAACTAGCTCTAGCGCGCACTTCACGAACGTATCGGTTTGTTGTTTCGAGTCGAAGAGAAGTTCCAAAACGTCCGCCGTGGTATTGCATAAGCGTCCATAAGTTAACAGTTCTTCGGGCACTTGAGTTATATTCAACACAAAATTAACGCCGTCAACGTCTTTCGAGTTTATAAATCTTCTTAGGTGCTCGCAATACGTGCTCTTCATGTTATTAAAAATATCCAGTTCCACTTGGAAATACTTATTACTACTACTACTATTACACATCTTAACGTTTCGACTAACACAATACAACTAATACAAAATATGTTCCGCAATTACTATTAAAATATATACCTAATCTACTTGAGCGAACAATGCCCCCAGGCCAACGTATTAATCGAATCCGCACAAATAAATCTTTTATCGTCGAACGGTGATAGTGCCAATTTATTTTGAATTTGAGTAAATATATTATGTTTTATAGATCGAAAGGTATTTTGTGATCGATATAATACTGAATTTTCAAATAAACAACGCTTATAATCGTCAAAGTTAATTTCCTTCTTAACAACGTACCGTTTAACGCCTTTAGCTTTCTTCGATACATCCTCCTCGCGATCACGATCTTCATTACCGATAACGATAAATGAGTACATTTTTGAACGTAAGCCAACAAATTCCCTCATTACTTTTCCGGCATTTTCATCTTTAAATAAACCCAAAACACCCTTATTTACGAGCGGTATATTAAAAGAATTAGTAGCGCTATAATTTGAGGTATCACATTTATCTAAGTGCAACTTCATATCCGAATATAAGTTTTCCGTCCGAATTAATAATATGAAACTATCAGTGTCTATGTAACACAATTTAACCCGTTCCCCATATATTTTCTTATAGAAGTTAATAATAGTCGTACATCAGTAATTTGGAAAGTTCTAGAACGCAAAATCCCAAATATATTGGCTTATTGCATAAAATTTTCAATCTGTTCATTTGAATTGCGGCAAAATTCTCAGTAAATACGCTAATCGATTTGAAATTTAGTTGTGATATCAAGTGCGCCGCGCCTCTTCTCTTATGTCGATTTTCCCAATGTGTAACCAATCGAACGTCGACTCGCTTCAAGACGTTTTCGATGGCCTTGCCAAAAATAAATTGTTAAATAATTTGTATTGGTCCTTATCAAATTTATTTTGAGCCTGCTGACGTAACCTGGTATTTAAATCGATATACGATTTCATCCACGCCGATTGTTTAAACTGCAAAACTCTATAGACTCGCGTTACCTTCAAACCGTTCGCCAAGATTTGCTTAAGATTTCTATAGTGTAACGTGTATTTTTGCTTATTCGATAGGGAGAGAAGTAATTTTTTATTCTTAAATTTCGACGTGGGCGGTACAACGTTTTCCGCTAAAAATGGAAAATCGTTATGCGGATCGTGCAATTCCGTCGGATACTCAATATCGACTTCGAAAATATACCCAACGTCCGCCGTATCGCTCACGCTCTCAACGTTCAGCGCGTCAATTTCGTCCTTCGATAACCATCTAAAATTCGCCACGGGTAAATAATTCGACATCGCCCAACCGTATAAATTGTTAGCGTCCACGTACGTCAGATAAGTGGTCGGTAATTCGCTATCGTAGGATGACGATAAGTAAGGATTGTTCGCCTTCGCATACCGATAAGAACATTGAGAAATTCCACCGCGAATGCTATTTTTAATAAATTGAGACATATCAATGTACGTTAACAACTCCAATTCTACGCCGGTATATTTTAGCATCGCGTCCCAAGATAGACCGGGTGCCGTATAATAATTGCAAGCGTCCAAGCGATACGTGTCGATGCAAACTTTACGAAATTTTTCATAAACGTCGCTAAGCAGTAACACGTCGACTTTTAGATATAAATCGGAGTATTGCTGTAACGTTTCGCATCCGAATACATTCCAAACAGTTTGCGCATGCTCATGGTCGTTCGCGGTTATCTCAGAATTAGTTAGCGAATTGAAAAAGTGCTCGCGGCCGGGTAATTGGATTTCATTTAATCGCGCAATCGAATCGATATACTGGTATGGAAAGACACCCTTCCTTTTCATCAATAAAAAGTGTTCCGGATCGGGGAAGGCCTCTTTCACAAAAACTAAATCATCATCTTTTAAATTATTCGCTAATGCGTCCAAAGAGGATGCCATAAAACGATAAGAATCTAAGAATCTTAGCTGAAAATAAACATCAGTTGGAGTGGAATTTTTATTAATATAATTGTCAACGAAAACGTGTTTTGTGAAACTAATATACTTTTCTTTGTTTTGCGGAATAACGTCAATTCGCTCCCCGTCCAACGCTAGCTGCTTAATAAAGAGATGAGCGTCGTAATTAGAAAGGTTGTGGAAAAAATGGGAAGGACTCTTCGAACTTGATAATTTAAATTAAAAATCTTATGGCCTACCCCTCGGTATTCACCGCAGAATAAATCGTGGTCATGTACCCTGTAATTATCATTAGCGTCATCATCATCCGTAATCATCCTTTCGCAAATATGGCACGGCGTCGCGCTATCTTCGAAACGTATTCGCTCAATTTGGGTTAGCGGCCTCATGGGAACAACGTTCCTAAAATGATCGGCGTACAGTTGCTTGGCCAGTTCGGAAAGCCTAGTTACGAATACCTCGGCGCAGTCCCGACCGGTATACGTTTCGAACTTATTAAATTTCGAGTCGAACGAGCAGACCAGTTGATACGCGAAGCTGTACGGCGCGTGCGAGTGCGAATTTTGCGAATACGAATGGTCCGGATTCGGAGCGCACGTGTGAATCGGTTGCAGCATAGACTCAAAATCCGCGTAAACAACAAAAGGCACGCTTAATTCCCTCTCAAAATTAGTAAAAAACAATAAATTTTCGGGGGTCATAGATCCCAGTTTATTTTTCTTCAAGTTTTTCGTGGGTAAAATCGTACAGATCTTATTGCAGTCAAACTGACAATGAGCGTCGAGCCGCTCCCGACTCGGGAAGAAGGTTAAACAGCCGTCGCATAAATATACGCCACGTTTCCCCTTGCCCAGTTGCTTCGAAATAAGCCGCGATAGATTCTTAATTAGAACGTAATGCGTCGAAGAGGACTTATCGTTCTCAATCAGAAGCAAATTCACGTGAACGGGTCGCTTTAATTTAGTAAAATAAAGTGGTCCTACCACAATATTTTTTTTACTTTCAAAATCATATTCCAAACCGTATATATTTAAACTGAGGTTGTTCAACTGTTCAATTAAATGAAGATCTTTGAATTTTACCGGTGCAGTTATCCCTCGCAAATTTAATACCTTCGAGTAGTGAGGATACGATGTAATACGATTTACGTGACGCCGGCGAGGGCGCAATGCTGCGCAGATGGACCAAAAAAGGCACGCTTCGTCGTTATTTTTCAAATTAATGCACGCTTTTTTGCAGGCAATATCTTTCGGCAATGCGACGTATGAGGCGGGGCCGATAGGCGAATATTTATTTACATTTAATTCTAAATGGGACACCCCTGTCAATGACAATCCGCTATCCCGCTCCTGTATCATCTCGGCTTTCGTTTGAAGTTTAGCCGTTAGATCGTCATACATTTCTTCCACGTTGGTAGCGCGATCGACAATTTATTACAAAACGAGTAAAGAACGACTTTAATTCTGCGAGTTGAGCATTATCGTCCGCGTTCGGTTTAATATAGTAAGCAAATAATTCCAATTGTAACTTAAACGTTATCATCTCATCAACGTGACTTTGAATCAAACTACACGTTTTGGATTTCACTTCGTCGAAAAACGTGGGGATATCGACCGACCGCGAATTTTCAATTTTATAACTTTTTACGCGGTTTTTAAAAGCGGTCGCGATCTCGCTAATTCCGTCATCTCTCAAAAGAATTACATTTTTCGCTCGATGGGTCTGTGAACGAAGGTGTCCCCTAAATGTAAGCAGGGTTGTAAACGATACCTTACACGTGTTGCAGATGTACTCCTCCTGTTTTCCCACGTTGCCAGAAGATCGTCTAGTTTTCTTATTTTTTTTTCCTTGTTGATCCTTCTCCAACTTCTCCTTCCTTCACTTCCTCATCACGCTTCCTCTTATTCGAACTATCCATAACGTCACGATCAATATGAATATTATGTGTATGTCGTTTGAGAGAATCACCCCTGGTAAATGACTGCTCGCATAGAAGACATAAAAATGGTTGGCGCTCTTGACCCAAACGAGCTGCCGTACAGCGGTGTCTCTTTAAATTATAGCTTCGCGAAAATGTTTTGTGACAAGCGTCACAGTTAAAGCTCATGATTTCCCTAAAAAAAAAAAAAAAAAACATGATACTTATAAATAATACAAAAAAAAATCTGATGTGGCCAGCACATGACTTTATCATACTATATATAAAATTAATGAAAATATTATAGACATAAACTATACGAAATTTCCTCTACTTTAATTTATTATTTAACTATTTTGACTGAATTGCAGAAATGACGGCTTAATTGCAAAATCTTTGAAAAATGCTTAGAGAAAACTTCCAGTTCCTTTGGAACACTTTAGAACCAAGTTTGGTCATAGAACTTCTAAATATGAACTTTCGTGGCGATACCTTTAGTAGTTTC
The DNA here is from genome assembly GCA_963966075.1 of Aphodius sticticus. Taxonomy (NCBI): domain Eukaryota; kingdom Metazoa; phylum Arthropoda; class Insecta; order Coleoptera; family Scarabaeidae; genus Aphodius; species Aphodius sticticus. The sequence continues at coordinate 31,455,043 of OZ014510.1, read as the reverse complement.
TCCGGAACCATCGCCACAAAAATCGAGTACACACATACGCAGACAGTTTTTTCTTGTACCTTAGTCAAAAATGTTCAGGGGACCCAAAAAAACCTATTTCCGCAAAAAATCTAATTTTTTTCGGCACGATAACACTACTTTACATACTGCGTATGATAAAGTAAAAAAAAACTTTTCTTACGTTAAAATAATAAACGCAGATAAACTCTACGTTTTTTCGTAAACTTTAATAACGTAGCCCTTCCAAATTTATTCAAACAGCAGCGAGCTCTGTTCCGATAAGTTGTTACATTTAAAGCTCATGATATCTCTAAAAAAAATTAAAATAAAACATATTTATAAATAACACAAAAGAAATCTCTTACGTTAAAATAATAAACGCAGATATACTCTACGTTTTCGTAAACTTTAATGACGTAGCCCTTCCAAATTTCTTCAAACAGCAGTGAGCTCTGTTCCGGTAAGTTATCGTAATGGTCCAGAAATGGTAAATGGCCCCCATGATCATCAACCAAATGTTCGAATATACTTTGTTCATCCATTTTTCTTCTTTTTAAGCAGCACGGACGAAAGCATTTGGATAAGTGTGCAACTTCCAGAGCCAACGGTAGTTTTAATAGCATGCGAAAAACGCGCGCGTTCGTAACCAATCTATTGAGGTCATAAAAAAACAAAAAAAATCCAGTATTGCGGTATTATGTGGAACAAAACATAAACATCGAGGCACGCTTGATATGCAAAAAACGCAGACGCGCGTTCGTAACCAATCTATTGAGCTCATGAAAAAAACAAAATTCCAGTATTGCGGTATTATGTGGAACAAAACATAAACATCGAGGCACGCTTGATATGCAAAAACGCAGACACTTATTTAGCACGCATTACACAACGTTATCATCGTGTCGTAAGAAATAGCGCAAAACAAAGGATGTTATTATCAACAAACTTAAAAATTTCGCAATATTACGATATTTTTTTTAATTAGTTAGAATAACATCGCACCGTACAAATAAACTTGATTTGTTCGGCAACTATGAATCAACCACAAACTTTAGAATATTTGGCAATGACAGTAATTTGCATAAATATAATCCAACGAGAGAATATTTTTTATCTAGTAGCACAACGATTTCTAAAAGGACTACCTATCAAAATTATAAAGCAACTATTGCATCACTGGTCCAGCGTTAGATGGCAGGCTCTGAAACGAAACGATGATCCATATTTATACTTAACGTGTGGCGAAGAGCTAATCTTTACCAAAAATTCCAAAAGAATCACGCCAAAACTGCTGAAATATTTATTGGTCATGGGAAAGGATACTACATTAACAGCGCGAAACGCATTTAGATTGACCATACTTCTGCAAAATCTATACGAAATACCGCCTAGAATGGGTAGTTACGCATGCTTGCTAAATTATTGTATATCCACCCCTATTGGAAACATGTGTTATATGTGCTTTCTTATGATAAATTTGACTAGAAAATTTCAAGACTTAAAGGAATACGTAGAATGTTGGCAACATTTACATCATAGAATAATATTCGATGGAAACGAACATAATACATTATTCGAAAATGTTTTACTAAAACAATCGTTTTGGTGCTCCAACTGTTTCAAGCCGCTATTTAAAATCTTTCGAAAAAATCGCTGCTTTCAACTTTTTCACTCGGGCAGAGTGAAGCATTTTAACGAACTAGATTTCGTTCAGGATGAACAGTTCGAACATAATAACATAGATTAATAATTTTTTATGTATTCGCGAGACCCCACCCCCACTCCATCGATTCGATAATCATATAAAAGACCGACAAAGAATAGGCTAGAACAGTCAGCTTTTTTCAACATCAGCAATTCTCTCTATCTCTTTCATCAAACCTGCAAGCCGCTAACAACCCATAAAACGAAGATGTCTCAGTACAAGTTAGATCCGGTCGAAGAAAAAAATGTTCAAATTATTGAACCGAAACCCTTAAAAAAAAGACAATTTCCGAAAGCGACATGTGCAGAATCACCGGCCAGCCCGGATCAAGATGAAGATAACGAAGTCAGCCCACCACAACCGTCTAAAGGCCAACAACAAAAACGTAAAAGAAAGCAAGATTTGGAACCAATTAAGAAAGCGAAAAAAAATGTGTCTGCTCAAAACTACGCTGACCACGCAGATGACACTTTGGATGAGATAAATAAAGCAGGTATGTGTTTGTCAGCGGACGTGAGACAAATTAAAACGTTAAAAATAAATTTCGATTATCGCGTCCTCGAAATCAAAGAATTCACGCATCTAAGTTGGCCTTGCGTCATGATTGAATTACAAGATGAACTTGATGATCAACATGATGAAGGGCTAGACGAGGTAGATTCCTTTTGCATATTTTTACCACGCCGAATGGCTGAAAAAATTAACGCTAAATTCATCGAAGAAGTAAACTCGCACAAAACAGCTACTTTCTAGCATACATGGGGCAGTTGGACACTGGGAAACCGAATTCCGCAAATTTATTAGAATTTAGGAGAAAATAAATTATCGATATTATATATAAATTATCAATATATTATATATTATTTTATGGTATAAATGGTGGTAATAGGTTACTGTTAAATGGTGTTAGAGATATGCTATTATCTATAGGGTAATTTAAAAGAAAATGTTATATTAGTGTTAAGTTTCAAAAAATATATTATTGTATGGTGTTAGGAATATTGAATAAAAATTGTTAAAAGACGCATTTTTTATTATAAAAATAAATCTTTTTTATTTTATAAGAATATCATCTAAAATGTACACTCTGTATATATCGCTAAAACGATACAAACAGAATGCGAAGTTATCGCGAAGCCGATATTCAACCGAGGCAAGGAAACACTTTCTTGATAATAATATACTATAAATAAACCTCGAAAAGCAAATGTATTATTATTGTAACAATATAATATTGACAAACAACAACAAATAAAATGGATATGGTAGCACGTAAGTTTTTTCACAATTTTAACTAAATAATTTTTAATGAGTGTTTTTTCTGCTGCAGTGAGAATTATTTTATCGCTCGTGGTACCAGAGGACCTAAGAGTAAGAACCCCATTTGCTTTTTTCCTTAATTTATGTCATTTTAAAAACGTTTTATATTGTATAGCACCTGTATACAGAAGTATTAGTCTTTTACACGGCTCCTCCGACCCCTTTCCCGCCTCCGGGGATGATTCAGCTGTTAGAGTTCATTTGTTATGAAGTGGTAGATGGAGACCGCTTAACAATTTACGTTTACACAGAGAATGAATAATAATATTTATTTAATTTAATCATATTTTTCTTTTTCATATTTTCAGAAAAAAATTAAACGCGTGAGTTTTCTTAAATATTAATTATATATATTAACTATTGTTATATTAAAATAAAAATTAAATTTAAAAATTCTGTTTTGCGTTTTATTATAATTTTTATTATAATTTTTAATATACATTACGCAGGATTTTTTTTATCGTAATAATACATTTTTTGAGCAAATTTTCCCCCTCAAGGAGAACAAAATCATCGTTGTCTACATGATCAGCATCAGCCCCGACACCATTAACACAAGATGGAGGAGGAGGAGAAGGAGAGGAATGGGGAGGAAGTCCGGACGAATTTTATTTTTTTTTATACCTAAAAGAGATATTACTATACCCAATAATAAAAAAAAAAGTCTCTTGCATATATTAGTTTTATTTTAAACAACCCACCCATTAAATAAAACACAGGTTTCATAATAAAAAACTATGCGCTTTTTTTATTTAATAAACGTAGATAAAATATAGCTCTCGTAAAAAAACCTTGATTACCCAGAAAAATCATCATCTACCTGTGTACTGGGGGTCCAACGAGTATACGACCACCTCTATTCCTGTACTCTGAAATGTTTCTAGAAGCAACTTCTTAACTTTACTCCAGAGCAGCCCATCAAGCCCACATCCAATACGAGGTATCGCCAACTTCTTATATCCATCTGTCAGCATCTCTGCTCTTAAAGCGTGTAGCGACTGCCTTAGTTGCGCATACGTGGGTTTCTCCGAGTTTCTTGGTTTAGTTATTAAATTAAATATGGTACGACCACCAGCGTCTAATTTTGCGACCTCCCCCACTACCTTACCTAACGCCCTCAATTCTTCGATTCTGCCGAATCTACGCCGAAATTCCAAAGCTATACCGGCGCCCATAGCCAAGTCCTGAGAGACACAATGTGCGAGAGCATACTCGCTAGGGGCTGAGAACAGATTACCTGTAATTTCCTTGATCTTAGGAGGTAACTCATTCAGCCCTTCCATTCGGACAGCTGTTACTCGGCTCAGAGCATCCACATTCCCATGTTTCCGACCAGCCCGGTGCATGATATCGAAGTCGTATTCCAACAGATAACAACGGAATTGCTTCGATTTATACAAGTTTTGCAGGCATTCGCTGCAAACTGCACCATGAAGATGCGAAAGCGCACAATTTTCATGCACAGTCGCAAAACAAATATTATTGCGTATGTCAAGAAAAACATGTTGTTTTACGCAATAGAAAAAATTCGAGACACTTTGAATATTATACTAAAGAACATAAACAACTTTAATTGCACAGCATAGCGAGACACTTCAACGCGGCCCGCGGCCCGCGCCCAGCGTCCCGCTTTCGCGCAACGCGCGCTTTTTTTTTTTGAACCGGCGGCGGCGGCGGCGGCGGCGGCGCTATCTCCTCAACAGTTAACAGCCCAGCGCGCCATCTTCTATTTTTTTTTATACCTTTCTTCGCAAGCTGCGCTCGTCGAACCGACAAGCAGCGCTCTCTTTTCTTACAGCGCCCCCAAACCGAAGAAGAGATCTGCACTCACTACAAAGTTCCGCTACTCACCACTACCGCGCCACATGTGCGCCGCTTGCTCTCTTTTCTTACAGCGCCCCCAAACCGAAGAAGAGATCTGCACTCACTACAAAGTTCCGCTACTCACCACTACAGCACCACATGTGCGCCGCTTTGCGCCGCTGGGCTAGAACCCGCAAATTACGCCTACTTATTACTCACAGAAATAATTGTGTTTAAAAAAGAGCATGCGATAAGAATTATATTCGAATGTCATTGACGTTGGTAATTGTTGTTATAGCAACTCTGTATTTATTTTCGATGTTGGCAAAAGTAAGCTAGACTCACAACCACCGTGAAGATGTGTAAAATACATAGCTTTGGCTTGCTGACACAAGTACAAGTACAAGTTTGAAAACAATTGACATTGAGAGAATTCTAGATCATCCATAAGAAAATAGTGTTGTTTGTTAGAATCTATTACAAGGTAATCACTCTTAGGTACAATCAGAACAAACTTATTCTCTAAAACATGAACTGGTAAACTTGAAATTCTTATTAAATCATGTTTTGGAGCTCGATATCGGGATAAACAATACAAAGGTTAATTGAGCGCACAGCACGGTGTACGCTGTTCTCATGTCGCCGACCCTGTATATCAGCACATTACATGTGTCGCAAGTGTCCGCGATAATGCAGTGAACAAAGGAAATGCAGTTATAAGCATATTTGATCAGCATACTCGAGTATTTAATAATACAATAATAATTAACACTAATCTAAAACAAAGGAACAACAATGTTAAACAAAAGGGGTTGACGAAGATTTATCTTCCAACCACTTACTGACAAGATGTACCTGAAGCATCTCATTCATTATTGATCAATTATGTGTTAAAAACAAGGCTCTCTCCAAGTGCGAAACTAAGATTAAATTCGACTTACACGTCAGTAGATGGTATGGTGGATGCAATGAAATTGCATCTATTAACTAAAGAATCAGCAACTTAATTGGCTATCGAATTACATAATGCGCGACATTAATAGATACAGGTGCTTCGATAAGCATTATTTTTTTCAGATAATTTAAATAGACGTTGTGCCATAGATAAAAACGATGCTAAAATTTATGGGATATAAGGAATTAAAAAATGGTCGGTGATACAGTGTGCAAGTTTTAATTTCTCCAGAAAATGTTATTCTATATACAAAGTTTTCGATGATCTAAAAACTTCCTAACCACAGTCAGAGTTTTGGTTTTAGTAATTTTAGCAAATAGGATAGTAAAAAGCGAAGAAACAGTTAAAATTTTGTAAGAGTAATCTGTATTTGATTATATTTAAATTAAAACTGTCTTAGAGAACTTAGAAGAATTAAAATTAGAATTAGACCATTTATTACTATATACCAACACAAAATTGTTATGTGAAAATACGAGGTCGAGGAAATTTTAACGGTTCATCAGACAATCAGTAAAATATTCAAATAATATATTGAAATTTATAATCGACACAGGTGCTTCAATTAGTGCTCTCTTCGCATCATGTGTAAATAAATTAGAATATGTTGACACAACAAAGCGAATAGAGTTATTGGAGCAGACTACCGTTATGAAGTATTTTTCGGTAATAGATTATGAAAAAATTAATGTTTTCATTTTGGTACAAGGGAAAGAAAAATTACATACCGCTTGAATCGGGAAAAGATAAATATTCTCATTCCTCCTAGATGTGAGACAATATCATATTTCAACGTGGAATTTGACTCAGATTACGTTGTTTTACCAGAAGAAATTTCCAAAGGCGTTGTTACTGCAAGAATGCAGTTGCATTTTAGTATCGTTCAAACCATGAATTTTGCAACATGTAAGTACAAAACTAAGCAATAATCTAGGTTTATTGTTATTATTGTTTTTATTTTCTAGTATTATCAATTCTAACATCAGCATTTCTCGGCCGAAAGGCTGGTGAGTACATAAATATCAATAATTGTTTAACTAGATACCGATATAAATTTTCTTAGAGAACTATGGTGGTGCTAGGGGGTGCCGCCGCCCCGCCAACCCCTTGGCCTCCACAAGGCATGATTGGCATAGGCGCCGAAATCTGCTATGAGATCGATGCGGAGGGCATGCTCATCGTTTGGACGTTTAATTTACAACCGCCGTCGCCGAGCGCGCACGACCGACGACGGAATTGGCCGATCGCTGCGCGGTCGCCCCGCGGGGAGCGGGCAACGGTCTGTCGTCTTTGAAATAAAAAAGGCTGCGTGTTTAAACATATTTATTGTATAGAAACGCATAATAAAAAAATTGCGCACATTTTATTTGAATATTTTCTTGTTGATTTTGCGCCGTCGCCGCCTTTGGTGTTGCCGCATGCCTAATCCCAATTTGCGCTTAGCCTTCATGGCAGATGTTACCAGCCAGGCGCTAATCTTTTCGCCGGCCGATGCCGAGGGATGCTTAACGCGCGCCCAAGCCGCTTCCTCCAGAATTTTATCTGCCGCATGTCTCTTGCTCAGTTCCTTGTGTTGATGGTACGCCAAATCGTGGCTTTTGCAGACAATATCGAGCCCGTTGATTCCGCGGTCGCCGCGCGAAAGTCTCTCGTGAAGTTTGGTGCCGGGTCCGCAGAATTGGTAGCCGCCGGGCATGTGAAGCTCCACGGGCAACTTATCGATGAGCGAATTAACAAAGCCTCTTCCGTAGATGGCATTCTTCACTAGCAGCGGCATTATAATGGGCAAAATCATGCGTTTTTTCGATTTTTATACAAGATCGGCTTTAGAAATCCAACTTCTCTCGTCGAGGCCCAACCACTTGACGTACAATCTATTCCCCTTCTTTCTGAGGATTTTTTCCACGAGTTGCACGTCTGGATACTTTGCTTTCTGCAATTCCTGTTCGTAAAATGACCCTAAAATCGGCTCGCCGCCAGCATCCCGCAATAGGTAAGTTGTGGGATTGGTGTACTGTATCTTATCAACAATAAAGACTTCGTTACTCCAGCTCGGCATGTAGCCCTTTGCAAATAGGCTGCGATATTTTGAAATTCGTACGTAGTCGTTTCGTTTAAATTTTGTGATTAAATTGCTCATTTTGATGTGGGGATAGACACTTTCTAGTAATTGTTTTTCATTTTCGCGGGTAACGTTGACCGGTTTCATCTTAATCGTTGAATGAACCGTATTGTTATATTTTGAAATAACAATTGGCAATAATTTCAACCACGCATAGGATCCCTGCATGCTGAACTGAAAACGGTAGCACTTTGGATTTCGCCTCTTTGCTTCAATGGATATTGATATGTAGCGGATCCGTTATCCAATTCGTCATTAAATGTTAATGTCGAATAGTCGAATTTATACGAGCCGCGTATAGGTAAACATATGTATGCGTATAATTCTTTATCCGCCGACGGTGACGGCGGTGATTTTAATTCTTTTGCTCTAGCGGATATATGACGACCAAACTTATCAAGAGTCATGGCAAAAGTGATAGACAAAATTTCAAATTTACGAATTTATACAATGATTCGCGCTTCGCGTAATTCCTCCACGATGCTATTAATTTCGTTGCCGTGACCGTCATTTCCGGCATCTTGCGACGCAAGCAACAGCCTTAAGCGGCTGATGAGTTCATTCGCGTCGTCCCAGAACGCGTATTCAATCGGTTTGTTATTGTAGCTCATCAGACCGCGCCCGCCGTATTGACTCGCACTGCTGCTGCTGCCGCTAGCCCAAGTGCTGGCTCTCGCTCTTCCCGCCGCCGCCGCCTTCGGACGCGCACTTTTGGGCGTCGATTGATCGTAAATGAGTGGAGCGATAACTTTACGATATTTGTCGCCGGCATTACCGGCAATTTGTTTATTCGGGTCGTGATTCACTCGCGCCGCGTTTGTCATTAATACCATTTCGCGATAATTCCGTTGATCCTCCTTTGTATCGTTGATGGGATTTTTCTTGAATATTAATTAAGTAAAGCCCCGGCGTTCCTTTAAACTCCTGCCCGTTAACGACAATATGATCACTTTGACCGCTAAATTGTAATTCAGAGGAGCCAAGGTAGAATTTATCAAGTTCGGGATCATGACGGACGCCCACAAGACTATGATCGTACACGTTTTTCGTATCCCTAATAAATCCCCCAATATACTCTCTAGGTAAGGGGGCGGATTGATCCATATACTCCACGAACGAGTCTGCGGTTGTTTCCATCTCGCGTTGACGGGTCGGCGTGATTGTGCTTTCGTCAGGGTCGATATACGCTTCGAACGTTTCTTCTTCTTCTTCTTCTCCTGCTCGCCCAACATTTGGCGTAATCATTTGAAATACGTCGTCGTCGTCTTCCTCTAAAGGCAATGATGTTCGGCCCCACTGTTTCTTCTTCTTCGTCTGCTGCGGCGCTGCTAATGACTCCTTTTTTGCCGGTTTCTCACCATCATAATCGCCCTTTTCGATTTCTACTTTTGGTTCTAATTTTGCGGAAGCGGCGGCATTAGTAGTAATTATATTTTGAAGGGTTTCTGTTATTGGCTTATATTTACTCCCAAGTTGTTCTTCGGAGCTTAATTTGCTTTGTTTAAGGGCGGCAAGTTTTTGTTTAATGTTTCTCTTAGCGCGTATTAATCGAGTGGTTATTTCCTTAGAGCTCATGCTTGCACGCAAAGTAAACAATAATAAGAAGAAGGCAAAAACGTCCGAACGTTTACGAGGACCGTCCTCTAATGATGTTTTAGACAGCATTACGGTCGCTTTATGTAACAATCAAAACCTTTTCTATATCGACCGTTGTTCAAGTCATTGTCCTTACTGATAACTAGGAAACTGTACTTATCGGCCCAACATAAGGTGCACATTTTTTTAAAGTCAGCAAAACATGAAAAATCTGAATTGCTTGCGGCATCCTGAAAAATGTGTCGCAAATTTAGATCATCCATTGGGAAAATAATCAACAAATTGGCATGGTCGCGAATGAGATGTTTGGGAATGTGCGTATACGTTTGGCATAAATAGAAGCTGTCTATGGATTTATGTCGACCCATGCTAAAATAGTCCCTAATGACGGACTGTTTCTGGCATGCCACATCGTCGAAAATGAAAACGGAGTTTGGCCTGGCCTCGGAAGGATGAATTATGTCGGCGTCGTCGGAGTACTCGTGATAACCGACTAACGGTCGCATTAAATCCCTTAAATATTGATATTTCGGCTGAAAGAGCGACTTGGAGTACACGTACACATTTTCAAATCTCAAACCGTTCGGATCTTCAAGCAGGCTGAGCATTACGTTCGTCTTGCCGCAGTTGGACGGGCCGCATATTATTGCGCGAATGCTGGCCGGCAAAAGGGGGCCGTGTTTATTAGCGCGCTGTTTTCGTTGTTCAATATCGGCATTATTCACGTGCAGACGGCATTTTTGCTTAACCAGCCTCATGGCGGTTCTATTGCCTACTAAAGTATGTTTTAAGTGGCGCCCGCTTTTAAAATCATTCATTAACCATTCGAACGTCGAAGAGTCAGGAACAACAAAAACAAATGGCTAGCAACGGTCGCGGCGCTCGGAGCAGTCGCGCCGGCGGGGGAATTAGATTTTCAAAAACGTCGGCGGCGGCGGCGGCAAGGCGAAAGAAAAAGCGCATTATCCCGACACCTAAACGCGGCGGCTTTTTGCCTCTAATACCAATTTTTGCGGGTTTGAGCGCTTTAGGTGCTTTAGCGACAGGCGCATCGTCCATCGCTAAGGCGGTTAAGGAAAGCAAAGCATCGTCACAACAACTTCGGGAGCGCGCGCGTCATAATAAGGCGATGGAAGCAATCGCGGTCGCGGGAAAGGGCTTACATCTGAAACCGTACCAGGAAGGGAGCGGATTAAGAAGAAAAAAAAAGAAGGCCGCCTCGACGGCTGCATTGACGAACATCGATTTAGAACGGTATGCTCGAGGAATTCCCGCCTTTCGCGGCGTCTTCATGCGTGACTCTTTACCCGAACGCATTAGCAAGAGAAACGAGCGAGGCATAATCAATTTAGATGGCGCCAATGGCCCGGGCACGCATTGGGTGGCCTACATTAAAAAGGGGAATATTGTTGTTTACTTTGATAGTTTTGGGAATTTACGACCGAGCAAGGAAATAGTAAAGTATTTTAAGAGTGCCGGAAATGACGTAATCATAAAGTATAACCACAAACCGTATCAGTCTTACGGCAGCACCAATTGCGGCGCGTTGTGTTTATATTTCCTGCGAAACGGCTAGATAGCTCATACGGCAGTCGAAACGCGCGCAATGATAACGACCCAAACGTTTACGCTCAGCGCCAGAGATTCCACTCTACGGGCATTCTATAATCCGCCCGTTGAGTTGCGCGGCGACGGTAACTACGAAATGGGCTTGGTAAACTTCGAGACTTATAATGCAATTCCCAATGTCGACCGAAATAACAATGCGCTGAAAATTGACGGGCTATTAATCACAATACCGGTTGGTTCGTACGAGCTTGCCGACATCGATGCGGAAATTAATGCGGAGCTTGCCAAAGAGCGGCAGAAGTCGAAGGCGAAATCGGGCGAAAAATTTAGTATACGCGCAAACAACAATACCTTAAAATGTGTCGTCGATTGCGATCGAGATGTGGACTGGAATGTAAAAAACTCCATAGGGTCTCTTTTTGGTTTTGATAAAATAAAAGTGTTAAAGGCGTCGGACTCGCCGCACGAATCCGAACACGTAGTGGATATTCTGCGAATTAATACGATTAAAATCGAATGTAATGTAATACACGGTGCGTACATGAATGACAAATCCGCTCATACGATACACGAGTTTTTCCCGTCCGTACCGCCCGGCTACAAAATCATCGAGACGCCGCAAAATGTCATCTACATGCCGCTAAATACCAAAAATATTGACAATATTGTCCTTAAAATAGTGGATCAAGATGATAATTTGATCAATTTCAGAGAGGAGGTCGTGACGATAAGACTTCATCTGCGAGAGCAGCACAGCAGCGGTAGTAGTTAAGTCTAATGGGTCTTAACTTTAATTCGAGGAATTGCGACGGCTGCAGCGGCGACGAGTCCACTAGCGCACTACGGCGGCAAAATCACTTTATAAATTCGAAACCTGCGCTAAAAGCCCTTACTTCGCCATCAACTGTTGAACGGCTAACACCTGAAAATCGCCGTTTCTTGCAAGCATTGGGATTCAAATTGCGCGACCAGCAGGCCGGCAAAACGACTACTAATGGATATTTTAAACGTAACGGGAAAAGTCGAATTTGACAATTCGATCACAAAGTCGGAAATCCACAGCCATCATCCCTATACGACAAATTCGTACGCGAATAATGACGAGGTGCGAATTCCGATTCAACAACTCGACGTACTCACCCTGCCGAGTCGCAGTTGCATTTACATAGAGGGCAAGCTGCTGAAGGCCGACGGCAAGGTATCGCCCTCCGCTAGAATAATTAATAATGGTTTCGCGCATCTATTCGAGGAGATTCGCTTCGAGATGGGCGGCGTCGTTGTCGATCGCGTGCGAAACCCCGGCGTAGCGACCACGCTCAAATCGCTCGTGTCGTTCAACAAAAACGAAATGGAAGTGGCCGCGCTGGCCGGCCATAAGCTGAACGTGTACGAAGGAGTCGATCCGACCACCGGCTTTTTTAACTTGTGCTTGCCGTTAAAGTATTTGCTCGGTTTCGCCGAAGACCATTCGAGCGTGATGCTCAACATACGTCAAGAGCTCGTTCTTTTACGTAGTAACGCCGACTTGAACGCGATCTTCAGCAGCGACACGACCGAAACGCTAAAGGTGACAATAAGTAAGATAGTGTGGCGAGTGCCGCACATAACGGTCGGCGATTTGGAGCGCATCCATCTGTTGAATACCATTTCGAGCGGTCGCGAATTGGACGTGGCGTTTCGCAGCTGGAATCTGTTCGACTATCCGCTACTGCCGAAGGCCAGACAACATACGTGGGCGATCAAGTCGAGTTCGCAATTGGAGAAACCGCGCTACGCGATTCTAGGTTTTCCTACCAATCGAAAAAATCAACAAAATAAAAATATGACCCTGTTCGACCATTGTAATTTGTTAAATGTGAAGCTATTTCTCAACAGCGAGCAGTTCCCCTACGAGTCCCAGAACGTCAACTTCAAACATAGGCAGTTTGCAATTCTCTACGAGATGTATGCGAAATTCCAAGCGTCGTACTATAATCGACGCAGCGAGCCGCTCCTGACGCCCGACATGTTCTTCTCCGAGCACACGCTGGTGGTAATCGACTGTTCGCGACAGAATGAAGGTGTGACTACGGGCGCCGTAGACGTTCGGCTAGAATTCGAAACGAGCGAAGATATACCCGACAAAACGGCCCTCTATTGCCTTCTGCTCCACGATCGCATTTTAAAGTATACGCCGTTAACGGGCGCGGTCAGATCGCTGTAGGACATCATGATGAACACTTGGATCGTCGACGTGCAAGGCTTCCAACTGAAAGATAGCGAATTCATTTGCAAAGAATTTACCCTAATCCACCTTTATTCCGGCCATAGTGAATTACACAAATTTTTTAAATTACCCATTAAATTCGCCCATTTGGAAGAAAGTCTACAGCGACATGTGCGTTTCGTAACGACGCAAATACACGGACTCGCGTGGCAAAAGCAAGCCGATAGTTTTGCCTACAACAACTACCGCCAATACAACACGTCTCGTCGTTGGCATCATCAACAACAACAAGTGGCACCATCAGCAGGAGCAGCGGCAGCACAAGAAGCCCAAGCAGCAACGGCAGACGAAGAAGAAGAAGAATCGCCCTACGCGAATTTATGCGCACTGTTGCGGGCGTCAGGAGTTGATGAAGGCTCGCAAATTCTCGTTAAGGGCCTACAAAAGAAAAGATGGTTAGAAGTGCTGCCCAATATTAGCGTTCTCAATGTCGAGAACATGGGCTGCCCCGGCTCTATCGGCGCTAAAACTTCAAGCCGCGGTAGGGGCGGGAGCGAGAGCTGATGGCGTGGGCGCGAAGTATCACTGCAACAAACACGCCATCAACAGTCTGCAATGAGCCCATCAAAATGCTCACCTTCTTCGAGATTGGCTGCAAGCGTGGTCATCGCCGTCGTTGCCGCCGCCGCCGCCGCCTCCGTCTTCGCCGTCGGCATCGAGGTGTGATTCTTTTTATAAATGTTAAATAACTGATAGATTATGTATTATGTTGAATAAATGACTTATTTTTGTGAATCTATTGCCGTCTTTTTTTGTTTCTTTCTTATTGCTAAATTAATAAAACGAGTTATCGAACTAAAAAGAATTTATTTGCACAAAAAACCAAAGGTTACAAATTTAGAGTGGTGTGATGGTTTATAATTTTTAGGGTATCGATGTAATCTTGAAGATTGCTAGAGGGCCAAACGCCCGTATCGGGCCCCGTCTGCCAACCGACATTATGTCCTTTGAGTCCTCTTTGCACATTATCCGTCAGCCATTTCCGAATGTCCTTGTGCGACTGGCGTGTCGTCGGCTCGAAACGAAACTGCCAACCATTCTTAAGGCCAATAGCGTTCAGTAATGTCGTTACAAAGTTGTTGTCCGCATTATACAACGCGTCGCATACATTTTTTTCGAAATAATAACACGCGCTCCACGCACAACGCGTCCATTTCGGCTCTCGGCAGCCATCTAAAATGCGAAACCGGCATCTGGTTCGACATTGCCCAAGCGTATAGATTGTTCGCGTCCAAATATGTCAGATACGTGGTTGGCAAATTGCGGTCGTAGGACGCCAAGTATGAATTGTTTGCCTTCGCATAGCGGCGGGAGCATTGCGAGATACCGCCGCGAATGGAATTTTTGATAAATTGACACATATCCATGTCGGTTAGTAACTCAAATTCTATTCCGGTATATTTTAGCATGGCATCCCAAGATAGACCGGGAGATGAAAAATAATTGCAAGGGTCCAGCTGGTACGTGTCGTGTGAAACTTTGCGAAATTTTTCAAAAACATCGGCCAGCAACAGAACGTCCACTTTTAAATACAAATCAGAGTACTGCAAAAGTTTTTCGCAACCGAACGCGTCCCAAACGGTTTTTGCGTGCGCGTATTCTGGCGCCGTTATTGCGGTGTTAGTTAGCGAATTAAAAAAGGCGTCGCGAGAAGGTAGTTGCGTTTCTTCCAACCGCGCCAAAGAGTCGACATACTGATACGGGAATATGCCCTTTCGTTTCATCAATAGAAAATGTTCCGGGTCGGGAAACGCCTTTTTTACATTGAGAAAATCTTCAGTTTTTAAATTGGCCGCTAATGCGTCTAAAGAGGAAGACATGAAGCGAAACGAATCTAAAAATCTCATCTGAAAATATATGTTAGAAATTGAATCTTTAGTTGTTCTCTGATCTACCATTATGTATTTTGTAAAACTAATGTAATTCTCCTTGTTTTGGGGAATTACGTCAATTTTCCCGCCGTCCGCAGCTAGTTGCTTAATAAAAAGGTGCGCGTCGTAGCCCGAAAGATTGTGGAAAAAAATCGGAATAAATCTGCGTATTTGATAGTTTAAGTTGCAGGTATTGTGGGCGGGGCCTCTGTAGGAGCCGGAGAAGTGGCAATGGTCGCGGACCTTTCCATTGCCGTCGTCGCCGTTGCCAATCGACTTTTCGCAAATGTGACATGTCGAGCTTTCATTAAAATGGGCCCGCTCGATTTGCGTTAGGCGCGTCATGGGAACGATTTTCTTAAAATGCGCGGCATACAGTTGCCGGACTATTTCCGAAAGTCTAGTTACGAATACCTCCGCGCAATCTAGACCGGTGTACGTTTCAAATCTATTAAATTGCGCGTTAAACGAACACACAATTTGAAACGCGAAGCTGTAGGGAATATGCGCATGAGTGCTTCGAGTATAAGAGGCGGCGGGATTGGGCGCGCACGACTGAATAGGCTGGAGCATACATTCAAAATCGGCATAAACTACAAAAGGCACGCTCAATTTTTTTTGAAAATTGGTAAAACAGCAAATTTTCGGGGACCAAGGCGCCTAATTTATTTTTCTTTAAGCATGTGGTGGGTAAAATCGTGCATATCCTGTTGCAATCGAACTGGCGATGGATGTCAAGCCGTTCCTTGACCATAAAAAATGTTAAACAGCCGTTGCATAAAAATATGCCCCTTTGTTCGTTGGAGCGTTGCGATGAAACCAACCTAGACATGCTCTTAACTAATATAATACATAATGTACGGAACCAACATCATCGTCTTTCTCATATAGTAACAAATTGACATGCACATCTCGCTCTAACTTAGTAAAAAAAAGTGGCCCTACCACAATATGCTCCTTAGTAGCAGTATTGTATTCTAAACCGTATATATTTATGCTTAAAATATTTAGGTTTTCAACGCGAGGAATGTCTTTTAATTTCACTGGGAATGTTATCCCTTCTAAATTCAATACGTCCGAATAATGAGGGTAGGACGTAAGGCGATCGGCGTGATCTTCCGGCGGTACGATCCCTGCAACTATGCTCCATGCGAAGCAAGCATTGTCCCTATTTTTTACATTAATACAAGCCTTCTTTTCTTGATATCGGGCGGTAGGTCGATGTAGGAAGCGCCGCCTAGCGGCGAAAGCTTGTTGATATTTACTTCAAGGTGCGAAACGCGCGCTAAACTCCAACCGCTGTCCTTTTCTACCATCTCGTCCGCTTTCTTTTGAATATTACTTCCTAGCGTGTCGTAAACTTCGCTCAAATTAGTGCCGCCGTCAATAATAACGTATTTGGTGTTAAAGGATTTTATTTCACCAAAATGCCGATGTTGCGCAGTTTCGTCAGGGTCGTCATCACCGTCGTGGGCTGCGGCCGCTTCTGCTGCTGCTATTTGCGGTTTAATAAAAACGCCAAACAGTTCCATTTGAAACTTAAAAATTATCATTTTGGTGACGAAATCCCCCATTAGCTTACACACCTTCGCTTTCACATTGTCCAAAAATGTGGGAATATCGGCAGACTCCGTGCTGTCAATTCTGTAGCTTCTGATGCGATTTTTAAAGGCGCTCGCAATTTCGCTCACCCCATCGTCTTGCAGCCTTGTTATATTGTTAGCGCGATGCCTTTGAGAGCGCAGATGTCCCCTATATTGATATGCTGTTGATAATTTTACATTGCAAGTGTCGCAGGCGTATTCTCGCCCTGACCGCGATGTCCCCGCATCGTTTGGATGTTGTCCGCTTGGCAAAGACGAAGCTACTTTTAGCTTCTTTTTTGACGAGTCGAGCGATTCATCAACATCGTCACGTTTTCGCTTTTTTGCATTTATATGAGCTTTTAGGAGATGCCGTTGAAGAAAAGGGTCGCTATAAAAAGGTTTGGCGCACACAGGGCAGGCAAAACGATTGCCTGTTGCAGAAGGATGCGATAATGTGGAAAAAACTATTGTGCATGGGTGCCTTTTTAATGTATATTTTCGGCTAAAAATTTTGCCGCAAACGCCGCAGTCGAAACTCATCTTTAGAGCTTATACATCCTTCATCTACAACCTAACAAAAACAGTAATAGCTTATTATTATCAGCAAAAAAAAATGACTTACATATTCATCCGTCCAATAGACGCAGATCGATTGTCCGCAATCGTAAACTTTAATTTTGTAGCACAGCCAGAATTCTTCAAATGTCTGCAAATGGGGCGGCAATTCTTGATCCACAAACTGTATGGGCTTATTTGGCGGAAATGCGTCTTTTCTTTGCAGTAAGTGCTCGAAGATGACTTTGTCATTCATCCTGAGGCGCTTTCTTATGCGACGGCACTTAAAGGAGCCTCGAACGAACGACTCGAGCACACAAATTCAAAAAACAATGTGTAATAGTCGCAGGCCGGCCAACTGTATTTATAGGAAATCTTTCTAAAGGAATTGCACGCGTATTGTTACGATCGCACTAGCGACGCGCATAAAAAGGCAAGGCTGCAATAATTAAGTCCAAAAAAAGACGTTTCGGTTTCATGCAGTCTGGCCAGCTTATTGCATAATGCCAATGCACTTGACAATAGATGCCGTTTTCTTCTTATACAACCCGGAAATCGCCAGTCGAGCGCGAAGGCCGCGTGTAATGCATTTGCATATAATAACATTATGCTGTTTTTATAAGGACCCGGATGCATTTAGCATCGAAATGAAATCGAGAGTCCATTAGGTAACTGTATTTATAATCGCCAGCCAACCGCGAAGAGTACCTAAACTATTCACACAAATTAAGTTATTTACTGCTGCAAAAGTGGGCGAACGGCCCCAGATGCCATCTGTTTATACTAATGCCGGATATTTATTAACAGCAAACGTAAGGCATTTGCATATATGTAATACACTTGTTACAGATTGCGCCTCGAATGCGTTTAATATGGGCAAAAATTGACCATCGATGAAGTAAGCATATTATTATAATCGCCGGCCTACCGCGAAGTCTTCACGCTAATTATTGGGTCCATCTCGCGAGGTAGAGCTAAGGAGTGCATTTTGCCGATGCCGCTATTGTAATAATTAAGCAACAAAAAACAAGCCACAATATGATTCTAGAGAAGACGAGTTATTAAGTATTGCATTTACATATAACATTATGCCGTTTTTATTAC
Source organism: Aphodius sticticus (assembly GCA_963966075.1). Lineage (NCBI taxonomy): Eukaryota > Metazoa > Arthropoda > Insecta > Coleoptera > Scarabaeidae > Aphodius > Aphodius sticticus. The sequence continues at coordinate 31,436,591 of OZ014510.1, read as the reverse complement.
GGCCCGGATGCATTTAGTATCGAAATGAAATCGAGAGTTTGTTAAGTAAGTGTATTATAATCGCCAGTCAACCGCGAAGACCCAACTCTTCACGCAAATTAAGTGATTTCACGCTGCAAAAGTAGGCGAACGGCTCCGGATTCCCTTCTGTTTATATTAATGCCGGACAATTATTAAAGTACAGTAAGTTGCCTACAATCTTTGAAGTAAAGATGTCAGTTATCTATAGCAGTGATACGCTTTTAAATTTATGCATTGCACGCATATGTTGTAGTGTAAAACAACAAACTGATATCTACTATATGGTGGCAACTTATCGCACCATTGGCATTCCCGAAAAAATAGTAAATCTTTTTTTATCTAACTGGCACAGTGTAAAGTGGAAGCTGCTGAAACAAGACGACGACTGTTTACTATTTTTAACATGCAGTGAGAATATTACATTCCGAAAAAACTTTAAATTCACACCACAATTATTAAAATTTTTGCTGGTTATGGGGAATCATTGTGACGCACTCGTGCGAGACGGATGCAGAAGGTCAATATTTCTTCAGAGCACTTTGAATGCGACAGAGCAATCGATGTGCATCCTACACACGTTCATACATACGCCCCTTGGCAGAATTTGTCAAATGTGCCTTGCCAAAATTAATGGAACGCGTACGGCTTTCGGTTTACAAGAATTTTTGAAGTGGAAAAAATTTGAGCATTACACTCTATATTTTAACTATTACGATGGACATAACGATTTTTTTGATAATTACGTGTTAAACAAAAGATATTGGTGTTCAGCATGTATCTTAAAGCCTGTTTTTAAGGTTTTTAAACACGGAAGTTGCTTCACATTTTTTCACGAAATGTGCTTATATGAATTAACCGGTCTAGAGTATGTTGCCGACAGCACGTTTGAATTATTTGATAGGTATTATTAACCCAAATTGCACCAACAAATTGTATTGCGTAAAACTTACTTTTTCCCTCTCCTTAATGCGTTAAACAATATAAAAGACGTGCATTTAAAATGCAAAGCAGTTCGATTGAGCCACCGACGTTGCACTATCCAAGCGAATGAAAATGTCCGAGTACAGCCAAGAAGAAATCTATCTGATGCAAAACTTTACCTTGCTGCCGTCAATTCCAGTCGTAACGACTACTACACTAAACAACCACCAGATTGAAAGTTTTTCCAGTTCAGACGCGGAAAATGCATCCATGCCAGTCAAAAAAACAACAGCGCCCGCCGCCGCCAAGAAATCAGGCGGAAAGCGAAAAACGAAAGGCGATTTAACTCAAAAGCCAAGCAAAATTCCGAAAAAGGCAGTCGTGGAGGAAGAGGAAGAAGATTCAGACCTGGATGAAATAAATAAAGCGGGCATGTGTGCTTCTTCCTTGCCCTTAAAGCCAATCAAGGAATTGCAACTTAATTATCACTACAGAGTCACGGGTATTAGACAATTCACACATCTCCAATGGCCCTCTGTTCTAATTGATTTAGAAGGAGGCGACCAGGATGAAAATCAATTTTCCATTTTTCTTCCCAAAAGAGTGGCAGAAAAAATTACCCCAAAATTTTCCGATAGTGTTACCGCCGGAAATTACTACTTAATTTTTATGGGGCAATTACAACAAGGGAAGCAGCAAAACAAGGCGAATTTGATTCAATTTAAGAAGTTCTAATTGTATTTTGTTTGCACTTTCATTTATAATAAACATTTATTTGTACGTCTTTTTGTCTATTTATCAACTGTAAATTAGATGGCCCGGCAAATAAGCAGTGGAAGTTAACCGCAGCAGCAGACCATGACCGTGACAAATTTCAATACGGCGATGAAACGAGCGGTCTCTCTCTCCGGTTGCAATGATGTCTTCGCGCGTACTATGGGGCCGACCCGTCACTCGCCTATACCACTAAAGGAAGCCATTGTTCGCGTATAACGGGCGAACGCTTACAGGCGGCCAGGCTTTGCCGTTTACAAAGAAATGCCAATTTAACAGAAAGCAATATTCGTGTATATCTGGGTGTCGAAAATTATTACAATTTACTTTTTTCATTGCCGTTGTAAATTTAAATTACTAAATTTAGAAACTAGCGGAAGAATTTCCCCACTTGAAAACTGCTCTTTCTATTACAAATTTGGAATATAAAACCGGCCGTAAAATGGCAAACTTTAAACTACTGGAACCAACATGGAGCATGGTACCTACAGACCCAGCGGTGCCGGCAGCTCCGATCTGCATTATTTCTAATGCAAGTGATTTTTTCAGTATTATCTTACATCAGCCTGCTTCCGGAACATCTTCGTGTAAGTATGTTTATATAAGTTAAATTCGCACCCTTTTTAAATAATATTTTATTTAGGACAACACGCCAGTGCTACTATGTAGCGATGCAGCGAGACCGGCAATTTGGCCGCCTGTTGGGCTTATTGAATTAACCCCGACGGTCGCTTACTACGTCCAAGACGTATTTGTATACTTCCACATTTATGAAATATGTTAGTATAGACAAAATTGCCAATCGAATGCATACCATCTAATGATTTATTATTTTGTTCCAGAAATATGATTTAGTAATACATTTTTTAATTTAACCATGCGGCCTTTTATTTATACGCAATCGAATGCCGAGTGCACACAGCACCCACTATGTGGGCTCTATGTCATTCAAATTTAGTCCGCCATTTTTTATTATGCGTTTATATACAATAAATATGTTTAAACACGCAGTCTTCTATTTCAAATACGACAGACCGTTGCAAAATCAACAAGAAAATATTCAAATAAAATGTGCACCATTTGCTTATTATGCGCTTATATTCAATAAATATGCTTATTTCAAATACGACAGACCGTCGCAAAATCAACAAGAAAATATTCAAATAAAATGTGCGCAATTTTTTTATTATGCGTTTATATACAATAAATATGTTTAAACACGCAGCCTTTTTTATTTCAAAGACGACAGACCGTTGCCCGCTCCCCGCGGGGCGACCGCGCAGCGATCGGCCAATTCCGTCGTCGGTCGTGCGCGCTCGGCGACGGCGGTGCGGTATCATTCGAATTAGAAGCGATCGTAGCAAGGAGACCGCGTGGCCGCGAGGATTAGCGCGCCCGACTTCCATTCGCGGCGGCGCGAGTTCGAGCCGTCGCGCGGGCCCGGTCACTTTTTTAAAAAAACCTACATCCACACAAATTCAAATTCAATACATGACGCCGCCGACAGGTGGCGCGCGCGACTACAGGTTGCACCGAAACTTCAGCACCAACTTTAGTTGGTGTAGAATCGGTGAAAATTAACTCAAGACGCCGCCGACAGGTGGCGCGCGCGACTACAGGTTGCACCGAAACTTCTGCACCAACTTTAGTTGGTGTAGAATCGGTGAAAATTAACTACCTACTCTTTACTCTTATCACAAATTCATATATTCTGAATCGCTTGGTATATGGCACCGAAATTAACATATTTGACGGTTGCAATTTTGGTTTCATACGAGCCGCCAACTTTTATAAAGAATAAAATTTTCTGAGAAATACACAATAAAATTTTTTTCCATATGGTGCGGACTTTCGTGGACACACTGTATATACACATACGTCACGATGACGTCACGATCGCGACCAGAAATTGAAATTTATAAAATCTGAAGAAACTTCTCTGGCTGAACAAAGAATTGCTAAAACTGATTACGCAATACTACACTGGTATTGCGTAATCTAAAAACAGACTATATCGTTCAATTGGAAACCATATTACGCGTTCTGGCAAGTAAAAGCCATAGAATCACCAATATTAAGCATACATCTCTGATTCAGTTTCTGTTATAATATTGCAATAAATTTAGAACTCCAAACCTTCGATGGCATCATCGATCATCGATCATTTGTGTTCTGGCAAATAAAAGCCATAGAATCACCAAGATTAAGCATATCTCTCTGATTCACTTTCTGTTACAATATTGAAATAAATTTAGAACTCTAAACCTTCGATGGCATCAAATGCCTCGGTTGTCTTTGTAATTATGGTCAGTGATGTAAAAAAAGGGAAGTGTCTGTGTGCTGCAGAAAATTAACACTTGGACGAATAAATTTTTCTATATACAGGACGGGACATCTTTTTTGCTAATTTATTTTATATTTCTCTTCGTAACTGAAGATGGTGGGCCTTATTAATTTTATGTTAGGTATACTGGTATAGATCGTTATTGTCTGTTAGTTGGAGTATAGATATTATGACTAGATTGTGTACTCTTCTCGTTCAATTTTTATGTGCTAGACTTGTTCAGCGTCGTAGTCCATACACGCATAAGACAAAGAGGAAAAGAAAAATGATGTTTATGAGGATGTACTGACTGGGTTGTATAAAGGAGAATAGCCTTCGTCCTTTGGGGGAATCATACTAAATTATATGATATGGTTGGAAACTATAATATGATTAGTTATGTATTCATCAAATATTTAGGCACTTTATTTCTTGGCTCGACAATTAGCAATCAATATATGTACGCTCGAGGTTTAATTTACTGACAAATATGGCAAAAGAAATGCTTAAAAAACAATTTAACTTAAAACAAATTTTATTTATCCCACAATAGCTTAAAACAAATTGTTAGGTTACATGCTACGCTAAGGTAAATTCTTTAAAATGTAAAAATTGTGCGCGATTCTTGCATTCAAACAGAGAAATTTTGGTTGGCAGAATGATTGCGATTGCGCATTTGGTATTACCGTTCGACTTGGTGGGTATAAAAAAGCAATAGCGGTAGAATCATTCCTCAATCTAAGAACGTACGTATTGTCTCACAGAAAATGAATCACCAAGATACTGTTCTAAGGTTTGTGCAAGAACATTATTACAATGGGGAGAAGCCCATTGTTTTCGAGTGGGGGCCGCTATCCGAAGAATTCTTACTATTGGACGGGAAATACGAAGACTATATTATTCGAGTATACGAAACTAAAAAGTTAATACACGTGTACTGGGAGCTGGACCAAGTAAGTTGTATAAAATTAGTCAATTCTTGATAGTCCATTGTGTTTTCCATCAATATTCTGAAGAATTTGAGTATAACTTACAATTGTTAAATTTATTTAGGGTTTGAAGCTGTGGATGCTAAGCGGCGTAGAAAGTGAAGAAGAATCACTTTCAGACGTGGAATGCGGTCCACCGATTTCGAAAATAGTGGAAAAAGAAACTATAATATATCTATAATATGTCTATAATATAAACTAGAGAATACCAATTATGCAAAACATACGGTGCATATAATGAAAACGCTAAAGTTTATCGGACAAAATATAATATCGGAATTTAGCGATCGACGCTATACGCTCGCTATATGGACTAAATGCGTTTCTTAGAGACACGTATTTGGTTTTTGTCGAATTTAAATTTGCAATGCGATTTTTTGTAATCACGTGCACACTATTTAAGAAAAAATTAACACACCTACCCCCATGTAGCTGAATATGGATGTTACTGCGAGTTAATGCTCATTTATATATTTTAAGGCCTTTAGGAGGCTAGTCCTGGTAACCAAGGAAAAAAGGGTTCAGGTTGATATAGAGACACTTTTTTATAAAAAAGCAAGTGATACAGTCCACTTTTACATTCGTCATAACGTCCTCCTCTCTTCTCATTATCTTGAATACCAGCATTTTATTTCCACAATTACTCTTCCCCATTTTGGCACGTCGAGCCGGATGTCAGGACGCTTAGGTTCACCTAAGGATATACATTAGAAAAGTCATTTGAGATACGTGGATTTGACATGCGACCTTTGGACAAGTAATTCCTATTTGCCAAGCCAGCTAGCGATCGAGGAATAAGACAGCAGTCCTGCGACAGGAGTGCGAACAAGGAATAAGACAGCAGTCCTGCGACAGGAGTGTGAACAAGGAATCAGACAGCAGTCCTGCGAGAGGAGTGCGAACGAGGAATAAGACAGCAGTCCCTACGAGCGGAGTGCAAACGAGGAGGAAAACAGCAGTCTACGAGCGTGCGATCAAGGAAAAAACAGCAGATCTACGACATCGACAGGACTGTGACAAGGAAATTCAGCATTCTCACGAAAGGATTGTGAACGAGAAGGTCAGCAATCCAAACGAGGAGTGTGTGTACGATAGATCCAGAAGTACAGCGTTGAGGCATTGAGGTAACAGAATCGCTTCAAAATGAGTCAGAAAGAACAAAAGGAAAAGCAGAGACGCGAAACGTCACTTAGACATTGTAAACTTAAATTAAATATGTTTGAAGCTTTTTTGAATACTTTTACAGTTGATCAAATTGAAATTTTGCGCATGAATTTAGACTCATGTGAGCCCTGCTTGAAAGAAGTAGAAGAGATTTTGCTGGAACTCGAACTTCTTGATAGTAGTGAAGAAAATAAAGCCAGAATAGATAACGAGTTAACTAATTTTAGTCAACAATACCGTTTACTCATATCAAAGGCTAAAGCCTTATTACCTAAGCTAACTTCAACATCTGTTTCACACGCATTTAATCAGTTTTCTACATCTGAGTCGTTTATTAGGTTGCCGACTCTAAGTTTGCCTTCGTTTTCGGGAACATACGAAACCTGGGCCGAGTTTAGAGACACGTTTTCTTTTTTAGTGCACAACAATCAGAATTTGACAGATATACAGAAATTTCATTATTTAAAGTCTTGTCTCGAAAACGATGCATCAAAGGTAATTCAAAGTCTAGAAGTCAGTGAAGAAAATTATAAGGTTGCTTGGGAATTGTTAAAGAATAGATATGAAAATCTAAATCTTTCAGTCAATATTCATATTAAAGCTATATTTGATATTCCTGTAATTTTAAAGGAAAATTATTCATATTTGCGCAATATGACTGATACTTTATTAAAAAGTATTCGTTGTCTTGATTCTTTAAAAATTCCTGTGCATCAATGGGATTCAATTTTGATTTATGTGATTACCGCAAAATTAGATGCTACCACGAAACGTGATTGGGAAGCCATGCATCCAATAAACAAATTACCTACATTAGATGAATTAATAAAGTTTTTAATACAACGGGCAAATTTGTTAGAGTCAATACAAAACAAAGACTTAAATGATTTGCAAAACGCAAAACGTAACAAAGATAAAACTACTTCCTTTGCTTCAACGGAAAATAAGCATTACAAATGTTATATTTGCAATAAGAATCATAGCGTTTTCTATTGTGACGATTTTAAACAACTATCTGTAGGTCAAAGAATTGAAAGTGTAAAGCAGAAGAATTTATGTTTTAATTGCCTTCGCTTAGGACATAGCAGTTATGACTGTAAAGCCAAAACTTGTCAAAAATGTCATAGACATCATACATTATTGCATAGAGAAGGTACATTCAAACAAACGGTCAGTAGCAACATCATAAGTGATTGTGATGTTAATACAAACAATAACAATAACATTGTTTCTTGCGCTAGTCAAGTGGGCGCAACTTCACACACTCAAACGCTTTTATCAACGGCGTGTGTTCAAGTTCTTGGTAAGACAGAGAACAGTTTAGTGTTACGTGCTTTGTTAGATAATGGTTCTCAGAGTAATTTTATTACAAAAAAGGCATGCGAATTTTTGAAATTAAAGACTAAAAAAATACAATCATGTGTAAATGGTTTGGGGGCAAAGGAAACTAAGATTTATTCAGTGGTTACTTTGACAATACATTCTTTATACTCCAACTATGAACAAACAATAGAATGTTTAGTTCTTGATAAAATAACTGACAACATACCGATCATAGCAATCGATTTAAAGACTTTAAAATTGCCTACGGGAATTCAACTAGCCGATGTTGAATTTCACCAAAGTAAACCAATCGACTTATTATTAGGCTCATTGGTTTTCTGGGCAATTTTACAAACAGGAAAATTTCATTTAGGGAAGGGAATGCCTGTTTTGCAACGTACGCACCTTGGTTTTATTTTAGGGGGTTGCATTAGAGGAAAGGAAGAACGAAGGACACATTCCTTTTGCGCATTATCTGATCAACTGACAAGATTTTGGGATCAAGAAGAAATTGGCGAAGAAAACACGAATTCGGTTTTTGAAAACAAATGTGAAGAAATTTTCATTAAAACTACAACAAAAGACAACGATGGTCGATTTGTGGTCGATATACCTTTCAATCAACATAAGACAGAGCTTGGAGAATCACGTTCTTGTGCGCTGAAAAGATTTTTTAGTATGGAGAAGAGACTTGCACATAACCAAAAGCTCGCGGAACGATATAAGGAGTTCATGAAAGAATATGAATCGTTAGGACACATGACTCAAATAAAAGAAACAGAATCATCTCACAAACAAGGATATTACTTACCACATCATGCGGTTCTGAAGGAATCAAGCACAACTACAAAACTAAGAACAGTTTTTGACGGTTCAGCAGCAACAAGCTCTGGATTGAGTTTGAATGATGTGCAATTAAAAGGACCAGTAGTGCAAAGTAATCTCTTTGATATTTTACTTCGATTTCGCAAATATAATTGCGTTTTCAGTGCCGACATCGAAAAAATGTACAGGCAAATACTCATAAATCCCGAAGATAGAAAATATCAACGAATCTTGTGGAGAAGTAATGATAAAGAACCTATCAAATGCTTCGAACTTAATACTATCACTTATGGACTTACTTCATCACCATTTTTGGCAACTCGTTGCTTAAAACAATTAGCCATTGAAAACCAATTTGAATTCCCGGAAGCTTCTAGAATTATAAATGAAGATTTTTACATTGATGACTTACTCTCAGGAACAAATTCAATAGACGAAGCAAGGTTATTGATAAATGATATTACAGAAATAATGGAAAAGGCGAAGCTCAACTTAAGAAAATGGATTTCTAACAAGAACGAACTGTTAGAAATGGAGAACTCAGATCCAAAAACATTCAAGGTAATTAGCCTTGACAGCAACGAATCCAATAAAACACTTGGTTTATTCTGGCAACCACAGCAAGACTACTTACATTATATTCCGACAAGGTGTAAGCAAGACAATACCGTGACCAAACGAGAAGTATTGTCCGTTATAAGCAAAATATATGATCCATTGAATCTATTAGGACCGATGCATATTAAAGCAAAGCTATTCATGCAAGCCCTTTGGAAGAAACATATGAATTGGGACGACTATTTAGAAAACGATTTTTTGAAATTTTGGAAGGAGTATATTTCACAGATAGAATTGATTCAAGAAATAAAAATACCAAGAAAGGTTTTACATAATTCTCCAGTGCGTGTAGAATTGTATGGTTTTTGCGACGCATCGCCAAAGGCATACGCAGCGTGTGTTTATGTAAAATCTTGGAACTGTGATGATGATATTCAAGTGCATTTATTGTGTGCAAAATCGCGTGTTGCGCCATTACGTTCGGTATCATTACCTCGTTTAGAGCTGTGTGGTGCGGTATTGCTAGCGAAATTAATAAATAAAGTGCAAGAGTCTTTTAGAATTAAAATTCAGAAATGTTATTATTGGTGCGATTCAACAATTGTATTATGTTGGATAAAAGGGGAACATCGAAAATGGAAAACCTATGTTGCAAATAGGGTATCACAGGTGCATGCATGAACCAATATGAATAATTGGAATCATGTTTTTACCAACGATAATGCGGCGGATATTTTAACTCGAGGGTGTAGCGTAGAATATTTGAAAACATGTGATTTATGGTGGTACGGGCCTAAATGGTTAAAGGACAATTTTATTACAATCACAAATAATACGTCATACTCCGAAGATGAATTTCTATCTGAATTAAAACAAGAAAAGAAACTTTGCCTAATTGAAATTAATAATGAATTTTTGATCATCTTTGATAAATTTTCAACGGTAGGAATTTTACGCCGAGTAATGGCTTATGTATTAAGATTCATACATAATTCAAGATGTCCGACACAGAAATGAATAGGCTTTTTGACTATTGGAGAAATAAATAATGCAACGAAAACATTAATTAAGTTATGTCAACAACAATCATTTAAAACTGAAATTCAATTGATTACAAAGGGTGATATGCCAAAAAACTTGAACTCATTACAACCATTTTTAGATAGAGATAATTTCATTCGTGTTGGTGGTCGTTTAAAAAATGCCAATGTTAATTTTGAAGTGAAACATCAATTAATTCTGCCTAAGAACCACCGTCTAACGGAAATGATCGCGAGAGAAGCTCATATAAACAATTTACATTGTGGTTCACAATTATTGCTATCTCTACTTAGAGAACGATATTGGATAATTTCAGGCAGAAACGTCACTAAACAGATCGTTCGAAATTGTGTTAAATGCTTTAGAGCTAAACCAAGAGCAATCGATCCTATTATGGGTAATTTGCCGATCGAAAGAATAACTTCATCTTTTGCGTTCCAACACGTTGGTGTAGATTACGGTGGTCCATTTATGATCAACGACAAACGTACTCGTGGATGCAAAAAAATAAAGGCTTACATTTGTGTGTTTGTTTGTTTTTCGACTAAGGCGGTGCATTTAGAGTTGGCAACAGATTTGAGTTCAAATTGTTTTATCGCGGTATTGAGACGGTTCATTTCAAGACGCGGAAAACCAAACATAATCTTTTCTGACAACGCAACTAATTTTATTGGTACAAAACATAAGTTGGAACAGCTGATGAAGTTAGCTCCACATGATTTAGAAAAAGTAAATAATTTCTTATCACAGGAAGAAATTATGTGGAAAACTATACCCCCTAGGTCACCTCATTTTGGAGGATTGTGGGAATCGGCAATAAAATCAATAAAATATCATTTAGTTCGAGTTGCAGGAAATGCAAATTTAGTTTTTGAAGAGTTTTATACTTTGTTAACACAAATTGAAGCGATTCTTAATTCCCGCCCAATTTCACCTGAGTTGTGATCCCAACGACCTTTCCCCACTCACTCCCGGTCACTTTCTTATTGGAAGACCCTTAACAGCAATTTTTGACGAAGAACTGGCCAACGTCAACCCAAATCGACTTATTCGATACCAAAGAGTTCAGCAAATTGTTCAACACTTTTGGAGCAGATGGAGAAAAGAATACTTGGCTGAACTTCAAATACGAAAAAAGTGGAACCATTCTCGTTCAAACGATCTCAAAGAAGGCGATCTTGTAGTTATTCAAGAAGACAATTTACCTCCTTGCAAGTGGTCACTGGGTAGAGTAGTGCGTTTGATTCCGGGAAATGACAAAATAGTGCGAGTAGCAGAAATAAAAACAAATTCGGGTATCATTAAACGCGCTACTAGACAATTAAGTGTTCTACCAATTGAAAACTAATCTCCTTTAATTTCTTTAAATGTTTGAATAATTTTATTGGTATTTATACGAAGCTCATTATGACCATTCTCTGTACTTTCGTTAGTTCAATATTGAAATACATATTTCAATAGGGGGGGAGGATGTTACTGCGAGTTAATGCTCATTTATATATTTTAAGGCCTTTAGGAGGCTAGTCCTGGTAACCAAGGAAAAAAGGGTTCAGGTTGATATAGAGACACTTTTTTATAAAAAAGCAAGTGATACAGTCCACTTTTACATTCGTCATAACGTCCTCCTCTCTTCTCATTATCTTGAATACCAGCATTTTATTTCCACAATTACTCTTCCCCATTTTGATTCGAGTAGTGCGTTTGATTCCGGGAAATGACAAAATAGTGCGAGTAGCAGAAATAAAAACAAATTCGGGTATCATTAAACGCGCTACTAGACAATTAAGTGTTCTACCAATTGAAAACTAATCTCCTTTAATTTCTTTAAATGTTTGAATAATTTTATTGGTATTTATACGAAGCTCATTATGACCATTCTCTGTACTTTCGTTAGTTCAATATTGAAATACATATTTCAATAGGGGGGGAGGATGTTACTGCGAGTTAATGCTCATTTATATATTTTAAGGCCTTTAGGAGGCTAGTCCTGGTAACCAAGGAAAAAAGGGTTCAGGTTGATATAGAGACACTTTTTATAAAAAAGCAAGTGATACAGTCCACTTTTACATTCGTCATAACGTCCTCCTCTCTTCTCATTATCTTGAATACCAGCATTTTATTTCCACAATTACTCTTCCCCTATTTCCCTTATTCCTATTTGATGACGCAGCTGATTGCGCGAACACGGCGGCGTTGGCTAATATGTCTGATATTTATACGGGAGGATCTTTAGTCCTCGCAGGTATCGATCTTGTTGATAGAGAAGCAGCGAATGTAATATTACAATTGACTCCCAATCCTGGAACCGTACGCGCGTTGGTGCATGTTCAGCCAAACACTGTAGTGTTCCCATTGAATGGATTAATTGGGCAACTGCGGATTAGAGGAGGAAGCGAGTACATTCTTAAAGAGGCCGGAGCTGCAGCTGTGGGGCAACTCCCTCTCGGCTTACAATCTCATGGTACGTTGGCGGTTTGTGACGATGTAGATCGAAGATTCCAATGGAATGGTGCTGGCGTCGGTAACATTTTGAATGCTGGTGAATGGTATTCCTTCAATGCTGGAGAGGTTCAATCATCAGCCGACTTCACCGGAATTGTGTACATTGATGTTGTGGTGACGAGAGCCGAACCAGGGCTTGGTATGTCTACTAATGGACCGTGTAGTGCGCTGTCTCCATACTCTAGATTGTATGATGACATGCCGCCTAATGCGGAGTTGAATCTTATGGTAATTGCCATGCTGGCTAGAATCCCGGCGAATAGTTTATATGAAATGCGTTCCGCTATAGTTGGAAATGGAGAAAGAATCCTGGCAAGAGCTCTGAGAGCTGTTTCGCTTGCTCTTGACATGGCGTAAGTGCCGTTCGAATCGTATCCTTGTCAAACTCATGAAATTAACCTAAACAAAATGGGGAAGAAGTAGTTAACTTTCACCGATTCTACACCAACTAAAGTTGGTGCAGAAGTTTCGGTGCAATCTGTAGTCGCGCGCGCCACCTGTCGGCGGCGTTCTACACCAACTAAAGTTGGTGCAGAAGTTTCGGTGCAATCTGTAGTCGCGCGCGCCACCTGTCGGCGGCGTTCTACACCAACTAAAGTTGGTGCAGAAGTTTCGGTGCAATCTGTAGTCGCGCGCGCCACCTGTCGGCGGCGTCATGTATTGAATTTGTGTGGATGTAGGTTTTTTTAAAACAGTGACCGGGCCCGCGCGACGGCTCGAACTCGCGCCGCCGCGAATGCAAGTCGGGCGCGCTAATCCTTGCGGCCACGCGGTCTCCTTGCTACGATCGCTTCTAATTCGAATGATACCGCACCGCCGTCGCCGAGCGCGCACGACCGACGACGGAATTGGCCGATCGCTGCGCGGTCGCCCCGCGGGGAGCGGGCAACGGTCTGTCGTCTTTGAAATAAAAAAGGCTGCGTGTTTAAACATATTTATTGTATATAAACGCATGATAAAAAAATTGCGCACATTTTATTTGAATATTTTCTTGTTGATTTTGCGCCGTCGCCGCCTTTGGTGTTGCCGCATGCCTAATCCCAATTTGCGCTTAGCCTTCATGGCAGATGTTACCAGCCAGGCGCTAATCTTTTCGCCGGCCGATGCCGAGGGATGCTTAACGCGCGCCCAAGCCGCTTCCTCCAGAATTTTATCTGCCGCATGTCTCTTGCTCAGTTCCTTGTGTTGATGGTACGCCAAATCGTGGCTTTTGCAGGCAATATCGAGCCCGTTGATTCCGCGGTCGCCGCGCGAAAGTCTCTCGGGTATATCTTCGCTCGTTTCGAATTCTAGCCGAACGTCTACGGCGCCCGTAGTCGCACCTTCATTCTGTCGCGAACAGTCGATTACCACCAGCGTGTGCTCGGAGAAGAACATGTCGGGCGTCAGGAGCGGCTCGCTGCGTCGATTATAGTACGACGCTTGGAATTTCGCATACATCTCGTAGAGAATTGCAAACTGCCTATGTTTGAAGTTGACGTTCAGGGACTCGTAGGGGAACTGCTCGCTGTTGAGAAATAGTTTCACATTTAACAAATTACAATGGTCGAACAGGGTCATATTTTTATTTTGTTGATTTTTTCGATTGGTATGAAAACCTAGAATGGCGTAGCGCGGTTTCTCCAATTGCGAACTCGACTTGATCGCCCACGTATGTTGTCTGGCCTTCGGCAGTAGCGGATAGTCGAACAGATTCCAGCTGCGAAACGCCACGTCCAATTCGCGACCGCTCGAAATGGTATTCAACAGATGGATGCGCTCCAAATCGCCGACCGTTATGTGCGGCACTCGCCACACTATCTTACTTATTGTCACCTTTAGCGTTTCGGTCGTGTCGCTGCTGAAGATCGCGTTCAAGTCGGCGTTATTACGTAAAAGAACGAGCTCTTGACGTATGTTGAGCATCACGCTCGAATGGTCTTCGGCGAAACCGAGCAAATACTTTAGTCACCGATTCTACACCAACTAAAGTTGGTGCAGAAGTTTCGGTGCAATCTGTAGTCGCGCGCGCCACCTGTCGGCGGCGTTCTACACCACCTAAAGTTGGTGCAGAAGTTTCGGTGCAATCTGTAGTCGCGCGCGCCACCTGTCGGCGGCGTTCTACACCAACTAAAGTTGGTGCAGAAGTTTCGGTGCAATCTGTAGTCGCGCGCGCCACCTGTCGGCGGCGTCATGTATTGAATTTGTGTGGATGTAGGTTTTTTTAAAAAAGTGACCGGGCCCGCGCGACGGCTCGAACTCGCGCCGCCGCGAATGCAAGTCGGGCGCGCTAATCCTCGCGGCCACGCGGTCTCCTTGCTACGAACGCTTCTAATTCGAATGATACCGCACCGCCGTCGCCGAGCGCGCACGACCGACGACGGAATTGGCCGATCGCTGCGCGGTCGCCCGGCGGGGAGCGGGCAACGGTCTGTCGTCTTTGAAATAAAAAAGGTTGCGTGTTTAAACATATTTATTGTATATAAACGCATGATAAAAAAATTGCGCACATTTTATTTGAATATTTTCTTGTTGATTTTGCGACGGTCTGTCGTATTTGAAATAAGCATATTTATTGAATATAAGCGCATAATAAGAAAATGGTACACATTTTATTTGAATATTTTCTTGTTGATTTTGCAACGGTCTGTCGTGTTTGAACTAGAAGACTGCGTGTTTAAACATATTTATTGTATATAAACGCATAATAAAAAATGGCGTACTAAATTTGAATGACATAGAGCCCACATAGTGGGTGCTGTGTGCACTCGGCATTCGATTGCGTATAAATAAAAGGCCGCATGGTTAAATTAAAAAATGTATTACTAATTCATATTTCTGGAACAAAATAATAAATCATTAGATGGTATGCATTCGATTGGCAATTTTGTCTATACTAACATAATTCATAAATGTGGAAGTAGACAAATACGTCCTGGACGTAGTAGGCGACCGTTGGGGTTAATTCAATTAGCCCAACAGGCGGCCAAATTGCCGGTCTCGCTGCATCGCTACATAGTAGCACTGGCGTGTGGTCCTAAATAAAATATGATTTAAAAAGGGTGCGAATTTAACTTATATAAACATACTTACACGAAGATGTTCCGGAAGCAGGCTGATGTAAGATAATACTGAAAAAATCACTTGCATTAGAAATAATGCAGATCGGAGCTGCCGGCACCGCTGGGTCTGTACGTACCATGCTCCATGTTGGTTCGAGTAGTTTAAAGTTTGCCATTTTACGGCCGGTTTTATATTCCAAATTTGTAATAGAAAGAGCAGTTTTTAAGTGGGGAAATTCTTCCGCTAGTTCTAAATTTAGTAATTTAAATTTACAACGGCAATGAAAAAAGTAAATTGTAATAATTTTCGACAACCAGATATGCGCGAATATTGCTTTCTGTTAAATTGGCATTTCTTTGTAAACGGCAAAGCCTGGCCGCCTGTAAGCGTTCGCCCGTTATACGCGAACAATGGCTTCCTTTAGTGGTATAGGCGAGTGACGGGTCGGCCCCATAGTACGCGCGAAGACATCATTGCAACCGGAGAGAGACCGCTCGTTTCATCGCCGTATTGAAATTTGTCACGGTCATGGTCTGCTGCTGCGGTTAACTTCCACTGCTTATTTGCCGGGCCATCTAATTTACAGTTAATAAATAAACAAAAAGACGTACAAATAAATGTTTATTATAAATGAAAGTGCAAACAAAATACAATTAGAACTTCTTAAATTGAATCAAATTCGCCTTGTTTTTCTGCTTCCCTTGTTGTAATTGCCCCATAAAAATTAAGTAGTAATTTCCGGCGCTAACACTATCGGAAAATTTTGGGGTAATTTTTTCTGCCACTCTTTTGGGAAGAAAAATGGAAAATTGATTTTCATCCTGGTCGCCTCCTTCTAAATCAATTAGCACAGAGGGCCATTGGAGATGTGTGAATTGTCTAATACCCGTGACTCTGTAGTGATAATTAAGTTGCAATTCCTTGATTGGCTTTAAGGGCAAGGAAGAAGCACACATGCCCACTTTATTTATTTCATCCAGGTCTGAATCTTCTTCCTCTTCCTCCACGACTGCCTTTTTCGGAATTTTGCTTGGCTTTTGAGTTAAATCGCCTTTCGTTTTTCGCTTTCCGCCTGATTTCTTGGCGGCGGCGGCGGGCGCTGTTGTTTTTTTGACTGGCATGGATGCATTTTCCGCGTCTGAACTGGAAAAACTTTCAATCTGGTGGTTGTTTAGTGTAGTAGTCGTTACGACTGGAATTGACGGCAGCAAGGTAAAGTTTTGCATCAGATTGATTTCTTCTTGGCTGTACTCGGACATTTTGATTCGCTTGGATAGTGCAACGTCGGTGGCTCAATCGAACTGCTTTGCATTTTAAATGCACGTCTTTTATATTGTTTAACGCATTAAGGACAGGGAAAAAGCAAGTTTTACGCAATACAATTTGTTGGCGCAATTTGGGTTAATAATACCTATCAAATAATTCAAACGTGCTGTCGGCAACATGCTCTAGACCGGTTAATTCATATAGACACATTTCGTGAAAAAATGTGAAGCAACTTCCGTGTTTAAAAACCTTAAAAAGAGGCTTTAAGATACATGCTGAACACCAAAATCTTTTGTTTAACACGTAATTATCAAAAAAATCGTTATGTCCATCGTAATAGTTAAAATATAGAGTGTAATGCTCAAATTTTTCCCACTTCAAAAATTCTTGTAAACCGAAAGCCGTACGCGTTCCATTAATTTTGGCAAGGCACATTTGACAAATTCTGCCAAGGGGCGTATGTATGAACGTGTGTAGGATGCACATCGATTGCTCTGTCGCATTCAAAGTGCTCTGAAGAAATATTGACCTTCTGCATCCGTCTCGCACGAGTGCGTCACAATGATTCCCCATAACCAGCAAAAATTTTAATAATTGTGGTGTGAATTTAAAGTTTTTTCGGAATGTAATATTCTCACTGCATGTTAAAAATAGTAAACAGTCGTCGTCTTGTTTCAGCAGCTTCCACTTTACACTGTGCCAGTTAGATAAAATAAGATTTACTATTTTTTCGGGAATGCCAATGGTGCGATAAGTTGCCACTATATAGTAGATATCAGTTTGTTGTTTTACACTACAACATATGCGTGCAATGCATAAATTTAAAAGCGTATCACTGCTATAGATAACTGACATCTTTACTTCAAAGATTGTAGGTAACTTACTGTACTTTAATAATTGTCCGGCATTAATATAAACAGATGGGAATCCGGAGCCGTTCGCCTACTTTTGCAGCGTGAAATCACTTAATTTGCGTGAAGAGTTGGGTCTTCGCGGTTGACTGGCGATTATAATACACTTACTTAACAAACGCTCGATTTCATTTCGATACTAAATGCATCCGGGCCGTAATAAAAACGGCATAATGTTATATGTAAATGCAATACTTAATAACTCGTCTTCTCTAGAATCATATTGTGGCTTGTTTTTTGTTGCTTAATTATTACAATAGCGGCATCGGCAAAATGCGCTCCTTAGCTGTACCTCGCGAGATGGACCCAATAATTAGCGTGAAGACTTCGCGGTAGGCCGGCGATTATAATAATATGCTTACTTCATCGATGATCAATTTTTGCCCATATTAAACGCATTCGAGGCGCAATCTGTAACAAGTGTATTACATATATGCAAATGCCTTACGTTTGCTGTTAATAAATATCCGGCATTAGTATAAACAGATGGCATCTGGGGCCGTTCGCCCACTTTTGCGGCAGTAAATAACTTAATTTGTGCGAATAGTTTAGGTACTCTTCGCGGTTGGCTGGCGATTATAAATACAGTTACCTAATGGGCTCTCGATTTCATTTCGATGCTAAATGCATCCGGGTCCTTATAAAAACAGCATAATGTTATTATATGCAAATGCATTACACGCGGCTTTCGCGCTCGACTGGCGATTTCCGGGTTGTATAAGAAGAAAACGGCATCTATTGTCAAGTGCACTGGCATTATGCAATAAGCTGGCCAGACTGCATGAAACCGAAATGTCTTTTTTTGGACTTAATTATTGCAGCCTTGCCTTTTTATGCGCGTCGCTAGTGCGATCGTAACAATACGCGTGCAATTCCTTTAGAAAGATTTCCTATAAATACAGTTGGCCGGCCTGCGACTATTACACATTGTTTTTTGAATTTGTGTGCTCGAGTCGTTCGTTCGAGGCTCCTTTAAGTGCCGTCGCATAAGAAAGCGCCTCAGGATGAATGACAAAGTCATCTTCGAGCACTTACTGCAAAGAAAAGACGCATTTCCGCCAAATAAGCCCATACAGTTTGTGGATCAAGAATTGCCGCCCCATTTGCAGACATTTGAAGAATTCTGGCTGTGCTACAAAATTAAAGTTTACGATTGCGGACAATCGATCTGCGTCTATTGGACGGATGAATATGTAAGTCATTTTTTTGCTGACAATAATAAGCTATTGCTGTTTTTGTTAGGTTGTAGATGAAGATGTATAAGCTCTAAAGATGAGTTTCGACTGCGGCGTTTGCGGCAAAATTTTTAGCCGAAAATATGCATTAAAAAGGCACCCATGCACAATAGTTTTCTCCACATTATCGCATCCTTCTGCAACAGGCAATCGTTTTGCCTGCCCTGTGTGCGCCAAACCATTTTATAGCGACCCTTTTCTTCAACGGCATCTCCTAAAAGCTCATATAAATGCAAAAAAGCGAAAACGTGACGATGTTGATGAATCGCTCGACTCGTCAAAAAAGAAGCTAAAAGTAGCTTCGTCTTTGCCAAGCGGACAACATCCAAACGATGCGGGGACATCGCGGTCAGGGCGAGAATACGCCTGCGACACTTGCAATGTAAAATTATCAACAGCATATCAATATAGGGGACATCTGCGCTCTCAAAGGCATCGCGCTAACAATATAACAAGGCTGCAAGACGATGGGGTGAGCGAAATTGCGAGCGCCTTTAAAAATCGCATCAAAAGCTACAGAATTGACAGCACGGAGTCTGCCGATATTCCCACATTTTTGGACAATGTGAAAGCGAAGGTGTGTAAGCTAATGGGGGATTTCGTCACCAAAATGATAATTTTTAAGTTTCAAATGGAACTGTTTGGCGTTTTTATTAAACCGCAAATAGCAGCAGCAGAAGCGGCCGCAGCCGACGACGGTGAGGACGACCCTGACGAAACTGCGCAACATCGGCATTTTGGCGAAATAAAATCCTTTAACACCAAATACGTTATTATTGATGGCGGCACTAATTTGAGCGAAGTTTACGACACGCTAGGAAGTAATATTCAAAAGAAAGCGGACGAGATGGCAGAAAAGGACAGCGGTTGGAGTTTAGCGCGCGTTTCGCACCTTGAAGTAAATATCAACAAGTTTTCGCCGCTAGGCGGCGCTTCCTACATCGACCTACCGCCCGATATCAAGAAAAAGAAGGCTTGTATTAATGTAAAAAATAGGGACAATGCTTGCTTCGCATGGAGCATAGTTGCAGGGATCGTACCGCCGGAAGATCACGCCGATCGCCTTACGTCCTACCCTCATTATTCGGACGTATTGAATTTAGAAGGGATAACATTCCCAGTGAAATTAAAAGACATTCCTCGCGTTGAAAACCTAAATAATTTAAGCATAAATATATACGGTTTAGAATACAATACTGCTACTAAGGAGCATATTGTGGTAGGGCCACTTTTTTTTACTAAGTTAGAGCGAGATGTGCATGTCAATTTGTTACTATATGAGAAAGACGATGATGTTGGTTCCGCACATTATGTATTAGTTAAGAGCATGTCTAGGTTGGTTTCATCGCAACGCTCCAAGGAACAAAGGGGCATATTTTTATGCAACGGCTGTTTAACATTTTTTGTGACCAAGGAACGGCTTGACATCCATCGCCAGTTCGATTGCAACAGGATATGCACGATTTTACCCACCACATGCTTAAAGAAAAATAAATTAGGCGCCTTGGTCCCCGAAAATTTGCTGTTTTACCAATTTTCAAAAAAAATTGAGCGTGCCTTTTGTAGTTTATGCCGATTTTGAATGTATGCTCCAGCCTATTCAGTCGTGCGCGCCCAATCCCGCCGCCTCTTATACTCGAAGCACTCATGCGCATATTCCCTACAGCTTCGCGTTTCAAATTGTGTGTTCGTTTAACGCGCAATTTAATAGATTTGAAACGTACACCGGTCCAGATTGCGCGGAGGTATTCGTAACTAGACTTTCGGAAATAGTCCGGCAACTGTATGCCGCGCATTTTAAGAAAATCGTTCCCATGACGCGCCTAACGCAACTCGAGCGGGTCCATTTTAATGAAACCTCGACATGTCACATTTGCGAAAAGTCGATTGGCAATGGCGACGACGGCAATGGAAAGGTCCGCGACCATTGCCACTTCTCCGGCTCCTACAGAGGCCCCGCCCACAATAGCTGCAACTTAAACTATCAAATACGCAGATTTATTCCGATTTTTTTCCACAATCTTTCGGGCTACGACGCGCACCTTTTTATTAAGCAACTAGCTGCGGACGGCGGGAAAATTGACGTAATTCCCCAAAACAAGGAGAATTACATTAGTTTTACAAAATACATAATGGTAGATCAGAGAACAACTAAAGATTCAATTTCTAACATATATTTTCAGATGAGATTTTTAGATTCGTTTCGCTTCATGTCTTCCTCCTTAGACGCATTAGCGGCCAATTTAAAAACTGAAGATTTTCTCAATGTAAAAAAGGCGTTTGCCGACCCGGAACATTTTCTATTGATGAAACGAAAGGGCATATTCCCGTATCAGTATGTCGATTCTTTGGCGCGGTTGGAAGAAACGCAACTACCTTCTCGCGACGACTTTTTTAATTCGCTAACTAACACCGCAATAACGGCGCCAGAATACGCGCACGCAAAAACCGTTTGGGACGCGTTCGGTTGCGAAAAACTTTTGCAGTACTCTGATTTGTATTTAAAAGTGGACGTTCTGTTGCTGGCCGATGTTTTTGAAAAATTTCGCAAAGTTTCACACGACACGTACCAGCTGGACCCTTGCAATTATTTTTCATCTCCCGGTCTATCTTGGGATGCCATGCTAAAATATACCGGAATAGAATTGGAGTTACTAACCGACATGGATATGTGTCAATTTATCAAAAATTCCATTCGCGGCGGTATCTCGCAATGCTCCCGCCGCTATGCGAAGGCAAACAATTCATACTTGGCGTCCTACGACCGCAATTTGCCAACCACGTATCTGACATATTTGGACGCAAACAATCTATACGCTTGGGCAATGTCGAACCACATGCCGGTTTCGCATTTTAGATGGCTGCCGAGAGCCGAAATGGACGCGTTGTGCGTGGAGCGCGTGGCCGATACGTCGGATGTGGGCTACATTTTCGAAGTTGATATAGAGTATCCGCAAGAATTGCACAATCTCCACAATGATTTACCCTTTTTAGCGGAGAATCTTGTACCGCCTAACTCAAAATTTAAAGATAAAAAATTACTTCTGACTTTAGGCAACAAGCAAAAATATGCGATCCATTATAGAAATCTGAAACAAATTTTAGCGCACGGTTTGAAGGTGACGCGCGTCCATAGAGTTTTAGCATTTAAGCAGGCGGCGTGGATGAAGAGCTATATTGACCTTAACACAAGGCTACGTCAACAGGCCGAAAACAAGTTTGATAAAGATAACTACAAAAAAATGAACAACGCGGTATTTGGCAAGACCATTGAAAATGTGGCGAAGAGGGTTGATGTGCGGCTCGTCACACGTTGGGAGCGTCGGCATAAGAGTAAGGGCGCGGCGCTATTTACGTCGCAACTAAATTTTAAGTCAATATCCATATTTACCGAGAATTTTGCAGCAGTTCAGATGCAAAAACTAAAAATTGTCTATGATAAGCCAATATACTTGGGTTTCTGCGTTCTAGAACTCTCCAAATTACTAATGTATGACTTTTATTATGGCTTTTTAAAACGGCAATATGGGGAAAGGGTTGCTCTGTGCTATACGGACACCGATAGTTTGATCCTACTAACTCAAACGGAAAATGTATATGCCGATATGAAATTGCACATCGATAAGTTCGACACGTCCAATTACAGCGCTAATAACGCGTTTAACATTCCGCTAATTAATAAGGGCATTTTGGGGCTGATGAAAGACGAAAATTGTGGTAAAGTAATGCGCGAATTTGTCGGTTTACGCTCGAAGATGTATGCATTTACTGTCGAGGGGGAAAGTAAGGATGAAAAGAAAGCAAAAGGTATAAAGCAGTATGTTGTTAAGAAAGAAATTAATTTCGATGATTACAAGCGATGTCTATTTGAAAATTGCGCTCTATACAAACAGCAAAATTCATTTCGATCGATAAAACATGACATTTTCACTCAAAATCAAAATAAACTGGCCCTCTCTGCGCGCGATGATAAGCGATTTATTTGCGACGATTCAATAAGGACGCTTGCCTGGGGACACTATACGCTCTAGGAAATTTTGTGTTTTACGTATTATTAAGTAATTATAAGAGTATTTTTAGTTGCCTTGTGTTGGCCGTTACGTTAAGATGTGGAGCAGTAGTGATAATTATTTTATTGTTGAACTAGACGTGTTCAATAGCGTCAAGAGCGCATATACCGAACATCTAAAGAAGTGCATAAACTCGAACGATATTGACGGGGTGAAATATATCTTAGGTAAAATTCAAGCGCCGGAAGAGCTGCTCACCTACGGACGTTTATTCAATACGCCAGTTGCTATAATAGAGGCGCTTTTTGAGTCGAAACTTCTAACTGACACATTTGTGAAGTGCGCTTTAGAGCTACTTTTAGAAGGAGCGGACAATAGTAATAATAGTAATTCTAGCGTTATTGAACTGGATGCGGATTATCTTTCTTCGATAGTCGAAAAGACTGAAAAGATGCATCGCATTCGTCAATTGGATAAAAACTATCGAAAATGTTTGCTTTTTACGCTGTTGAGTGGCGACGAAAAGAAAAAAGATGTAACATCGCTCTCAATCAACAATGTCATTAACAATTACAAAAATGTGCGTTATTATTTCGAAAAAAATGTATGCGACGCGTTGTATAATGCGGACAACAACTTTGTAACGACATTACTGAACGCTATTGGCCTTAAGAATGGTTGGCAGTTTCGTTTCGAGCCGACGACGCGCCAGTCGCACAAGGACATTCGGAAATGGCTGACGGATAATGTGCAAAGAGGACTCAAAGGACATAATGTCGGTTGGCAGACGGGGCCCGATACGGGCGTTTGGCCCTCTAGCAATCTTCAAGATTACATCGATACCCTAAAAATTATAAACCATCACACCACTCTAAATTTGTAACCTTTGGTTTTTTGTGTAAATAATTTTTTTTTAGTTCGATAACTCGTTTTATTAATTTAGCAATAAGAAAGAAACAAAAAAAAAAACGACAAGAGATTCACAAAAATAAGTCATTTATTCAACATAATACATAATTTATCTGTTATTTAACATTTATAAAAAGAATCACACCTCGATGGCGAAGACGGAGGCGGCGGCGGCGGCAACGACGGCGATGACCACGCTTGCAGCCAATCTCGAAGAAGGTGAGCATTTTGATGGGCGCATTGGAGACTGTTGATGGCGTGTTTGTTGCAGTGATACTTCGCGCCCACGCCATCAGCTCTCGCCGCTCCCGCCCCTACCGCGGCTTGAAGTTTTAGCGCCGATAGAGCGGGGCAGCCCATGTTCTCGACATTGAGAACGCTAATATTGGGCAGCACTTCTTCTAACCATCTTTTCTTTTGTAGGCCCTTAACGAGAATTTGCGAGCCTTCATCAACTCCTGACGCCCGCAACAGTGCGCATAAATTGGCGTAGGGCGATTCTTCTTCTTCTTCTTCGTCTGCCGTTGGTGCTTGGGCTTCTTGTGCTGCCGCTGCTCCTGCTGGTGGTGCCACTTGTTGTTGTTGATGATGCCAACGACGAGACGTGTCGTATTGGCGGTAGTTGTTGTTGTTGTAGGCAAAACTATCGGCTTGCTTTTGCCACGCGAGTCCGTGTATTTGCGTCGTTACGAAACGCACATGTCGCTGTAGACTTTCTTCCAAATGGGCGAATTTTATGGGTAATTTAAAAAATTTGTGTAATTCACTATGGCCGGAATAAAGGTGGATTAGGGTCAATTCTTTGCAAATGAATTCGCTATCTTTCAGTTGGAAGCCTAGCACGTCGACGATCCAAGTGTTCATCATGATGTCCTACAGCGATCTGACCGCGCCCGTTAACGGCGTATACTTTAAAATGCGATCGTGGAGCAGAAGGCAATAGAGGGCCGTTTTGACTTTTCCAGTTCAGACGCGGAAAATGCATCCATGCCAGTCAAAAAAACAACAGCGCTCGCCGCCGCCGCCAAGAAATCAGGCGGAAAGCGAAAAACGAAAGGCGATTTAACTCAAAAGCCAAGCAAAATTCCGAAAAAGGCAGTCGTGGAGGAAGAGGAAGAAGATTCAGACCTGGATGAAATAAATAAAGCGGGCATGTGTGCTTCTTCCTTGCCCTTAAAGCCAATCAAGGAATTGCAACTTAATTATCACTACAGAGTCACGGGTATTAGACAATTCACACATCTCCAATGGCCCTCTGTGCTAATTGATTTAGAAGGAGGCGACCAGGATGAAAATCAATTTTCCATTTTTCTTCCCAAAAGAGTGGCAGAAAAAATTACCCCAAAATTTTCCGATAGTGTTAGCGCCGGAAATTACTACTTAATTTTTATGGGGCAATTACAACAAGGGAAGCAGAAAAACAAGGCGAATTTGATTCAATTTAAGAAGTTCTAATTGTATTTTGTTTGCACTTTCATTTATAATAAACATTTATTTGTACGTCTTTTTGTTTATTTATTAACTGTAAATTAGATGGCCCGGCAAATAAGCAGTGGAAGTTAACCGCAGCAGCAGACCATGACCGTGACAAATTTCAATACGGCGATGAAACGAGCGGTCTCTCTCTCCGGTTGCAATGATGTCTTCGCGCGTACTATGGGGCCGACCCGTCACTCGCCTATACCACTAAAGGAAGCCATTGTTCGCGTATAACGGGCGAACGCTTACAGGCGGCCAGGCTTTGCCGTTTACAAAGAAATGCCAATTTAACAGAAAGCAATATTCGCGCATATCTGGTTGTCGAAAATTATTACAATTTACTTTTTTCATTGCCGTTGTAAATTTAAATTACTAAATTTAGAACTAGCGGAAGAATTTCCCCACTTAAAAACTGCTCTTTCTATTACAAATTTGGAATATAAAACCGGCCGTAAAATGGCAAACTTTAAACTACTCGAACCAACATGGAGCATGGTACGTACAGACCCAGCGGTGCCGGCAGCTCCGATCTGCATTATTTCTAATGCAAGTGATTTTTTCAGTATTATCTTACATCAGCCTGCTTCCGGAACATCTTCGTGTAAGTATGTTTATATAAGTTAAATTCGCACCCTTTTTAAATCATATTTTATTTAGGACCACACGCCAGTGCTACTATGTAGCGATGCAGCGAGACCGGCAATTTGGCCGCCTGTTGGGCTAATTGAATTAACCCCAACGGTCGCCTACTACGTCCAGGACGTATTTGTCTACTTCCACATTTATGAATTATGTTAGTATAGACAAAATTGCCAATCGAATGCATACCATCTAATGATTTATTATTTTGTTCCAGAAATATGAATTAGTAATACATTTTTTAATTTAACCATGCGGCCTTTTATTTATACGCAATCGAATGCCGAGTGCACACAGCACCCACTATGTGGGCTCTATGTCATTCAAATTTAGTACGCCATTTTTTATTATGCGTTTATATACAATAAATATGTTTAAACACGCAGTCTTCTAGTTCAAACACGACAGACCGTTGCAAAATCAACAAGAAAATATTCAAATAAAATGTGTACCATTTTCTTATTATGCGCTTATATTCAATAAATATGCTTATTTCAAATGAGATTTTTAGATTCGTTTCGCTTCATGTCTTCCTCCTTAGACGCATTAGCGGCCAATTTAAAAACTGAAGATTTTCTCAATGTAAAAAAGGCGTTTGCCGACCCGGAACATTTTCTATTGATGAAACGAAAGGGCATATTCCCGTATCAGTATGTCGATTCTTTGGCGCGGTTGGAAGAAACGCAACTACCTTCTCGCGACGACTTTTTTAATTCGCTAACTAACACCGCAATAACGGCGCCAGAATACGCGCACGCAAAAACCGTTTGGGACGCGTTCGGTTGCGAAAAACTTTTGCAGTACTCTGATTTGTATTTAAAAGTGGACGTTCTGTTGCTGGCCGATGTTTTTGAAAAATTTCGC
Organism: Aphodius sticticus; assembly: GCA_963966075.1. Classification (NCBI taxonomy): domain Eukaryota; kingdom Metazoa; phylum Arthropoda; class Insecta; order Coleoptera; family Scarabaeidae; genus Aphodius; species Aphodius sticticus. Next base: position 31,409,795 of record OZ014510.1, on the reverse strand, counting down.
AAAGTTTCACACGACACGTACCAGCTGGACCCTTGCAATTATTTTTCATCTCCCGGTCTATCTTGGGATGCCATGCTAAAATATACCGGAATAGAATTGGAGTTACTAACCGACATGGATATGTGTCAATTTATCAAAAATTCCATTCGCGGCGGTATCTCGCAATGCTCCCGCCGCTATGCGAAGGCAAACAATTCATACTTGGCGTCCTACGACCGCAATTTGCCAACCACGTATCTGACATATTTGGACGCGAACAATCTATACGCTTGGGCAATGTCGAACCACATGCCGGTTTCGCATTTTAGATGGCTGCCGAGAGCCGAAATGGACGCGTTGTGCGTGGAGCGCGTGGCCGATACGTCGGATGTGGGCTACATTTTCGAAGTTGATATAGAGTATCCGCAAGAATTGCACAATCTCCACAATGATTTACCCTTTTTAGCGGAGAATCTTGTACCGCCTAACTCAAAATTTAAAGATAAAAAATTACTTCTGACTTTAGGCAACAAGCAAAAATATGCGATCCATTATAGAAATCTGAAACAAATTTTAGCGCACGGTTTGAAGGTGACGCGCGTCCATAGAGTTTTAGCATTTAAGCAGGCGGCGTGGATGAAGAGCTATATTGACCTTAACACAAGGCTACGTCAACAGGCCGAAAACAAGTTTGATAAAGATAACTACAAAAAAATGAACAACGCGGTATTTGGCAAGACCATTGAAAATGTGGCGAAGAGGGTTGATGTGCGGCTCGTCACACGTTGGGAGCGTCGGCATAAGAGTAAGGGCGCGGCGCTATTTACGTCGCAACTAAATTTTAAGTCAATATCCATATTTACCGAGAATTTTGCAGCAGTTCAGATGCAAAAACTAAAAATTGTCTATGATAAGCCAATATACTTGGGTTTCTGCGTTCTAGAACTCTCCAAATTACTAATGTATGACTTTTATTATGGCTTTTTAAAACGGCAATATGGGGAAAGGGTTGCTCTGTGCTATACGGACACCGATAGTTTGATCCTACTAACTCAAACGGAAAATGTATATGCCGATATGAAATTGCACATCGATAAGTTCGACACGTCCAATTACAGCGCTAATAACGCGTTTAACATTCCGCTAATTAATAAGGGCATTTTGGGGCTGATGAAAGACGAAAATTGTGGTAAAGTAATGCGCGAATTTGTCGGTTTACGCTCGAAGATGTATGCATTTACTGTCGAGGGGGAAAGTAAGGATGAAAAGAAAGCAAAAGGTATAAAGCAGTATGTTGTTAAGAAAGAAATTAATTTCGATGATTACAAGCGATGTCTATTTGAAAATTGCGCTCTATACAAACAGCAAAATTCATTTCGATCGATAAAACATGACATTTTCACTCAAAATCAAAATAAACTGGCCCTCTCTGCGCGCGATGATAAGCGATTTATTTGCGACGATTCAATAAGGACGCTTGCCTGGGGACACTATACGCTCTAGGAAATTTTGTGTTTTACGTATTATTAAGTAATTATAAGAGTATTTTTAGTTGCCTTGTGTTGGCCGTTACGTTAAGATGTGGAGCAGTAGTGATAATTATTTTATTGTTGAACTAGACGTGTTCAATAGCGTCAAGAGCGCATATACCGAACATCTAAAGAAGTGCATAAACTCGAACGATATTGACGGGGTGAAATATATCTTAGGTAAAATTGAAGCGCCGGAAGAGCTGCTCACCTACGGACGTTTATTCAATACGCCAGTTGCTATAATAGAGGCGCTTTTTGAGACGAAACTTCTAACTGACACATTTGTGAAGTGCGCTTTAGAGCTACTTTTAGAAGGAGCGGACAATAGTAATAATAGTAATTCTAGCGTTATTGAACTGGATGCGGATTATCTTTCTTCGATAGTCGAAAAGACTGAAAAGATGCATCGCATTCGTCAATTGGATAAAAACTATCGAAAATGTTTGCTTTTTACGCTGTTGAGTGGCGACGAAAAGAAAAAAGATGTAACATCGCTCTCAATCAACAATGTCATTAACAATTACAAAAATGTGCGTTATTATTTCGAAAAAAATGTATGCGACGCGTTGTATAATGCGGACAACAACTTTGTAACGACATTACTGAACGCTATTGGCCTTAAGAATGGTTGGCAGTTTCGTTTCGAGCCGACGACGCGCCAGTCGCACAAGGACATTCGGAAATGGCTGACGGATAATGTGCAAAGAGGACTCAAAGGACATAATGTCGGTTGGCAGACGGGGCCCGATACGGGCGTTTGGCCCTCTAGCAATCTTCAAGATTACATCGATACCCTAAAAATTATAAACCATCACACCACTCTAAATTTGTAACCTTTGGTTTTTTGTGTAAATAATTTTTTTTTAGTTCGATAACTCGTTTTATTAATTTAGCAATAAGAAAGAAACAAAAAAAAAAAACGACAAGAGATTCACAAAAATAAGTCATTTATTCAACATAATACATAATTTATCTGTTATTTAACATTTATAAAAAGAATCACACCTCGATGGCGAAGACGGAGGCGGCGGCGGCGGCAACGACGGCGATGACCACGCTTGCAGCCAATCTCGAAGAAGGTGAGCATTTTGATGGGCGCATTGGAGACTGTTGATGGCGTGTTTGTTGCAGTGATACTTCGCGCCCACGCCATCAGCTCTCGCCGCTCCCGCCCCTACCGCGGCTTGAAGTTTTAGCGCCGATAGAGCGGGGCAGCCCATGTTCTCGACATTGAGAACGCTAATATTGGGCAGCACTTCTTCTAACCATCTTTTCTTTTGTAGGCCCTTAACGAGAATTTGCGAGCCTTCATCAACTCCTGACGCCCGCAACAGTGCGCATAAATTGGCGTAGGGCGATTCTTCTTCTTCTTCTTCGTCTGCCGTTGGTGCTTGGGATTCTTGTGCTGCCGCTGCTCCTGCTGGTGGTGCCACTTGTTGTTGTTGTTGATGATGCCAACGACGAGACGTGTCGTATTGGCGGTAGTTGTTGTTGTTGTAGGCAAAACTATCGGCTTGCTTTTGCCACGCGAGTCCGTGTATTTGCGTCGTTACGAAACGCACATGTCGCTGTAGACTTTCTTCCAAATGGGCGAATTTTATGGGTAATTTAAAAAATTTGTGTAATTCACTATGGCCGGAATAAAGGTGGATTAGGGTCAATTCTTTGCAAATGAATTCGCTATCTTTCAGTTGGAAGCCTTGCACGTCGACGATCCAAGTGTTCATCATGATGTCCTACAGCGATCTGACCGCGCCCGTTAACGGCGTATACTTTAAAATGCGATCGTGGAGCAGAAGGCAATAGAGGGCCGTTTTGACTTTTCCAGTTCAGACGCGGAAAATGCATCCATGCCAGTCAAAAAAACAACAGCGCCCGCCGCCGCCGCCAAGAAATCAGGCGGAAAGCGAAAAACGAAAGGCGATTTAACTCAAAAGCCAAGCAAAATTCCGAAAAAGGCAGTCGTGGAGGAAGAGGAAGAAGATTCAGACCTGGATGAAATAAATAAAGCGGTCATGTGTGCTTCTTCCTTGCCCTTAAAGCCAATCAAGGAATTGCAACTTAATTATCACTACAGAGTCACGGGTATTAGACAATTCACACATCTCCAATGGCCCTCTGTGCTAATTGATTTAGAAGGAGGCGACCAGGATGAAAATCAATTTTCCATTTTTCTTCCCAAAAGAGTGGCAGAAAAAATTACCCCAAAATTTTCCGATAGTGTTAGCGCCGGAAATTACTACTTAATTTTTATGGGGCAATTACAACAAGGGAAGCAGAAAAACAAGGCGAATTTGATTCAATTTAAGAAGTTCTAATTGTATTTTGTTTGCACTTTCATTTATAATAAACATTTATTTGTACGTCTTTTTGTTTATTTATTAACTGTAAATTAGATGGCCCGGTAAATAAGCAGTGGAAGTTAACCGCAGCAGCAGACCATGACCGTGACAAATTTCAATACGGCGATGAAACGAGCGGTCTCTCTCCGGTTGCAATGATGTCTTCGCGCGTACTATGGGGCCGACCCGTCACTCGCCTATACCACTAAAGGAAGCCATTGTTCGCGTATAACGGGCGAACGCTTACAGGCGGCCAGGCTTTGCCGTTTACAAAGAAATGCCAATTTAACAGAAAGCAATATTCGCGCATATCTGGTTGTCGAAAATTATTACAATTTACTTTTTTCATTGCCGTTGTAAATTTAAATTACTAAATTTAGAACTAGCGGAAGAATTTCCCCACTTAAAAACTGCTCTTTCTATTACAAATTTGGAATATAAAACCGGCCGTAAAATGGCAAACTTTAAACTACTCGAACCAACATGGAGCATGGTACGTACAGACCCAGCGGTGCCGGCAGCTCCGATCTGCATTATTTCTAATGCAAGTGATTTTTTCAGTATTATCTTACATCAGCCTGCTTCCGGAACATCTTCGTGTAAGTATGTTTATATAAGTTAAATTCGCACCCTTTTTAAATCATATTTTATTTAGGACCACACGCCAGTGCTACTATGTAGCGATGCAGCGAGACCGGCAATTTGGCCGCCTGTTGGGCTAATTGAATTAACCCCAACGGTCGCCTACTACGTCCAGGACGTATTTGTCTACTTCCACATTTATGAATTATGTTAGTATAGACAAAATTGCCAATCGAATGCATACCATCTAATGATTTATTATTTTGTTCCAGAAATATGAATTAGTAATACATTTTTTAATTTAACCATGCGGCCTTTTATTTATACGCAATCGAATGCCGAGTGCACACAGCACCCACTATGTGGGCTCTATGTCATTCAAATTTAGTACGCCATTTTTTATTATGCGTTTATATACAATAAATATGTTTAAACACGCAGTCTTCTAGTTCAAACACGACAGACCGTTGCAAAATCAACAAGAAAATATTCAAATAAAATGTGTACCATTTTCTTATTATGCGCTTATATTCAATAAATATGCTTATTTCAAATACGACAGACCGTCGCAAAATCAACAAGAAAATATTCAAATAAAATGTGCGCAATTTTTTTATCATGCGTTTATATACAATAAATATGTTTAAACACGCAGCCTTTTTTATTTCAAAGACGACAGACCGTTGCCCGCTCCCCGCCGGGCGACCGCGCAGCGATCGGCCAATTCCGTCGTCGGTCGTGCGCGCTCGGCGACGGCGGTGCGGTATCATTCGAATTAGAAGCGATCGTAGCAAGGAGACCGCGTGGCCGCGAGGATTAGCGCGCCCGACTTGCATTCGCGGCGGCGCGAGTTCGAGCCGTCGCGCGGGCCCGGTCACTTTTTTAAAAAACCTACATCCACACAAATTCAAATTCAATACATGACGCCGCCGACAGGTGGCGCGCGCGACTACAGGTTGCGCCGAAACTTCTGCACCAACATTAGTTGGTGTAGAACGCCGCCGACAGGTGGCGCGCGCGACTACAGATTGCACCGAAACTTCTGCACCAACTTTAGGTGGTGTAGAACGCCGCCGACAGGTGGCGCGCGCGACTACAGATTGCACCGAAACTTCTGCACCAACTTTAGTTGGTGTAGAATCGGTGAAAGTTAACTACTGGAAGAGTAATTGTGGAAATAAAATGCTGGTATTCAAGATAATGAGAAGAGAGGAGGACGTTATGACGAATGTAAAAGTGGACTGTATCACTTGCTTTTTTATAAAAAAGTGTCTCTATATCAACCTGAACCCTTTTTTCCTTGGTTACCAGGACTAGCCTCCTAAAGGCCTTAAAATATATAAATGAGCATTAACTCGCAGTAACAATGGATATTGTATTTGTGATTTAATAGTTGAAGTTTGATATATTTGTGCTATAATCTAAACTTTAATTCTTTTGGATAATCGTCAAAATTATATACTGGATCTATCGCATTTACGATATGTGACGGTAGTCGACATTCCTTCCCGTAAACTAACTCATGTGGTGTATACCGAGTTTCGGTGTAAGAACAGCGTAAGAAAAATACCAATACGGAACACACGAACTCCAAGAATTTGGAAATTTAACCGTACGCGTTCTTAAATATACCCCTAAACTTTTATGTAAATTTTCTCTCCAAGAGTTTGAATTTAAGCTCCAAGAGTTTGATGATGATATGCAGTTGATTTTAATGTTTAATGTTTTGATTTTTAACAACTTACAAGTTTCCTGAAATACTGAAGCTAAAAAATCTGTTCCTTGGTCAGTAATGACTTGTTCTGGAATAGCTTTATACTAGTCAAACAATAAAAATTAAGGTAATTGTTAAATTCATTACATACCATACCCTTAGATGTCTCATTATTATTATTATTATTATTATAGGGTCAAATAATTCGTACCTAACGCGCGTTAGAATACACTTTTCCTTTCGTAATGGTTGCGTAACTGGGTTCTATGTAAATTAAACGGTTGGGAAATATCCGATTTCTTTTTCTTAATGTCATCTTGACGAGATATTTTTTTGGATAGATAGGTATTGCTTTATCCTGCAAATATATTGTCACATAGGGTTATCCGGAGCATAAAACATAATCAGTCGCGAGGTTAGTTTGTGTTTTGGGAACCTTGTTCTAGGAATGTGCAACGATAAAACAACAAACATAAGCCGGCACCAGGAAGGTCGGCTAGCGCCCGGTACCTTGGAGAACCACTATAAAAGATGAAACCAATTTTGTATTGTTACCAGTTATTATGAACGAGTTATGAAGAATCAGTTATTAAGAAGTAGTTATTAAGAAGCACACATTTGTAAGACTACGAAATAAATCGATTGTTTAACCGTCGTGAGCGTATTTATCCCCTCGGGGAAGCTACCATCTCCGCTACAGCCCCATAAGAAGATGCAAAGACGTTGATGTGATTACCCACAAAGGGGTAGCCACATTTTAAGAATGTCACAATGGTGGAGATGCCGTTATCCCGATGGTAAACACTAGAAGCGGTTTAAAATTAGCGTCAGCGACAAGGGAACAAAATCAAGCCACAATGTCCGACGTAGAGAGCGACCCAGAAGAAGAGATGGTTCCTGTAATTAAGCCGATCAAGTTTAGCGGAACAGCACGTGAGGATGTAGACAATTTTATCAAATATTATCGTAGATCAGCGAGAGCTAATCGCTGGTCAGAAGCAACAAAATTGGTCCAGTTGCCGTGCTATTTAGAGGGGGCGGCGCTAAATTGGATTGAAACTGTAGAAGATTCAATCGCAGTTTTTGAAGACATCATCACGGAGCTACAGTCAACATTCAGGGATGCAGCCCAAGTAGAGCAGCTTCACTACCGTCTTGCTACCAGGATGCAGAAACCAGGCGAGGAAACATGGAACTACTTCCACGAGGTCCTAAGATGCTGCCATGACGTCAATCCAGAGATGGATGAACAGGAGAAGGTGCGTTTCGTTGTACGTGGTCTGAAGCCAAAGCTGATTGAGAAAATCAGCCTAATGGAAAACAACACCGTAGAGGCCCTCCGAAAAAACTTAAGGAAAATAGAAAATTCACAATTTCTATTGGACCAAGCCACATCTAGCGGACAGAACGACCAAAGGAACCAACAGAAGGACGAGGAAATCAAAGGTCTGCAGCAACAGGTACACGTCCTAGAATCGAAGTTGAGGAATAAGGTAGTAAACCACTATCCTAATTTTAAGCCCGCTCAAAATTTTAACACGCGTATGCCAAACAGTAGGGTAATTTGTTATAAGTGTCACAAACCAGGGCACTATGCGGTAAAGTGTTGGTCAAAAAACTAGCAAAGATAGCATCGCTGCACAATTATGTTAGATGTCGTGTCTCGCCGTTGGTTTCGCTAACCGCTCACCCGGCACAGACGGTTCGTATAATACGAGAATTCCAATCAAAGCAAATTACTTTCCACACTTTATTTTCCCTCGTCGGCAGTAGATTACAATACCTTCCAAATCAATACAAAACGCGACTCACAAAAATCTGTCAACATGACACATATCAACATAACAAAAACAAGTTTTCGACATCCTCCCACCTGAGGAACGGTTTATACGTTTCTCACACAAGAAAAGTAAAAAAATAGTACAATGACAAACATGACAAACTTAACCTACAAATATCTGGTTGGCGGTCTAGAAGCTCGACCACTCCGTGTATAGCGCACTCTTTCAGCGGGTACTCTGCTTTCATGCACTCCCGCACTATTATCACTTCCATGAACGGGTACTCTGCTTTCATGCACTCCCGCACTATTATCACTTCCGGTGGTGGGTACCTCCATAGATGGTTTGGCACCACCAACATCCTTCTCTACAGGTTCTTCATCACTGCACTCCAAAGGAAATAAACGTTGCACTGGCCTCAGCAGCTCGCCTCGCGCAGTCTTGACCCGAACCACACGGATGCATCCATCTTTTCCTGGAATAAGTTCTACTACCCGACCAATCGGCCACTCCAATCTCTTCACACTGTCGTTCCCGATTAACACGATATCTCCCAGCTTCACTGCAGCATTGGGCCTTCTTCTGAACAGAAGTTTCAATTGTCCAAGGTACTCCAATCGAAAACGACTACGTAAATTGTCTCTTAATCTTTGAGCACGGCGTACACTACGCGACAATGAAGTTTTGTCTTAAAATGTCGTGTCTCGCCACGAACCTACGTAGAGCTTGAAGGAAACTTCGAGTAGATAACGCTAAAACTAATTCCATGTGAACCGCCCGGTATACAGCACACGTGAACAGACATATCCAACATTTTTCACCAGATTTCAGGTATAGTGGGCCGGCAAAGTCCACGCCAGTTATCTCGAATGCCACAGCGTCGCGCACACGATCCACAGGTAATGGAGGTGGCTTCACCACATGCGGTTTCGCTTCAAATCTTCTACAGGTCGCACATTTTAATAAGACCGACCTTACAGTACGTCTTCCACCTAACACCCAATACTTCTCACGCAACTGACATAAAAGACCTTGAGTCCCTACATGACACAACTTCTTATGCAAGTCCAGGATCAAACATTTGACCGCGGAATGTTCTGCGGGCAAAACTATCGGAAAGCGGTAATCATTGGTGTCTTCTCGATTAGCTACCCTCGACTTCACTCGTATGATTCCATACTCATCGTAAAATGGATTAAAGCAGTTGATTTTTATCTTCGAGACCAGCAAAGCTTGCCTTCTGAATTATCCTGAAAATGAACTTCTCTGCTTCATCCAATTCTTTAACTGTCAGATCATCCTTTTGCGTTTTGTGACAGTTTTTAACATTATAAATGTACCTGAATACCCATGCTATCATTCTCACTGTCTTGCTGAATTTACTGAAGTGAGACAGGTGCCAAAAATCGGCACAGTCAACGTTGACAAGTGTTGTCACCAATTTCTTCTTACGCTCTTTAGCAATTTCCTCTTCATCAGTGATAGGTTTCTCAACAGGCCAATTCTGTCTGTCTTGATATAGCCAATTCGGTCCCTCCCACCATTTCGATTCAAGAAGATGTTTCGACGTACATCCACGAGATGGAAGGTCCGCCGGATTACATGTACCGGGAATATGGTGCCATTGAGTAGCTGAAGTCAACCGACGAACTTCGCTTACCCTGTTCCATACAAAGGTTCCCCATTCCTCGTTCCTTTGGATCCACGAGATGACCGTTGATGAATCACTCCAGAAATGGGAATCTACTTCGCTCTGAAGACTTTCCCTCACGTGTTTGAAAAGTCTAGCTCCTACCGTCGCAGCCATCAGTTCCAGACGTGGAATAGTTAATTTTCGTAAAGGCGAAACTCTGGATTTAGCAGCCAACAAGTGTATAGATACCATGTCATCTCTCACGACTCTACAGAATACTGCGGCAGCGTACGCATGCTGGCTTGCATCACAAAAGACATGAAGGCTCATATCTTGTGCATCTGAAGTCCCAGTAGATATCCAGCGAGGGATTTTTATTTCCTGAAGATGCGACAAATCAGAGACCCAATTTCTAAATTGAAGGGCAATGTCATCATCAATAGGCGTGTCCCAGGATATTTGTCTTTCCCACAAGCGTTGCAACAACAGCTTGGGCACTAAAGTAGCTGGGGCTGTAAACCCAATTGGGTCAAAGACTTTCTGAGCCATAGATAGCAGTTTTCTCTTCGTAACTATAAAGTCTTCAGGGCCACCTTTGAGAAACTCCTGATTAATCGTTAACACATCCTGCTTCGGAAACCATTTAAGTCCCAGTACGGGAACCGCAAAATCATCACGTGCAGAATTTCCAGTATACTCCCACCCTCTTAAATCAAACTGACCTTCGGCCATCGCTAGGACTGATTCTCTAACAAAGTTATTCAAACTTGCCTGGTCAGGTAGGCTGGTTACACAGTTATCCACATAAAAGCTTCGTGACAATTGTTCAATAGTTTCACGAGAATATGCAGAGCCTGGAAGTGCGCAATTTTCTAAACATTTTGACAAATGAAACTCGATGGTCGCTCCCAACAAAAAGGGACTGCAATTGACTCCGAACACCACACGTCTATGCTGGAATATTATTTCTTGACCATTCTTGTCAACCCAAATAAATTTCAAAAAATTGCGATCTCTCTCGTGCACACTAATCTGCAGGAAGGCTTTCTTTATGTCAGATACAACACCTATTTTGAATCGTCGAAATCTGAGTAACGATGTAGGTATCAGCTCTATGAGATTTAATCCCTTTTCTAGACATTGATTCAACGATGGTTTGTCTTTCTCTCGGGCAGATGCATCAAAAACAGGTCTAACTGCTGTCGTAGAACCTTCTTTCCACACAGGTCGATGTGGCAGAAAATGGCCTTCACCAATATTTGCGTTAGTTCTCTCAATGATCTTTAGCGATTCCCACTCCTTGAAAGCTTCATCATAACGCTCGAAAAGATCATCCTTCTCTAATGTACGCACAGTGGCTTCCATCCGTCTCTTTGCAACACCGTAATTCGTAGGCAATGGAGGATGACCCTCTAACCACGGCAACCGTACTTGATATCTGCCCTCTGAATCCACGACTACTGTTTGCAGAAACAACTCCTTTGCCGCCAAAGCCGTCTCTTCCTTAGACTTCTTTTCCGTGGGCTCCTGTATACCCAACACATCTAACTGCCACAAGTCAGTAATTGATGGATTCGTAAATAAGGATAAAGCAGTCGTTACATCACTCGATCTTGTCGACTGTCCTGAAATTTTTCCCATTACCGTCCAACCAATGTAAGTCTCAATAGCGACTAGTCCACACTGCAACTTATGACGCCTTCCTGTATATAGCATTTCAGCTACATCTGCACCTAATAATAGCTCAATGGGACCATGATTATTTAAATCAGAAACATCAATTCTCAAATTTCTCAACTCTTGCACCCAGGGTCCAAACAACATTGGAGAAACATCCTTGCATATGTAAGGCTGATCCAAAACTTCAAAATTGTGTCTATATGTTCCATTGATCACAGTGATATCGTAGCAGTAGTGATTATTTACAATTTCGTCACCACCAAATAGACAATGAACAATTCTTTCGGCTCGCTTACGCTTCAAACCGAGCGCCAGAGCCGTTGACTTCAAAATATAAGACCGTTGGGATCCAGTATCCACTAAGGCTCTTATACGTCTAGAACCACCTGAACCAGATCCTTTTACGGTGGCTCGTAACGTTTGAAGAAAAACGTGCGTACTTGTATAATTAGCGAGAGCTTGATCTGTTGCTTTCGTCTCAACATTGCTCGTTTGTGTCATTTCACCATGCCGCTTATTCATATCTAAATTGGGACACATCAGCGGCACGTGTGGCTGTCCACAAATTATACACTTCATGCGATTCCGACACCGCCTAGACTGATGCCCAACCTTAAGACATCGGAAACATGCTTTTCTTTCCTTAATAATATTTTTCTTTTCATCAATGGTCATTTTTTGAACTTTAAAACATGAGTCACTCCTATGAGATCCCATACAAAAAATGCATTCGGTATCAACATTAGTGTTAATCAAACCAGCAGCTGTTAACGGGAAAGGGGCTAGATTTTTCTGAGACTTTTTCTTGCCTAAATTTTCAGTTAATCCAAAATCCTCATTTGCTAAACTGATTCTTTGTTCATTTTCAACTTCAGTTCTCAGAAAACTCATTAGATTGCTAAATCTAATTTCAAGTGTATCTCCGTTTAAAGGCTGACACAAATCTCCACTACTGGCAGTACACGAACTAAAAGGCGAGCGTTGCCAAATTCTCAGCAGATCTTGTGGCAGGCAAGATTCAATCAACGGAAATAACATGGCTGCATACTTATCTGATGTAATACCTAATGTCTCAAGAGCTCTCAACTGAGTTTCAATTTTGTCATAAAGCACTAAAATATCTAACTTTTGATGGGCCATGGCATTATTTAAAACTAATTTAAGCAATTCCCGAACGTACACTTCTATTTGTAAATCTTCTCTCCCAAATCTAGCTTGCATGCAATCAATTATTTTTAAATAATTCTCCCGTACTACTGGAAAGCTTTCTACAAGTTGACGTGCCCTACTGCCAGGAGTGGTACCCTGAATCAGATATTCAATCTTGTCGCTGTCATCAATATCCGGGTCCTCATGAATTTTCCTGAATTGGGCCCAGAAAGCTAACCAGTCCCTTATGTTGCCATCAAAGCAAACGCTTCGAATTTAATCAAATTTCGAATTTAAACAAATTCGATCTGCGGCAGCTTAAATTTACGCTTACCTGTAGAAACTTCTTCAATTGGTTTTACCGAAGCACTTATGTTAACGGTCAGCTTTACTTCAAGTACCTTTGTGCTCCTCAAACGTAACACCATGAACCTTTTAACATAGACATCGCAGCTTTCTACCTCGGCAATGAGCTGTTCTTCCGTAGCACTTTCTAAAAGCCCCTCGTACACTTCCCTGTCACAGGCCTGCAACTCTTCAAATTTCAATTTTAAACATTCCCAGCAAACCTCGACATCGCTGAGCTCCAGACTCCCTGCCTTCAAAAGAGACTCCAATTCATTCGCAGCTTTCGTAAAACTGGATCTGAGTACCCTCCTGTGCCTTTTCTTTGATTCGATGTCACCAGCCATTGCACAAACTTCGTTCGAAACCTCCTACGCTCCGCACAGCAAAACCAAACGCGGAAAAAGTCTGTCAATTTTTTACCCAAAACGTCACCGATCAAATCAATATTAACAACAACTGCGGCTGCTTGGTTGTGTCACAATTATTTCTTGGAAAATCAGTACAAAATCTTCGCCGAACATCCAGTCCTGTCACGGTCGCCAAAATGTCGTGTCTCGCCGTTAGTTTCGCTAACCGCTCACCCGGCACAGACGGTTCGTATAATACGAGAATTCCAATCAAAGCAAATTACTTTCCACACTTTATTTTCCCTCGTCGGCAGTAGATTACAATACCTTCCAAATCAATACAAAACGCGACTCACAAAAATCTGTCAACATGACACATATCAACATAACAAAAACAAGTTTTCGACATTAGACGTGGTGCAAACTTTAAATGTTATAGTAAGAGAAATGGTACGGTTAGTAATCGTAAAATAATTTATTGTTATTTTTGTCAAAAACCAGGACATAAGAAAATTCATTGTAGGGTTAGAAAACGATTAGCTAAGAATAGAACGTACCAAATTAGTAGCTGCCTAAGTTTGGAACAAGGTGCTATAACGTTAAAAGGACAAAAGATGTAAATTTCATAATTGATACAGGAGCAGGTATTAGTTTAATAGATGAAAAATTTGTACCAAATAAAAATGAGATAGTTCGAACAAAATATATTCACGTTAAAACTGCAGGAAAAAGTTATTTGTGGATAATAGGTCAAGTTTGTGTAACCTTCACATTGGAAGCGGAACAATTCAATCATACGTTTATAGTTCCTAAAGATTTAAGTGTGCCAGTGATTCTCGGTAACGAGTTTTGCAATAAATATCGTGCATGCATACAATTTAAAAATAACAGTGTAACATTTAAAGTCAACAACAAAGAAGAAATTTGTTATTTCAACAATGCAAGCGAGGCTATGACCAATTTTATTCCAGAGCAAGGATGCATTAGTAAAGATGTTTTGGTAAACAATAATACTTCGTTAGCGCCTTTGTCAACACAAAAAATCTCAATTAAATATTCAGTAAAAAATGCGCGACAGTGTTATTTTGAACCAAATCAGCATTTATTTGCATCAGCGTTTGTAAAAATTGTGGAAATTGTAGATTTTGATGATCCTCATATTTTTATCACAAATATGAGTAACAAAGAAATTAAGTTGGAGAAAGACACGAAATTAGGAACTTTAATCAAAATTGACACGAAGCCATTTAGAGATGCAGTTGATAATAAAAATGAACAATGTCTTACCGTGAATACCATTAATAACGTGCAATCAGGGCTGTCTAAGCAACAAAACGAGCAATTATCAGGTTTGCTTAATGAATATAGGGACATATTTGCTGATAATAATTTTGATCTGGGGCGTACCAATATTTGTGAACATCAAATTGACACTGAAGATGCCAGTCCAACTCACCAACCCCCATATCGCGTTTCGCATAAAGAGAGAGAAATCATTAGAGAGCAAGTTGATGAAATGTTAGAAGCCGGGATAATTCAAAAATCTTTTTCTCTCTGGGCGAGTCCAGTAGTATTAATAAAAAAGAAAACCGGCGAATGGCGTTTTTGCGTAGACTATAGAAAATTGAACAAGCTTTTAAAAAAGGACACGTACCCTTTGCCTGTGATTGATGACATTTTATCTTATTTAGAGGGTGCACAATTTTTTTCAACACTCGATTTATTCGCAGGGTACTGGCAGATTAATATAAGGGATGAAGACCGTCATAAGACCGCATTTATAACTTCTGATGGCTTATATGAATTTAATGTTTTACCTTTTGGATTAGCAACAAGTCCCGCTTGTTTCCAGAGATGCACGGATCACGTTTTAGCAGGACTAAAATGGAAATCATGTCTCGTCTATTTAGATGATGTAATCATTAAGGGTAGTAATTTCGAAGATCACGTTAAAAATTTAAAAGAGGTATTTGATAGATTTAGAAGTGCAAATTTAAAGTTGAAGCCAAGTAAATGTTATTTCGCGCAACAAGAAGTTAAGATTTTAGGTTATGTAGCATCCACAAATGGAATATCTCCAGATCCAGATAAGATAAAAGCAGTCACAGAATTCCCATGTCCTAAAACGATTAAGAATTTGCGGAAATAGCACGTCCTTTAACTTTATTAACTCGTAAAGATACAAAATTTAAATGGGGTGATATAGAACAGCAATCTTTTGAAAAACTTAAGGAACGGTTAATAAACTACCCAGTGTTACGTCACTTTAGGCCAGGGTTACCCATCGAACTTCACACAGACGCTAGCAATGTTGGTTTGGGAGCAGTTATCTCACAAACAGATAAAAACGAGACATATCCAATAGCATATGCATCAAGAAGGCTGTCAAGCCCTGAGATAAGGTATAATACAACAGAAAAAGAACTTTTAGGGATTTATTGGGCCGTAATGCGGTTCAGAAATTATCTATGGGGTGCAGATTTTACAGTAGTAACCGATCATCACGCATTATGTTGGTTGCACAAACACGACAACCCTTCATCTCGTTTAGCACGTTGGATAATTAAATTACAAGATTTTAGCTACGAAATAGTTCATAAAAGCAGAAAGAAACACCTAGATGCCGATAGTCTTTCCAGAAATCCTACAAGTACAAAGGAATCGAATGAAAAAAATTTGGAAATTCCTGTTTTAGCACTTACTGTTGATGACATTTCAGCACTCCAAGCCACAGACCAGTCTATTATAGAAATAGTAGACGCTATTGGAAATCCAGACCAGGCGGATAGAAAAACAGCTAGAAAAACGAGAAGTTATGTTTTGGACAACGGTATCTTATACAAGAAGCATTTCACACCACTAGGACCAACGAAGATAATAGTTGTACCAGAACAGCTGAAGAAAGAAATACTGCTTTGTGCACATGACGATCCGATTTCAGGCGGCCATCTGGGTTTTGCAAAAACATTTGGAAAAATCAAAGATCGATACTTTTGGGAAGGAATGTATACGCAAGTGGAAGACTATGTAAAATCATGTATATTTTGTCAACAGAGGAAAAGACCAATACGAGCTCCAGCAGGACACTTACAACCGATTAAAATAGGAAAACCATTTGAGATGATCGGAATGGATCTTTTAGGCCCTTTTCGAAAATCAGAGGACGGAAATACATTTATAATAGCAGCAGTGGACTATGCGACAAAATGGGCAGAAGCAAAGGCAATACCAGGAAAGGCTGTAGAAGTAGCCAAGTTTTTGATGGAAAACATTGTAAGTCGACATGGATGTCCAAAGAAAATCTTGACAGATAGGGGTAAATGTTTTACAGCGAACGTAATTTCTGAATTAATAAATGCAATAGGAAGTCATCCAGTGGTAACAACAGCATACCACCCACAAACTAATGGACTGACAGAACATTTCAACGGAACAATAGCAAATATGTTATCGATGTATACAGCAACCAATCAGAAAGATTGGAGCAGCTATGTCTCATTAGTGACCTTTGCATACAATACCGCAAAACAGGAGACAACAAAAGAATCACCGTTTCTTCTTGTATACGGACGAGAGGCAGTTTTACCCGCAGACGTCGCGCTAAACGTCAATGATAATCCACAGGACCAATTAGTAGAGGATTATCTAAGAAAAATTAGGGAAATAAGAGAAAACGCCATGGAACGCGTTACTAATCAACAAATTAGACAAAAAATAGGTACGATAAGGGGAGAAAGCAAGTAAGGTTTAACGTAGGTAATCAAGTAATGATCTATACCCCCGATCGAAAAGTGGGTAAGTCAGAAAAATTGTTGCTTCGATGGCACGGGCCATATACAGTCATGAGAAGAGTAAATGATGTCAATTATGAGATAAAAGTGATTAAAGGTAGATCGACGCGGTATGACATTGTACATGTAGAGCGTTTGAAGCCGTATCATTCTAGGCGAGTTTAAAAGTAGGACATGCGCGACAATAAAACAATTATGTTGTTGCTAATATTTTTCAAAACAAGATGTCGTGAATTTGCATGGTAAATATAGGTATATAAACGAGGTCCATTGATTGCCCGGTTAGTTAGTAACAATAGTATCATCATGTTGCACCTGTTAGTAATGGTTACATTTATACCTCAAATAACGCCAGTCAGCGTTATTTCAGGAGTACACTGGTCGGAATTATCCAACACTTACACATACGAAGCTTCTATACCTTTGGTCTATAAGTTAATGCTGCCAGCAAGTATTGGCAAACAAATACGTCGACCAACCAAATTATGTCAAAACGTCTCATCAGCAATCGAATGCGAAGTCCGGAAATTCACGGAGAACCTCAACAACCGATACTATCGATATCTACAAGCGATCGAGGATGGTTCCAAAGGTGACGACTACGGATCCAAGTAGGAACCCCACAGATCTCCCCGCGCGCTTGACTTCATTGGAGATGCATTTTCGTGGTGCTGCGGAGTACTGACTCAGCATTCCGTGGACCCACTATTTACCAACCAAGAGAACATAAAAAAGGTAGTTGATAAATTAAAGTTTATTGCTAATAACGATCATGTGAATTTAATTAGGCTCACTGAATCAATTAGAAAGTATGATATGAGAATTAGCACATTAATGCAGCAAGATATAAAGGATTTTAAGTTGTTTAATCACACATTTGTGAAATTTGCAAAAGATACTAAGCACTTTGAATCTAACTTGGACCACAGCTTAGCGTATATTTGGCAGTCTTTAGTGAATATCAGATTACAAAACTTGGAAACTATGCATTTGTTTACGCGTGTACAGATTTTGAATCATTGCAGAGACAGCAAAATTCCAACAGAAGTCATTAAACCGGTAACACTCAGTAGCGATCTTGAGCAACTCGAAGAAGTGCTGCGTAAACAAGGCAGCACTCTTGTTATTAAACCGCGCGATGTTTCCGGGTATTTTAAGCTAAACATAGCAGAATGTAGTATAACAACGGATAGTGTTACAGTAACGGTAAAAGTTCCAATTAAAGTATTACGTTGTATTTTCGGAGCTAGGTTAGATAGGGTGTATTTTTTTTTTATGTACATGTACTCCCCTCTTTTATTGTGTGTTCTCAGATACCAAAGGAAAAGTTCGAGCTTCTTGGTGGCGCAGTTTGTTGCATCAGTCATCCCATTGTCACTGACATTGAGGGCAATGTCTTTTTGTAGAAAGGGGAGTGTCACATAGGGTTATCCGGAGCATAAAACATAATCAGTCGCGAGGTTAGTTTGTGTTTTGGGAACCTTGTTCTAGGAATGTGCAACGATAAAACAACAAACATAAGCCGGCACCAGGAAGGTCGGCTAGCGCCCGGTACCTTGGAGAACCACTATAAAAGATGAAACCAATTTTGTATTGTTACCAGTTATTATGAACGAGTTATGAAGAATCAGTTATTAAGAAGTAGTTATTAAGAAGCACACATTTGTAAGACTACGAAATAAATCGATTGTTTAACCGTCGTGAGCGTATTTATCCCCTCGGGGAAGCTACCATCTCCGCTACAGCCCCATAAGAAGATGCAAAGACGTTGATGTGATTACCCACAAAGGGGTAGCCACATTTTAAGAATGTCACAATATTCTTTGTTTACTAGTATTAAGAACCGAAAGAGGGTTGCCTCCATGTGGAAAACGTCATTAAATTTAGCACAAATTTTGTCGATTGATAGTTTTTCTTCTTTATTTCATCCATCTTTATTTAATGTGGATAGCAATTTATCAATCCTATCAAATCAGGTCGTAATCAAATCAAAATTCATAATCGCATAGGTAATATACTCTATTTCCTCTTCGCGGATGGTACAACCAAGGTTTTTTCAAACGTTTCCTGGTCGTTAGTCCAACCGGCAGAACCTTGGTTTGATGATCCATTGTTAACGTAATAATAACATCACGACGCTTTTTGCATACTATATCATGCATTATATCATTAAATGACAATATGTACTCGTACCTATAATATTGTACAATCTCTACACTATAAGTTCGTACGAACTCAAGTGTACGAAATCAACGGAAAAAATTGCAAACCAAAAGATAGTATACCACCATATTTTTTACCAGTGTCGTGCGAGATCAAAAGACGATCATCGAAAGTCGTCAACTAACACTACCGACACTCTACTCGTTTTCGTTTCCGAAGCCCATTCGTGCACTCGAATTTGTATGCATCTATTGAAATATGAGAGATGATACTTTTGAAACATCACGAATTTATAAAGAGATAATCAACAATACAAGAAATACGTAATCGTAAAGGTAACAGAGGGAGCTTATCACCTATTTTTTAATATATATTTTATACAGTGTGTCCCACTTAAGAGTGTAACACCTTAATATCTGAGCAAAGATGATATAGGACTGTTAAAGGAAACTCCAACGTTTAATATGGCATATAACATTTTGAGTTCCAATGAGTTGAACATATTTGAAAACATTAATATAGGAAAAGAAGTACAAAACATCAAACACGGTGTTAAGCGTTTGTTTTACCATGAAAATAGGTAATATTTGGATTAAATGACACATGCCAATCTATTTTATGTAATCTACATATCTCGAAGTACAATACCATCTTGATTTTTTCACAAAAAAAACACTTGAAACATAGAAAAAGAAACGAAAAGTTTACACACAACTGCGTGACAAATACAAAACGTGATCATGATATTTTTTTTTGAGAACAATGACCACGCACGATCTATATACCCATTTTGTGTTGATAACCACCCTTAGGTATATGGTTGGATATTTACTGGTCATCAGGCGGATCAACTGTTTCCCAATAATTTGCAATACATATTGACCGATTATTCGAGGAAATATGAGTTGATAATTTAATCAAACTTTGCTCGGTGATCGTAGCATGCACCAAGGAGAGCAAAATATTCCAGGCATCATATGTACGTGTTTTGGCAAATAAAAGCCATAGAATCACCAAGATTAAGCATATCTCTCTGATTCAATTTCTGTTACAATATTGCAATAAATTTAGAACTCTAAACCTTCGATGGCATCAAATGCCTCGGTTGTCTTTGTAATTATGGTCAGTGATGTAAAAAAAGGGAAGTGTCTGTGAGCTGCATAAAATTAACACTTGGACGAATACATTTTTTCTATATACAGGACGGGACATCTTTTTGCTAAGTTACTTCTCTTCGTAACTGAGGATGGTGGGCCTTCTTAATTTTATGTTAGGTATACTGGTATAGATTGTTATTGTCTGTTATTTGGAGTATAGATATTATGACTGGATTGTGTACTCTTCTCGTTCAATTTTTATGTGCTAGATTTGTTCAGCGTCGTAGTCCATACACGCATAAGACAAAGAGGAAAAGAAAAATGATGTTTATGAGGATGTACTGACTGGGTTGCATAAAGGAGAATAGCCTTTATAGTCCTTTGGGGGAATCATACTAAATTATATGATATGGTTGGAAACTATAATATGATTAGTTATGTATTCATCAAATATTTAGGCACTTTATTTCTTGGCTCGACAATTAGCAATCAATATATGTACGCTCGAGGTTTAATTTACTGACAAATATGGCAAAAGAAATGCTTAAAAAACAATTTAACTTAAAACAAATTTTATTTATCCCACAATAGCTTAAAACAAATTGTTAGGTTACATGCTACGCTAAGGTAAATTCTTTAAAATGTAAAAATTGTGCGCGATTCTTGCATTCAAACAGAGAAATTTTGGTGGGCAGAATGATTGCGATTGCGCATTTGGTATTACCGTTCGACTTGGTGGGTATAAAAAAGCAATAGCGGTAGAATCATTCCTCAATCTAAGAACGTACGTGTTGTCTCACAGAAAATGAATCACCAAGATACTGTTCTAAGGTTTGTGCAAGAACATTATTACAATGGGGAGAAGCCCATTGTTTCCGAGTGGGGGTCGCTATCCGAAGAATACTTACTATTGGACGAGAAATACGAAGACTATATTATTCGAGTATACGAAACTAAAAAGTTAATACACGTGTACTGGGAGCTGGACCAAGTAAGTTGTATAAAATTAGTCAATTCTTGATAGTCCATTGTGTTTTCCATCAATATTCTGAAGAATTTGAGTATAACTTACAATTGTTAAATTTATTTAGGGTTTGAAGCTGTGGATGCTAAGCGGCGTAGAAAGTGAAGAAGAATCACTTTCAGACGTGGAATGCGGTCCACCGATTTCGAAAATAGTGGAAAAAGAAACAGAAGAGGAAGACATTTCCGGTCCAGCAGCCCAGTTTAAAATTCAAGAAGAGGAAGACATTTCCGGTCCAGCAGCGGTCCAGTTTAAAATTCAAGAAGAGGAAGACATTTCCGGTCCAGCGGTCCAGTTTAAAATTCAGTCTAGTTAAGGTTTTATTTCTCTATTTTACATTTGCATGTTGCCGACGTTTTGCTGGTCGTTCTGAAACGTCGGCAATATGCAAATGTAAAAATAGAGAAGAAATAGAACCGTATCCAGACTGAAAAGCGTTATTTTTATTAAATATGCGAACCCTAAGGGTTAATAATGTATTTTGTTCTTGAGAAATTTAGTGGTGATGATATTTGTGGTGATTTAGAATTAAGGTATTTGCTATTTGTAATTGATCTTTTAAGTGGGACATTTCCTGTTGGGTATAAAATAAACTTATTCCATTCCATTCTATTCTATTATCTTAATAACTTGTATTTGTTATTATTGTATATTATTAATTGTATAGTCGAGATTGCGTGTACATACTACAATAAATTGAAATTACATATACGAAAAAATTTGATTTATGTTACAAATTATTAAAAACATTACTTTCCTTACTTTATACCTACTTTATTGTGAAAAAACATTATGAACTGTATTGGGAACGCGTCATCTATTTTTACATCTTTCAGGCCTTAGGCTTCGAATAATACAAACGTCAGACCTACCAACGTCACACATTAAGAATTAAGTGAGAAAAAAAATATCTAGTTGTTCAGAAATAATTCGGTTCTTCAGATATTTTTTTAGTTAGACAAGGCAGAAACTCAAAAAATGTAAGCTAGAATTTTGCAAATAATATACAGAAATGTAGAGCATTTCACAAAAAAAAGGAACTCGTTTCAGGACATTATCGCCATCTATACCAAAACCAGTAAGACGTCCTAGTGCCCCCCCCCCTTCATCCATGAAGAGATTGAAATGACCCACCACAGGGTGGGTCGATAAACAAATACAAACGTGAACAAAAATATTTGTATTGTAATGAGGATAAGATAATAAAATCACACATCAATCGTTATTTTTAAAAAAAGAGATATATTGATGAGACAAAGGTACCTAAATAGCTTTTTTGCAATTTCATCTTACTCAAACTAATTAAAACCAGAGCAATTAGGCATAAAAAATTGGAAATAACTTCCTGCACTAATTGACCCGCCGACGCTGAGTCTGATAATTAAAATCTAGTTTAAGAGGAATAACATATTCCAGGTTAATCTTCTGTGAAGTCCTATAACTGTAGTTTTTCAAATAAAACAGTCACATTTCCTGCTCATCATACTTAAATCTACAATATTAATATATTTATTAGTTTATTTTTTATTGGGAAGGTCAGTATATCACCCAGGACTTAAATATACTTTTTTTATTTAAAAAAAAATTATTGTTGATAGCTTTATTCTATTTGATATATTTTTGTACCCTGATCTACTATGTAACTATTGGTGGCACTTTAGATCTACCTAAAACCATGGTTTAACTTCACCAATGATATATCCCAAAACTTGTGTATTATCTTGAAATCATACTATACCTACATAACTACCCAAACCATATTATAGTTTCTGTAGAATGATTTGTAAGGGAATATGTAATAGTGTATGAATGTGCGTATGAGCGAATAGTCTTAAGTCGGCATAAAGTAGCATTAAGTAGGATGTAGGTATTATTACGTAAATCAGTATTATAGTTGATGTAGAAGTGAATATATGTATTGTACTAGGTATTATACTAGTCTATAATTTCATCGACCTGAGTAGATATGTTTCGCGGGTGCTGGCTCAAATCCAGGGAGCGGTGGTGGTGTCTTTGTTACAGATAGGTTTCGCGCAAGGTGGATCATATCTCAGGGAGCGGTGGTGGTGTCTGTGCTAGATGTTGTTGGTGTGTTTACGCGGATCCTAGCGCGCCGCCTGTAATTCGCGGCTCCTGGCTCAGATCACAGGGAGCGGTGGTGGTGTCTGTGTTAGAGATAGGTTTCGCGCAAGGTGGATCAGATTCCCAGGGAGTGGTGGTGGTGTCTGTGCTAGATGTTGTTGGTGTGTTTACGCGGATCCTAGCGCGCCGCCTGTTTGTTGCCAGCGCCAAGGTTGGTGTGTTGGAGGATTGGAGTGGGATGGCAGCGTGTGAATGCTACCAGGCGGCCCCGCCGAGCGAAGTTAATTTAAAAATTAAAAAAATACCCTTGAATAGACTCGAACTTGGCCTCCGGAGTTCGCAAACATGCCAGTTCGGTCACCTTACACAGATGAACTATCAGAGTAATTTATTAGCAATTGTTTTTTTCTGAATGATACGGATAGCGGTCTGTCTGTCTGCCTGTCTGTCTGTCTGTCTGTCTGTCGGTCGGTCGGTTGGTTGGTCATATTTGATATAAAACATTGCGGTGTTTAAACATATTTATTGTTGATAAAATAATAATAAAAAAAGAGTACTATATTTTATTTAATTTTTTTTTCTAATTGATTTTGTGTGATGATCGGTTTGCTGCTGCTGGCAGTCGTTGTCGTAGGCGTCGTAGGCGTCGCCGCATGCCTAATCCCAATTTGCGCTTTGCTTTCATGGCGGATGTTACTAACCAGGCGCTGATTTTTTCACCGGTCGATGCCGATGGATGTTTGACGCGTTGCCAAGCCGTTTTCTGCAGAATTTTATCTGCCGCATGCCTCTTGTGCAGTTCCTTGTGTTGATGGTACGCCAAATCGTGTTCCCTGCAGGCGCGGTCCAGCCCGTTTATTCCCCGGTCGCCGCGTTCCATACGCTCTTGAAGTTTGGTGCCTGGTCCGCAGAATTGGTAGCCGCCGGGCATGTGAAGCTCGATCGGTAACTTATCGATGATGGAGTTAACAAGCCCCCTGCCGAAGATGGTATTCTTGACTAGCAGCGGCATTATAATGAGCGAAATGATGCGCTTCTTGGATTTTTATACAAGGTCGGCTTTAGAAATCCAACTTCTTTCGTCGAGACCCAACCACTTGACGTACAATCGATTTCCCTTCTTTCTTAGTACTTTTTCCACTAGTTGAACGTCTGGATGCTTTGCTTTTTGCAATTCCTGCTCGTAAAATGACCCCAAAATCGGTTCGCCGCTAAGATCATGCAATAGGTAAGTTGTGGGATTAGTGTATTGTATCTTAGCAACAATAAAGACTTCGTTACTCCAACTTGGTTGGTAACCCTTCGCGAATAGGCTGCGATATTTCGATATTCTTACGTAGTCGTTTCGCTTAAATTTTGTTATTAAACTACTCATTTTAATGTAATTGTAGACATTGTCAAGTAGCCGCTTTTCATTTTCACGAGTAACATTTACCGGCTTCATTTTAATCGTCGAATGAACGGTGTCGTTATATTTTGAAACAATAATTGGCAATAGTTTCAACCATGCATAGGACCCCTGCATGCTGAACTCTTTCCACATCATCGCTTTTAGTGTCCTATTTAAACGCTCCACTACCGACGCCTTTATCGTACTATATGTTGAGTAATGATTGATATTGAACTGTTTCATTAGCGTTGAGAATTCTCGCCCATAAAATTCTTTACCCATATCGGTTTGTAAATTTGCGGGATGACGTCCTGAGGATAGAATTTTCTTCATCGCGTTAGCAACATCTTTGGCCGACTTTGTTTTCGTCGGAACGGCCCACGCAAATTTTGAAAATACATCGATAACAACTAGAATGTATTTGTTGCCGCGATTTTGCCGCGCGTACGGAATCATCTCCACAAGGTCGGCTTGAAATAAGTCATCTAGTCCTTTCACGATGACGCGTCTGCGTTTGAAAGTCATTCGGGCCGGTTTGTGCAGTTCGTCGACCACTTGTTGCTTGATGCTGCTCATATTCTATATTTGATGACTAGTTCCACGTAAAAATGCGAAGTTGCTCGTCGACGTCTAGCTGTCGCCGTCGTGGTGGATGATGATGCAATAGCAGTATCGAAGCTAAATGTAATTGCATCACCCTTCCCAATAACAGTTCCAATTAAATTGTCCTTTGAAATACCCTTTTTTGATGAATGTATGTGCGCGATTAAGTCGAAAGGAAAAACGGCCGCACTTTGGATTTCTCCTCTTTGTTCCAATGGGTATCGATATGTACCGGATCCGTTATCTAACAGGTAATTAAACCGCGAATGGGTAAACAAATGTACGCGTATAATTCTTGATCCGCCGACGGTGGCGATGATTTTAATTCTTTTGTTCTAGCGGATATATGACGACCAAACTTATCGAGAGTCATGGTAAAAGTGATAGACAAAAATTCACATTTATGAATTTATACAATGATTCGCGCTTCACGTAATTCCTCCACGATGCTATTAATTTCGTTACTGTGACCGTCATTTCCGGCATCTTGCGATGCAAGCAGCAGCCTTAACCGGTCGCAGAGTTCATTCGCATCATCCCAAAACGTGTACTGTATCGGTTTGTTATTGTAGCTCATCAGACCGCGCCCGCCGTATTGGCCGCTACTGCTGGCCCAAGTGCTAGCTCTCGCTCTTGCTGTCGTCGGACGCGTACTTTTGGGCGTGGTTTGATCGTAAATGAGTGGAGCGATAACTTTTCGATATTTATCGCCAGCATTACCGGCCACTTGCTTTCTTGGATCATAATTTACTCGCGCAGCGTTTGTCATTAATACGATTTCGCGATAATTCTTTTGATCTTCCTTTGTATCGTTTATGGGATTTTTCTTGAATATTAATTCGTAAAGCCCCGGTGTTCCTTTGAACTCTCATCCGCCAACGACAATATTATCACTTTGGTTGCTAAATTGTAATTCCGAGGACCCAAGATAGAATTTGTCAAGCTGGGGATCATGGTGGACGCCCGCATGAACATGGTCGTACACGTTTTTGTTGTCCCTAATAAATCCCGCAATGTAATGTTTAGGTAAGGGGGCGGATTGATCCATATACTCCAAGAACCTGTCTTCGGTTGTGTCCAAATCGCGTTGGCTTGTCTGTGTGATTGTAGTTTCCTCAGGATCGATGTACGCTTCGAACGTTTCTTCTGGTTCTCGCTGAACACTTGGTGTAGCCATTTGAAATATATCATCATCTTCATCTAAAGGCAATGATGTTCGACCTCTATGCTTTTTTTTCTTCTGCTGATACGGCGATGATTCGGCGATGATTCCTTAATTTTTGCATCATTTTTCACCTGTTCTTCGTACTCATCATCGTCTCTTTTGATTTCAGCTTTTGGTTCTAATTTAATAGTAGCAGCGGCAGCATTAGTTCTGATGATATTTTGAAGGGACTCGGTTATTGGTTTATATTTGCTCTTAAGTTGCTCTTCGGACCTTAATTTGCTTTGTTTAAGAGCAGCCAGTTTTTGTTTAATGTTTTTCTTAGCTCTAATTAATCGCGTAGTTATTTCTTTAGAGCTCATGCTTGCGTGATAAATGTTGTGCAATGTTAATAATAATAATAATAAGAAAAAACCGTCCGAGCGTTTACGAGGGTTGTCTTCTAATGATGCTTTAGCGGGCATTACGGCAACTTTATGTAGCTATGAAAACCTTTCCTATATCGACCGTTGTTCAAGTCATCATCCTTGCTAATAACCAGGAAACTATATTATCGGTCCAACATAAGGAACACATTTTCTTAAATTCAGCAAAAGATGAAAAATCGCTATTGCTAGCACCATCCTGGAAAATGTGTCGCAAATTTAGGTCGTCCATCGGAAAAACAATCAACAAATTGGCGTTGTCGCGAATAAGATGTTTGGGGATGTGCGTATAAGTTTGACATAAATAGAAACTATCTATGGATTTATGACGACCCATACTAAAATAGTCCCGAATAACGGACTGTTTCTGACATGCCACATCGTCGAAAATAAAAACGGAGTTTGGACTCGCCTCCGAAGGGTGAATAATGTCAGTATCATCGGAGTACTCGTAATAACCAACTAATGGTCGCAATAAATCCCTTAAATATTGATATTTTGGTTGGAAAAGTGACTTGGAATACACGTACACATTTTCAAATCTCAAACCGTTCGGATCCTCAAGCAGACTGACCATTACGTTCGTCTTGCCGCAGTTGGACGGACCGCATATTATTGCGCGAATGCTGGATGGCAAAAGGGGGCCGTGCTTGCTATCGCTTTGTTGTTGTCGTTGCGACACAATATCAACATTATTCACGTGCAGACGACATTTTTGTTTGACCAGCTTCATGGCAGTTCTATCGTCTACTAACATACCTTTTAAGTAACATCCGCTTTTAAAATCACTCATTTACCATTCGAGTGCTGAAGTGATAGGTTGAACAATGGTTATTAGCACCAGTCGCGGCAGCGGCCATCGCCGTAGACGTGGCGGTAAGGGTGTTAGATTTTCAACAACAACAAAAGCAGTAGCGGCAGTTAGGAAAAATAAAAAAAAGGCGAATTATCCCGATACCTAAAAGTGGTGGCTTTTTACCACTAATACCAATTTTTGCGGGTCTGAGTGCTTTAGGAGCTTTAGCGTCAGGTGCGTCCTCTATCGCTAAGGCGGTTAAAGAAAGCAAAGCATCGGCGCAGCAACTTAAAGAGCGTGAACGTCATAATAGGGCGATGGAAGCAATCGGCGTCGCGGGGAAGGGCTTGCATCTGAAACCGTACAGGGCAGGGGATGGATTAAGAAGAAAAAAAAAAAGAATGACGTACCAGTGACTGCGCTAACGAACATCGACTTAGAACGGTATGCTCGAGGGATCCCAAACTTTCGGGGCGTGTATATGCGTGACTCGTTACCCGAACGTATTAGCAAGGGGAACGAGCGGGGTATAATTAATTTAGATGGGGCAGACGGTCCGGGGACGCATTGGGTGGCCTACGTTAAAAACGGGAACATGGTTATTTACTTTGATAGTTTTGGAAATTTACGACCGAGCAAGGGAATTGTTAAATATTTTAAGAGTGCCGGAAACGATGTACTTGTAAAATATAACCACGAACCGTATCAGTTTTACGATAGCAGCAATTGCGGAGCATTGTGTTTAAATTTCCTACGAAGCGTCTAATTCACTCATACGACAGTTGGAGCGCGTGCGACAACCATCATTATCATGACAACGCAAACAACGTTTACTCTCAGCGCTAGAGATTCTATTCTAAACGCATACTATAATCCTCCCATCGAGTTAACTGGCGGTGCAAATTATGAAATGGGGTTGGGAAACTTTGAGACGTATAATGCGATTCCTAATGTTGATCGATATAATAACGCTCTGAAAATTGATGGAGAATTAATCACAATACCGGTTGGTTCGTACGAGCTCGCCGATATCAATGCGGAAATTAATTCGCGGCTCAGCAAAGGAAAGAAGACGAAGGCGAAGAAATCGGACGTAAAGTTTAGCATTCGCGCTAACAACAATA
Source organism: Aphodius sticticus (assembly GCA_963966075.1). NCBI lineage: Eukaryota > Metazoa > Arthropoda > Insecta > Coleoptera > Scarabaeidae > Aphodius > Aphodius sticticus. The sequence goes on along the minus strand of OZ014510.1, from coordinate 31,381,048 downwards.
CCTTAAAATGCGTTGTGGATTGCGATCGAGACGTCGATTGGGATGTACAAAATTCCATAGGACCCCTTTTGGGATTCGGCAAAACAAAAGTGTTGAAGGCATTGGACTCGCCGCATGAGTCCGAACACGTGGTGGATATTCTGCGAATTAATACAATTAAAATTGAATGTAATGTAATACACGGTGCATACATGAATGATAAATCTGCCCATACGATACATATCATCGAGACGCCGCAAAATGTCATCTACATGCCGTTAAATACGAAAATGATTGACAATATTGTCCTTAAAATAGTAGATCAAGACGATAACTTGATCAATTTCAGAGAGGAAGTCGTCACGATAAGACTGCATCTACGGGAGCAACGTAGTAATGGGTCTTAACTTTAATTCGAGGGGTGGTGACCGGTCGACTATTACTACCAGCCGACGACAAAATCAATTTATAAATTCCAAACCCGCGGGAAAAATTTTTACTTGTCCATCAACTGTCGAAAGGTTAACAACTGAAAACCAGCGTTTCTTGCAAGCATTGGGGTTCAAATTGCGACGCCACCAACAACATCAACAGCGCAGTAATCATGGATATTTTAAACGTAACTGAAAAAGTCGAATTTGACAATTCAATCGTTAAGGCTGAAATTGTCAACCACCACCCCTATACGACAAACTCTTTTGCAAACAATGATGAAGTGCGAATTCCTATCCAGCAACTCGACGTGCTAACGCTGCCGAGTCGAAGTTGTATTTACATAGAGGGTAAATTGTTGAAAGATGATGGTAAGGTATCACCGACCGGAAAAATAATCAACAACGGTTTTGCGCACCTATTCGAGGAAATTCGTTTCGAGATGGGTGGCAAGGTTATCGATCGCGTAAGAAATCCCGGCGTAGCGACCACTCTCAAAGCGCTCGTGTCGTTCAATAAAAACGAAATGGAACTCGCCGCAATGGCGGGATATGAACTGAATGTATACGGTGGAGTTGACGAAAAACCCGGATTTTTTAATGTATGCATACCCTTAAAATATTGGTTGGGCTTTGGCGAGGACCATAAACGTGTGATTCTTCACACTCATCAAGAGCTCGTTCTGTTACGTAGCCACTCAGACCTTAATGCACTGTATAGTAGCGATACGACGGAGAAGCTAAAAGTGACTCTTAGTAAGATAGTGTGGCGAGTGCCGCATATAACTGTCGGCGATGCGGAACGTATCAGTCTATTGAACACCATTTCGAGTGGCCGCCAATTGGATGTGGCTTTTCGCAGTTGGAATCTATGCGAATATCCAATTTTGCCGAAACTAGACAACATACGTGGTCAATCAAATCGAGTTCGCAATTGGAGAAACCTCGTTATGCGATTCTAGCTTTTCATACCGATCGTAAAAATCAACAAAATAAAAATATGACTCTCTTCGACCATTGTAATTAGACAAATGTCAAACTATTTCTCAATAGTGAACAGTACCCTTACGAATCCATCCACACCAATTTCAAACATAGACAATTTATAATTTTGTACGAGATGTATGCGAAATTCCAAGCGTCGTATTATAATCAACGCAGCGAACCGCTCCTGTCGCCCGATCTTTTCTACAAGGAACATACGCTGGTGGTAATTGACTGTTCGCGACAGAATGAAAATCTGAGTACGGGTGCGGTGGACGTCCGGCTAGAATTCGAAACGAGCGAAGATATACCCGACAAGACGTCACTCTACTGTCTCCTAATTAACGATTGCATTTTAAAATATACGCCGCTAACTGGTGAGGTCATATCGCTATAAGCTGTCATGATGAACACTTGGATCGTCGACGTGCAAGGCTTTCAACTGAAAGATAGCGAATTCATTTGCAAAGAATTGGCCCTAATCCATGTTTATTCCGGGCATGGTGAATTGCATAAACTTTTCAAATTACCCGTAAAATTCATACATTTGGAAGAAAATCTCCAGAGACATGTACGCTTCGTAACGACACAAATACATGGACTCATGTGGCAAAAGCAAGATGAAAATTTTCTCTACAATCACAACTACAATACATCTCGACAGCAAAATCAACACCAGCAACAAGCGGCAGAAGCAACTGAAGACGAAGAAGCTCCTTATACCAACTTATGCTCACTTTTACGAACGTCAGGAATTGATGAAGGTTCTCAAATAATCGTCAAGGGGTTGCAAAAAACGATGGTTGGAAAACGTACTACCCAATATTCGCATTCGCAATATTGAAGACATGGGTTGTCCAGCACTTTCAACGCTCAAACTTCAAGCAGGAGCAGGAGTAGTAGGAGCTGGTTGCGTTGGCGGAAAGTATCATTGCAACAAACATGCCATTAACGACCTGCAATGCGCTCATCAAATAGCTTACCTCCTTCGTGATTGGCTGCAAACGTGGTGGACGTCGTCCAAGTCATCCTCGCCATCGGGATGTGATTTCGTTTTTCAATAATATCAATTAAGAGAAAAAAATGTATGATCCTGAATAAATAAATTTTTTTTTAAAAAATCTGGTTCTCTTTAATTTTTTTCCCTATTACTAAAATAAAACAAATGGTTGAAAAAAAAAAATTTATTAAATATACATATGCAAAAAAAAGTATTATTTACAAATTTAGAGTAGTATAATTATTAATAACTTTTAGCGTATCGATGTAGTCTTGAACATTGGTAGAGGGCCAAACCCCCGTATCGGGACCTGACTGCCAGCCCACATTATGCCCTTTGAGTCCTCTTTGCACGTTATCCGTCAGCCATTTGCGAATGTCTTTATGAGACTGACGTGCCGTCGGTTCGAAACGAAACCGCCAACCCTTCTTAACACCAATAGTGTTAAGTCGTCACAAAGTTTTTGTCAGCGTTATACAACGCATCGCATAGCGTTTTTTCGAAATAATACCGCACATTTTTATAATTGTTGATAATATTGTTGATAGAAAGTGGTGTGACATCTTTTTTCTTTTCATCGCTACTCAACAACGTAAAAAGCAAACATTTTTTATAGTTTTCATCCGATTGGTGAATGCAATTTATCCGTTTGGCTATCGCCAAAAGATAGTCCGCATCCATCTCAGTAACGCTAGAATTATTATTACAATTGTGTGTTTCTTGTTCTAAAAGTAACTCTAAAGCGCACTTTACAAATGAATCAGTTAGAAGTTTAGAATCGAAGAGCATCTCTATTACATTCACTGGCGCACTGCATAAACGTCCGTAGGTGAGCAGCTCTTCCGGCACTTGGATTTTACTTAAGAGATATTTCACACCGTTAATATCGTTCGAGTTTATGTACTTCTTTAGGTGATCAGTATACGTGCTCTTAACATTATTGAAAATATCGTTCTACAATAAAATAATTATTACTACTGCTACACATCTTAACGTGAGGACTAACATGAGACAACTAAACTTACTTTTAAAATTAATAATACTACTGCTAGTAAAACTTTTAATATCTACAGCTTATAATGCCCCCAGGCAAACGTGTTAATTGAATCTTCACAAATAAATCGTTTATCATCGCGTGCTGATAGGGCCAATTTATTTTGATTTTGAGTGAATATGTTATGTTTTACCGAGCGAAATGAGTTCTGCTGTTTGTATAGAACGCAGTTTTCCAATAAGCATCGCTTGTAATCTTCGAATTTAATTTCATTCTTAACAACGTAGTTCTTGATACCCTTCGCTCTCTTTTCTTGCTTACTTTCACCCTCAACGGTAAATGCATACATTTTCGAACGTAAACCGACAAATTCGTTCATTACTTTACCACATAGTTCATCTTTCATTAGGCCCAAAACGGCCTTATTAACGAGTGGAATGTTAAACGTGTTTTTAGCACTGTAGTTGGACGTGTCGAACTTATCTATGTGCAATTTCATATCAGCGTATACATTTTCCGTTTGAGTTAGTAAGACCAAACTATCGGTATCTGTATAGCACAAGTTAACCCTTTCCCCATATTGCTTTTTCAAAAAGTCATAATAAAAGTCGTACATTAACAATTTGGATAGCTCAAGAACGCAAAAGCCCAAGTATATTGGTTTATCATATACAATTTTTAATTTTTGCATCTGTATTGCAACAAAATTGTCCGTAAATACACTAATCGATTTAAAATTTAATTGTGATGTAAGGTGCGCTGCACCTCTTTTTTTATGCCGATTCTCCCAATGTGTGACTAATCGGACGTCAACCCTCTTCGCCACATTCTCGATTGTCTTGCCAAATACGCAGTTGTTCATTTTCTTGTAGTTATCTTTGGCAAACTTGTTTTCGGCCTGTTGACGTAACCTTGTGTTAAGATCAATATAGCTTTTCATCCAAGCTGCCTGCTTAAATGCTAAAACTCTATGGACGTGTGTCACCCTCAAACCGTGTGATAAAATTTGTTTCAGATTTCTGTAATGTATTGTATATTTTTGCTTGTTGCATAAAGTCAGAAGTAACTTTTTATCTTTCAATTTTGATGAAGGCGGTATAAGATTTTCCGATAAAAAGGGCAAATCATTATGTCGGTCGTGTAATTCTTGAGGGTAGTCAATATCGATTTCAAAAATATAACCCACATCTGACGTATCGCTCACATACTCCACGTTCAACGCGTCAATTTCTGCCGGTGTCAGCCATCTAAAATCCGATACCGGCAAATGGTTGGACATCGCCCAAGCGTATAAATTGTTCGCGTCCAAATATGTTAGATAAGTGGTTGGTGAATTACTGTCGTAGGACGATAAGTATGGATTGTTTGCCTTCGCATGGCGGCGAGAGCATTGGGAAATACCGCCGCGAATGGAATTTTTCATAAATTGACACATATCCATGTCGGTTAATAACTCCAATTCTATACCAGTATATTTGAGCATAGCATCCCAAGATAGACCGGGGGATGAAAAATAATTACAGGGATCCAGCTGGTATGTGTTGAACGAAACTTTGCGGAATTTTTCAAAAACATCTGAAAGCAACAAAACGTCAACTTTTAAATACAAAGCAGAGTATTGTGAAAGTTTCTGACAACCGAACGCGTCCCAAACAGTTTTTGCGTGCTCATACTCTTGTTCCGTTATTTCGGTGTTAGATAGTGAATTAAAAAAATCTTTGCGGCAAGGCAGTTGCGTTTCTTCCAGTCGCGCCAAAGAAGAATCTACATACTGATAGGGAAATATGCCCTTTCGTTTCATCAATAGAAAGTGCTCTGAATCGGAAAATGCCTCCTTTACATTAAGAAAATCTTCAGTTTTTAAATTATTCGCTAATGAGTCTAAGGAGGATGACATGAAACGGAATGAATCTAAAAATCTTAGCTGAAAATATACGTCAGAAATTAAACCTTTTGAATTCATTTTACGATCTACGACAATGTATTTTGTAAAACTTATATAACTTTCCTTGTTTTCGGGGATGGCATCAATTTTACCACCGTCAGCAGCCAATTGCTTTATAAATAGGTGCGCGTCATAGCCCGAAAGGTTGTGGAAAAAAATCGGAATAAATCTGCGAATTTGGTAGTTTAAATTACAGCTATTGTGCGCAAATCCCCTGGCTTTTCCAGAGTAGTGGTCATGGTCCATTACTTTCTTATTGTCAACGTCATGATCATCAATTGCCTTTTCACAAATGTGACATGTTGAACTTTCATTAAAATGGGCCCACTCGGATTTCGTCAGGGGTGTCATAGGAACGATTTTCTTAAAATGTGTTTCATATAGTTGACGAGTTATCTCTGAAAGTCTAGTTACGAATACCTCTGCGCAATCTGGACCTGTGTACGTTTCAAATCTATTTAATTTCGAATCAAAGGAGCATACAATTTGAAACGCAAAGCTGTAGGGAATGTGCGCGTGGGTGTTTCGGGTATAAGAGCTAGCGGGATTCGGTGCACACGACTGAATTGGTTGTAACATGCACTCAAAATCAGCATAAACAACAAAAGGCACATTTAATTTTTTTTGAAAATTGGTAAAACAACAAATTTTCGGGCACCATGGCCCCTAATTTATTTTTCTTTAAGTTTCTAGTGGGTAAAATGGTACATATCCTGTTACAATCGAACTGACGATGAATATCGTGGCGTTCCTTGGTTGTAAAGAATGTCAAACAACCGTTACATATGTGTTGAGCCCTTTTTCCTTTAGAGCGTTGTGACGAAACCAGTTTAGAGAGACTCTTAATTAAGACATAATGCGCGGAACTATTAACACTATAATTATCGCCATCTTTTTCATATAATAACAAGTTAACATGTATATCTCGCTCTAGCCTAGTAAAATAAATTGGTCCTACCACAATATGTTTTTTACTAACAGTATCGTATTCCAAACCATATATATTTATGCTTAAATTATTTAAATGTTCAATTCGAGGAATATCTTTTAATTTCACTGGAAACGTTATCCCTTCTAAATTTAATACTTTCGAATAATGTGGGTAGGATTTCACGCGATCTTTGTTATATTTAGCAGGCTTCAGACTTGCACAAACGCTCCAGCCGAAACAGGCGTTATCTTTATTTTTTATATTAATACAGGCCTTCTTTCTTTTTATATCCGGTGGTAATTCTACGTATGAAGATGGACCTAGCGGCGAAAACTTGCTAATATTGACTTCAAGGTGTGAAACGCAAACTAAACTAAAACCACTATCCCTTTCGGTGAACTCACTGGCTTTCTTTAGAATTTTACCTGCCAATATATCGAAAGTTTCGCTTAAATTTGAGCTACCGTCTATAATAACATATTTTGTATTAAATGATTTTATTTCACCAATTGGCTGTTGTTGTACAGAGCCATGACCACCATCGCCGTCAGCAATTGCATCTTGCGGTTTGCGATATCGACGAAATAACTCGATTTGTAACTTAAAAATTAGCATTTCAGAAATTAAATCTTGTGCTAGGTTACAGACCTTCAATTTCACATTGTCCAAAAATGATGGGATGTCACAAGACTCTATATTTTCAATTCTGTAACTTTTTACACGGCTTTGGAAGGCGTTCCCAATTTCGCTAATTCCACCATCTTGCAGAAATGTTAAATTGTTTGCACGATGAATTTGAGAACGCAAATGACCCCTATACTGAGCGGGCGTTCGTAATGTAACACGACAAGCGTTACAGGTAAATTGCCGCCGCTCTGGTTGCGATGTGGAGGGTCCTGCTTCGTTTGACCGTTGGTTGCTTGAAGATATATCAACTACTTTTCGCTTTTTGACAGCACCCCGCGATTCCTCGTCATCATTGCGTTTTCGTTTTTTTTTCTCATTTATATGGGTTTTTAAGAGATGCCGTTCAAGATAAAAGCCGCTAACAAAAGGTTTCGCACATACAGGACACAAAAAACGATTGTCTGTTATAGCAGGAGTAGCAGATGAACATGTGGAAAAAATTATCATGCACGGGTGTCTTTTAAAAGCATCTTTACGACTAAAAGTGTTTCCGCAAACTCCACAATTGACACCCATCTTAACAGTTTAATCATCAGCATCTACAAACTAACAAAAAATTATAATGACTTCAAAGTAACTAAAAAAGGACTTACATATTTCTCCGCCCAATAGACATACAAAGATTGACCACTCTCGTAAACTTTAATTGTGTAGTTCTGTAAGCTTTCTTCAAACAACTGCAAATGATGCGGCAATTCTTGATTCACGAACTGGATCGGTTTATTTGGTAAAAATACGCCCCTTTTTTACAATAGGTATTCAAAAACGACTTTGTCGTCCATCCTGAAGCTATATTCTAACGTCACTTAAAGAGGTCTGAACAGTTTCCACATACATACGCACAAACAAATACAAAGCAATGTTTAACAGTCGTGGGCCAGCTGCCTCTATTTATATGTAATTTTGCAAGGATATTTCACATGCTTTAGTGATGTGAAAAGATGAACTAAGTTGTTCGGTTGCATTTAACATCTCTCTAGGTCAAATATGGTCTAGCCGGACGATTACGTAAAGCAATAAATTACTATTCAAATCCGGACGCATTTACCCTTGAAACCAGATCGCGGTGTGAAGAGAAAGAACTAGCTTACGCTGCCGAACAACAATTCAATGTCACTGTCTAGACGGCTCATTGTGTAATTAATTATACTGTTTATTATATAACGCAGTAACCATGCAAATAATCCTTATTTACTGCAATAAATATCTCTTGAATTTAATATCATACCGAACTGTGTTAATTTTAAGACTGAAATTAACATGAAGAATATTTGTCGCAGTTCGGCTTCGTTCGCTTGTAGGGTTTGTACAGTTGAATGAGATGCGGGTATAATATTCATATGTAAATCTCGCCGCTATTGAAAATCCCCCAATTAAATTGTTCTGATGGTGTCGGGCAACCCAAAATTAATTATACTCTAGGTTGTCGGCTAAAACAATATTTATTATAGTCAGTTGAGACCACTTATTGTGTAAGGTAATAAATTAAGTTTTTTATTGGAACGAAATGGACTGGATGGTATTATTATAATTTCAGGCTGTGATCTCGCAATGCAAAACTGAGCGACTCGCATTTCCGAGAGATTGCATAATCGAATTTCTTATAATGAATTATACCGTTTTTTATTGAAACCCGGGTGCGTTCATCGTATTATTATTATTATAATTTCAGACTGTGATCTGTCAATGCAAAAGAGGGTAAACGGGTAGGTTGCCAATTTGTTTATAAAGACTGTTCTAATAATTAAATAACAACTAGTTCGAACATCGGTCTAAACGTCTGTAACAAAATGTCAGTTGTCTATAACAGTGAGACGCTTTTAAATTTATCAATTGCGAGCATATGTGGTAGTGTAAAACAACATAAGGAAATTTATTATTTGATGGGTCCCTACCGAAAAAACATTCCAGAAAAACTGCTGAATGTTCTTTTGACTAAGTGGCACAGTGTTAAGTGGACTTTGCTAAAACAAAACGATGATTGCTCATTATTTTTAACGCACACGGATAACATTACGTTCCGTAAGAATTTTCAATTCACACAGAAATTATTAAAATGTTTGCTAGTTATGGGGGATAACAGTAATGCAATTTTGCGGGATATATTTAGAAGGTCAATATTTCGTCAGAGCACTTTGTACGCAGAGCAATCAGTATGTATTCTACATAGTTTCATACAAACGCCACTTGGTAGAATGTGTCAAGTGTGTCTTCCAAAACATAATGGCACTCGAGAGGCTTACGGCTTCAATGAATATTTAGAATGGGAAAAGTTTGAACATTATACCCTGCCTTTTAACAATAGCAACGGACACAACGAATTTTTTAACAATTCCGTGCTAAATAAAAGATTTTGGTGCTGCAGTTGCATTACAAAACCTCTTTTCAAAGTTTTTAAACATGGTAATTGCTTTAAAGTTTTTCACGATCAGTACGCCTTCAGCTTCAGTGGTTTAGATTATGTCCCCGACAGTATTTTCGAATTGATTGACAGGTATTAATTATATTTGTTCTCGAATTTTAAACTATAACAAAAAATGTATTACGTAAAATCCACTCTTTCCCCTGCTTATTACATCAAATGATATAAAAGACGCGAGTTTAACTGCACTCAATTGCAAATCAATCATTAGACCGTTCGAGCAAGTTACCAACACAAGGTAATAAAAATGTCCGAGTACAGTCAGAGTGAAATGAACCTGTTGGAGAACTTTAGTTTGTTACCATCAAATCCACCATCACGAAACCATCAGCAGGCTGAAAATTTTTCTGGCTCGGACACAGAAAATGCTGGCATCCCAACAACAGTAGCCGAAACCATCAAGAAATCGGGTGGAAAAAGGAAAAATAAGACCGATGTGGCCCAAAAACAACGAAAAAATGTGAAGAAGTCGCGCCTGGAGGATTCAGATTCCGACCTAGATGAGGTGAATAAGGCCGGCATGTGCTTATGAACATTTCCTTTGAAGCCAGTTAAGGAAATGCGTCTTAATTACCAGTATAAGGTCTTGGGGATGAGGGTATATGAGCATCTTCAGTGGCCGTCTGTCATGGTGGATTTAGCAGGGGGTGATCAGGATGAAAACAAATTTTCAGTTTTTCTCCCTAAAAGGATCGCTGAAAAAATTACACCTAAATTTTGTGATAATGTCAACACCAATAATTATCATTTAATATTTATGGGCGAACTGGCGATGGGCAAAAACCAGAACAATGCGAACCTGCTACAATTTAAGAAGTACTAAATAGTTACACCTAAATTTTGTGATAATGTCAACGCCAATAATTATTATTTAATATTTGCTGGTGATGGGGAAGGTACCCCACATTGTTACAATTTACAATTTACAAGTACTAATTGTATTATGTCAATTAACATATGTTTGTGCTTATTTGATAATAAACGTATTGTAGTTTTAATAAGGTTGTTTTATTTATTCACCAAGTTAAAATTAATGGGCACGAAAGGACGCAATATATTTAAATAGCAGCATATTTTTCACGACGAAATCCGTCTCTCTGCAATGGCTGTCCCTATTATAACGGTACATCGTGGAGCAAAAAGTAATAAATTTCAACAGCGCGAAATTATGGCTTGCGAATACGCTCAATGATTAAAATCTAGTTCTTAATCGCCGTTCAAATGTTAAAGCAATAAATTTAAATCTACTGATTTCCCGACTCATTCTATGGCAAACGCAGAGTATAAAACCAACCAGCGAATTTAGACTCCACACAGAAGTCAGCAATATGGACCCTTGTAAGTATGCTCCTAGTTCCGATCAACATAAAATGAACAAGTGATTTTTTTATTTTTCAGTACTACCGATTCTCAACCTATTGCCAGAAAGTCTCAGGGTAAGCATTTCTAAGTTGCATTTTCAACATTTTTTTAAAAGTAATTATGCATTTAGGCCTACACGATAATGTTAATGTACAGCAGTAATCCGCCGCCGGAGAACTTCCCACCCCCTGGCATGATTGCCGTTACGCCATATCTGGCGTACTACCAGGAGGGAGAAGTGGTGTTTGTGCACGTATTCCAACAGTGTTAGTATAAAAAAGAAATAATCGAATTGGAACAATCTAACGTATTTTTTTTCATTTGGTTACAGAATATCTTCTATTATGGAAGGAAACGCGCTGGCACGCGGAGGGGCTTCGACGGCGGATTATAACAATGTTAGTATAAAAAATCAATAATCGAATTCGAACAATCTAACGTATTTTTATTTTCCTTACAGAATTTCATCTGTTAATATATTTGTTTTGTATAATTTTAATTTTGTAAATTAAGCGAATTTTTCAAACATGCAGTCTTTAATTTCCACACAATCGAATACCATTATAAAATTATTTTTTCCTAACCTAATTCACAATTGTTATTATTATATTCAAACTACGTGGAGGGTCTTCGTGCATGGATTCCAACAGTGTTAGTATAAAAAAATCAATAATCGAAACGTGGAGGGTCTTCGTGCGCGGATTCCAACAGTGTTAGTATAAAAAAAAACAATAATCGAATTCGAACAATCTAACGTATGTTTATCTTCTTTACAGAATTTCTTCTATTATTATATTAATTAAATTTATAAAACTATTTATTGTTAATTAAACAAATTTTTAAACATGCAGCCTTTTATTTCCACATAATCGAATACCAGTAGATATATAAGGGCACTTCTCGGTCCACCGCCACACCGCCAATTTACATAGGAAGCTATCCCCTCCACTTTTCTGCACGAAGACGACCGAGTCCCAAGTCAGCCGATCTGCCGAGCGCGACCGAACGTCGGAGCCTGGAGTGTATGACTCACACGTCGCTGTTAGAGAGAGAACGCACTACTATTTTTGTTTTCGAGCGTGGCATGTGCAAACCGATAAAATTTTCGCATCAGATTAATTCGGATTTGAATTTCGCGCGCACCATCTTACCCGACGATGACCGAACACCGATCGCCCGAACCGATAAAATTCAAATTTTTTCCCACCAACCTTAAAAAATTCGAATTTTCGCGTAATTGCATGTAAATGAAATGTACCGATACACAGGTGTGAAAATAGGACGCCACCTAAGACATATCAAATTACAGTCGGTCCTTGAACTCAGCAAGTAGTATCAACTTCTTTCTGCATGAGGTGGGAATGAAATTAAGTGGAAATTTTGTGGCTTAAATCTTTAGCATAAATAGGTGTAGCACAAGTAGGTATTTGAATTTTTAGTCTTCAATTAGAAACACTTCGTTACCTACATCCTACAAAAATGCAGTCTTCTTCAATCCAACAACTAAATACAATCGGTTTGTGCGCTCAATTACCGAGGAAAGCACTCAGTGATTTGGAAGTCAACGCCGCCTATCCCATTAAAGCCGCGCGGAGGATAACAACGATGAAATGGCCTTCAGTGTTGGTGGAAATTGAATCTGCGTCCCCGTTTGTGGTGTTTTTACCCTCGAGGATTGCTGCCATTATTACGGAGCAGCAAATTGATGCGTTATCAACCATGTGTCTGGTGTACCGAGGGGTTAAAAGTGTCGGTAAAAGTTTGCCGGCACAACTCGCTGAATTTATTGATAAATCTATGATTTAAGTATGTAAATGCATCTTAATGTATCTCATAAATAACCGTTTGTAATAAAATGTGGTGTAAAATCTGAATATCTTGTTTTATTTAATAATTTTATTTTAATTAGCGTAGATAATATTTGTTTTAAAGCTCCCGATATAAACTAATTAAAATGTGTAAAATCTGAATATCTTGTTTTATTTAATAATTTTATTTTAATTAAAATTTAACGTCAAATTTTAAACGACACAAACATACCATAAACGAATCGCATATTAAATTAAATACTGGCGACGCCATCTACCGACCAATTAGCGAACTACAATGGTCGGACATCATCTTTTAAATTTTAAGGTGTAGCAGGACGCATGCGCGAACCGAGAATTTTCGAATTTCAGCGCGTTAGACACTTAAAATTCTACACTCTTAGGTACAATCAGAACAAACTTATTCTCTAAAACATGAACTGGTAAACTTGAAATTCTTATTAAATCATATGTTTTGGAGCTCGATATCGGGATAAACAATACAAAGGTTAATTGAGTGCACAGCACGGTATAGGTACAAACTGCACATCAGCACATTACATGCGTCGCAAGTGTTCGCGATAATGTAGTAAACTAAGGAAATGCATTATAAGCAAATTTGATCAGCACACTCGAGAATAATACAATAATAATTAACACTAATCTAAAACAAAGGAGCAACAATGTTAAACAAAAGGGGTTGTCGAAGATTTACAACCCCAGACATTACACCTGCTATCACGTATAGCTGTACACACCAGATGACTTATCCGTAGACTTAAAAACTTTCCGTTAAACTCGTCTTTTTATGAATGTAAGCAAATAACATATTGAAGAATTAGGAAATATTTTTAACAAATAGGATAGTAAAAAGCGAAGAAGCAGTTAAAATTTTGTAAGAGTAATCTGTATTTGATAATATTTAAATTAAAACTGTCTTAGAGAACTTAGAAGAATCGAACAATTATTTGCAACCTCAGCGCGAGTTGAACGTGAGGTCGTGATCCGCAAGTAAATGCTGTGTCCGCAGAAACAGAAATAAATATTAACAATACGCATACTTAATTGAATTGTCTTAATTGTGTTACTGTTTGAGCAATAAACTGATTATTATTATAATTAATAAAAACTATAGAAATAATTATTTTAGAGGACAAACTCAGTTCAGATGTCGAAATAATTCTATGCGAATTTAAAATGATAATCGTTTATGTAAATAATTGCATGTAAATTAAGAGTGGTTATTTAAAAATTTTATATGGTATCATATGGACTAATTGGTTTTCTCAATTGCTTAAGAAGTTAGAGCCGGTTAAAATACGGTTTCGTTAATAACGCAAACGGTTGTAACTTTGTTATAAATTGCAAAAATAACAAGTCCAAATGAAACGTTTTACACAGTATCTCATTTACCATACTGGAGAAAAATTGCGGGGAAAAAAGTGAAAAATGAAAGAGTTACAAAGAAAAACTTACAAAAGTATTATGAAATAGAATGTTCGACTAAATATTATGGAGGTAAAGTAAAACTGTTTTTGGTGTACAAAAGTTTTAATAATATAGAAAAGTTTATAATATTTAAACAAAAATAAATAGTATTATAACAAATAAACAAACATAAAAATATTAATAATATATAATAAATGTATATTTATCGATCTTACCAACACAAAATTGTTATGTGAAAAGATTGATGTAAGAAAGCAAGCTAAAGCGCATATTAGCATAATTCAACAGTAAATTGGAGAGTCAAATAACGTATTGAAGAATTAGGAAATATTTTTAACAAATAGGATAGTAAAAAGCGAAGAAACAGTTAAAATTTTGTAAGAGTAATCTGTATTTGATTATATTTAAATTAAAACTGTATATAATAAATGTATATTTATCGATCTTACCAACACAAAATTGTTATGTGAAAAGATTGATGTAAGAAAGCAAGCTAAAGCGCATATTAGCATAATTCAACAGTAAATTGGAGAGTCAAATAACGTATTGAAGAATTAGGAAATATTTTTAACAAATAGGATAGTAAAAAGCGAAGAAACAGTTAAAATTTTGTAAGAGTAATCTGTATTTGATTATATTTAAATTAAAACTGCATATAATAAATGTATATTTATCGATCTTACCAACACAAAATTGTTATGTGAAAAGATTGATGTAAGAAAGCAAGCTAAAGCGCATATTAGCATAAATCAACAGTAAATTGGAGAGTCAAATAACGTATTGAAGAATTAGGAAATATTTTTAACAAATAGGATAGTAAAAAGCGAAGAAGCAGTTAAAATTTTGTAAGAGTAATCTGTATTTGATTATATTTAAATTAAAACTGTCTTAGAGAACTTAGAAGAATTAAAATTACAATTAGATCATTTATTACCATATACCAACACAAAATTGTTATTTGAAAATACGACGAGGTCGAGGAAATTTTAACGGTTCATCAGACAATCAGTAAAATATTCAAATAATATATTGAAATTAATAATCGACACAGGCGCTTCAATTAGTGCCCTCTTCGCATCATGTGTAAATTAATTAGAATATGTTGGTACAACAAAGCGAATAGAGTAATTGGAGCAGACTACCATTATGAAGTATTTTTCGGTAATAGATTATGAAAAAATTAATGTGCTCATTTTGGTACAAGGGAAAGAAAAATTACATATCGCTGAATCGAGGAAAAGAATGTTTTACTCTCATACCAAGTAGATGCGAGGCGAAATCATATTTCAACGTGGAATTTGCCTCAGATTACGCTGTTTTACCAGAAGAAATTTCCAAAGGCATTTTTACTGCAAGAATGCAGTTGTATTTTAGTATAATTCGAACCATGAATACCGCAACATGTAAGTACAAAACTAAGCAATAATCTAGGTTTATTGTTATTATTGTTTTTATTTTCTAGTATTATCAATTCTACGAAACCATTTCACAGTCGAAATGCTGGTGAGTACATAAATATCAATAATTGTTTAACTAGATGCCAATATAAATTTTCTTAGACAACGATGGTGGTGCTTGGAGGCGCCCACGCCCCGCCAGCTCCGTGGCCTCCTCAGGGGACGACAGCCCTAGGTGTCAACATTTGCTATTACATCGACGCGGAGGGGGTGCTGATGGTTTGGGCGTTTAATTTGCAGGATTAAGTGAGTATATAAATAATAGTTGATTAACTAGAGACTAAAATATAAATATTCTTAGACCCCAAACTAATAGTGCCCTCCCCGGGAGACCAGGAGGGATAGCTGCAACACGCGTATTATAAACAATAGAAAAAATAAAATTTAATAGCCAAGTTTTAATTGTTTTTTTCTACAATTAACTTGTAGTTTTCATGTCAAATTCAGCAAACGTTAAGAGTTAGATAATTCCCTCGGCTGTACCTGAAAGAGAAAAGCTTACATAAATAAATTGCGATTTTCATAAAATATTTACATACCCGTAATGAAGCCTCTAGAAGTCAATTTCACTACTGGAAGACTCGCTGTCTTCTTCCAAATACCCATCATACTGGAAAAAATTCCTGTGGAGGAATGGTGAACAATCGTCAATGTCAGGTATGACAAAGTTGGACTGCCGTAAACATAGTTGACACCAGCTGTCGTCTTTTACAATATGACGCTTAAATTGGTTGAATGTCATCGCATGTTTGTGTACAGTTACGCGTTTTGGTTCAGAAAAGCTTATTTTATAGCCTTTTGATTTTAAATCACCATACAGTCTTCTCATAACACAAAACAATTTCTGCATACAAAGTTTGCAACACTTCCCCCAATCAGATTCGTAATATATCTCCCACAAGCATGAGTAGCCTGTCGGGAATAAACTGCCTCTGAAAAAATCTTCCATTAATAAATTGTATTTTTCATAAAATTATTTAAATAGGTACCTGAATGCGTCCATATTCCTGAACAATTCGCACTGCATTTCGTGGGGGAGCCTAGATAAAAAAATATCCGGGGAAATGTCGAGGTCGAAGCCTTCTTGTGTGACGTAATGTCGATGAGCTCCCAAAACCCACCAATTATCTTCAAACCAACTATGGAATAGTTCGGTAATAAGCTTCCACGGAAGGGCTTTAACCAGTTGTAAAACATGCACGCGCGTTTTAATACTCAAATTAACTTTTTCAGCCGCCAGCTGATATAATGATGCAGGAAAATTATTTTGTGCCATTTTTGTTTTCACAATTGATCATTCACAACTGAGACATTTTAAAACGCATATGTAAGGAAAAAGCTGCCTACAATGTGCTTGGTCCGCAAAGGGGGAAAAAATGTTGGTAAGACCTTACCGGCACAGCTTGTGGAATTTGCGGATAAAGCGAATATGTAAACTGATTTTATTTGCTGAAGTTTTGTAATAAAAGTGTTTAATTGCTGTATGTAACACAGGTTTGATTCTAATAAGCACATATTCTAATAAAAGTATGTTAAATGATTTTCTTTGTTTCATTTATTTACTTAAAATTCTTGATACAAGCAGATTGGTTTAAAAACACGTAAGTAAACTTGTGCCGAATTTTACTTTATTAATAAAATATGTAAAGTGAATACCATTGTTTAATTTATTTGCTTTAAAGGTGCGTAAGTAAATAACTTATTTTGACAAAGTTTTTTGAAACTAACAAATTATTACAAATAATATGAACGCCATCTACACTCTGCGGTTATTGCTGCAACTAGTTTTCTGCGTTCCTACCTAACAACAGCAGCATTAGTTCTCCCACTCACCACTAGAGATCCTCACACGACTGCACTGAAGTTTTGTGATAAAGTGTTTTATTAATGTATGTAGCATAGGTCTGATTCTAATAAACACATATTCTAATAAAAGTATGTAAAATGAATTTCTTTGTTTCATTGATAGCAGCGATTATTTACTTAAAAATCTCGATACAAGCAGATTGGTTTAAAAGCGCGTAAGTAAACTTCTTGTCGAATTTTACTTTATTAATAAAATATGTAAAGTGAATACCATCGCTTTATTATTTATTACTGTGAGCAAAATTTGCTTAAAAGGTGCGTAAGTAAATAACTTATTTTGACGAAGTTTTTGAAACTAACAAATTATCTCAAATAATACGAGCGCTATCTACACTCCGTGGTTATTGCTGCAGCTAGTTTTCTGCGTTCCTACCTAACAACAATAGCATTAGTTCTCCCACTTACCGCTAGAGGTCTTCACACGGACTGCATGTGTGGGGTTTGGATGCTGTATCCCACTTTAAATTTGCTCTTCAAGTTCTGTAATGCAGTATTTTAATCCTCGAGTAGCTACCAGTCACAGGGTAAATAATAACAGTCAGCACCGATCACCTACACAATATTTACTTAAAATTCCTGATACAAGCAGATTGGCTTAAAAACGCGTAAGTAAACTTCTGTGCTTGAAATCGAGCCCAACATGTTTTTATGTAGACTATCTCACGGGGTGCAGTGTGAGCTATTTAGAGACATCAACGCATTCAAGTAAGTAAATAATGTTTATAAAAATACAATTTATTAATGTAATATTTTAATATTTCAGAAACAATTTATTCCCGCAAAACATCAAATGCATGTGGCGAATATATTATGATGCTCCTAAGATCGGGGAGTGTTGTAAGATATGTGTACGGAATTAGCGGCTAAAGGCTTTGAATTTGTTATGCAGCCAGAACGAGTTACACGACACGAATTTATGGACTTCGAAAAATTTAAAGAGCATAATGGAAAATGAGGATATGCATAAATTATACAGACCCTGTATAATCACAACAGACCCTGTATAAATTATACAGACCCTGTATACAGACCCTGTATAAATTATACAGACCCTGTATACAGACCCTGTATAAATTATACAGACCCTGTATACAGACCCTGTATAATCACAACAGACCCTGCATACAGACCCTGTATAAATTATACAGACCCTGTATACAGACCCTGTATAATCACAACAGACCCTGTATAAATTATACAGACCCTGTATACAGATCCTGTATAATCGCAACAGACCCTGTATATTGACCCTCATTTGACCCTCCACGACCCTCGTTTTGTGTTGTTGACCCACCGCGACCCTCATTTTGGGTTGGGATGAGTTGGGTTTGGTTGGGCGCACCCAACCAAACCCAACTCATCCCAACCCAAAATGAGGGTCGCGGTTGGGGGGGTTTGGGGGGGGGTTGGGATGAGTTGGGTTTGGTTGGGCGCACCCAACCAAACCCAACTCATCCCAACCCAAAATGAGGGTCGCGGTGGGTCAACAACACAAAACGAGGGTCGTGGAGGGTCAAATGAGGGTCAATATACAGGGTCTGTTGCGATTATACAGGATCTGTATACAGGGTCTGTATAATTTATACAGGGTCTGTTGTGATTATACAGGGTCTGTATACAGGGTCTGTATAATTTATACAGGGTCTGTATGCAGGGTCTGTTGTGATTATACAGGGTCTGTATACAGGGTCTGTATAATTTATACAGGGTCTGTATACAGGGTCTGTATAATTTATACAGGGTCTGTATACAGGGTCTGTATAATTTATACAGGGTCTGTTGTGATTATACAGGGTCTGTATAATTTATGCATATCCTCATTTTCCATTATGCTCTTTAAATTTTTCGAAGTCCATAAATTCGTGTCGTGTAACTCGTTCTGGCTGCATAACAAATTCAAAGCCTTTAGCCGCTAATTCCGTATATAACGTGTACGTAGCACGTATTAAATTCTGTACACATATCTTACAACACTCCCCGATCTTAGGAGCATCATAATATATTCGCCACATGCATTTGATGTTTTGCGGGAATAAATTGTTTCTGAAATATTAAAATATTACATTAATAAATTGTATTTTTATAAACATTATTTACTTACTTGAATGCGTTGATGTCTCTAAATAGCTCACACTGCACCCCGTGAGATAGTCTACATAAAAACATGTTGGGCTCGATTTCAAGCACAGAAGTTTACTTACGCGTTTTTAAGCCAATCTGCTTGTATCAGGAATTTTAAGTAAATATTGTGTAGGTGATCGGTGCTGACTGTTATTATTTACCCTGTGACTGGTAGCTACTCGAGGATTAAAATACTGCATTACAGAACTTGAAGAGCAAATTTAAAGTGGGATACAGCATCCAAACCCCACACATGCAGTCCGTGTGAAGACCTCTAGCGGTAAGTGGGAGAACTAATGCTATTGTTGTTAGGTAGGAACGCAGAAAACTAGCTGCAGCAATAACCACGGAGTGTAGATAGCGCTCGTATTATTTGAAATAATTTGTTAGTTTCAAAAACTTCGTCAAAATAAGTTATTTACTTACGCACCTTTTAAGCAAATTTTGCTCACAGTAATAAATAATAAAGCGATGGTATTCACTTTACATATTTTATTAATAAAGTAAAATTCGACAAGAAGTTTACTTACGCGCTTTTAAACCAATCTGCTTGTATCGAGATTTTTAAGTAAATAATCGCTGCTATCAATGAAACAAAGAAATTCATTTTACATACTTTTATTAGAATATGTGTTTATTAGAATCAGACCTATGCTACATACATTAATAAAACACTTTATCACAAAACTTCAGTGCAGTCGTGTGAGGATCTCTAGTGGTGAGTGGGAGAACTAATGCTGCTGTTGTTAGGTAGGAACGCAGAAAACTAGTTGCAGCAATAACCGCAGAGTGTAGATGGCGTTCATATTATTTGTAATAATTTGTTAGTTTCAAAAAACTTTGTCAAAATAAGTTATTTACTTACGCACCTTTAAAGCAAATAAATTAAACAATGGTATTCACTTTACATATTTTATTAATAAAGTAAAATTCGGCACAAGTTTACTTACGTGTTTTTAAACCAATCTGCTTGTATCAAGAATTTTAAGTAAATAAATGAAACAAAGAAAATCATTTAACATACTTTTATTAGAATATGTGCTTATTAGAATCAAACCTGTGTTACATACAGCAATTAAACACTTTTATTACAAAACTTCAGCAAATAAAATCAGTTTACATATTCGCTTTATCCGCAAATTCCACAAGCTGTGCCGGTAAGGTCTTACCAACATTTTTTCCCCCTTTGCGGACCAAGCACATTGTAGGCAGCTTTTTCCTTACATATGCGTTTTAAAATGTCTCAGTTGTGAATGATCAATTGTGAAAACAAAAATGGCACAAAATAATTTTCCTGCATCATTATATCAGCTGGCGGCTGAAAAAGTTAATTTGAGTATTAAAACGCGCGTGCATGTTTTACAACTGGTTAAAGCCCTTCCGTGGAAGCTTATTACCGAACTATTCCATAGTTGGTTTGAAGATAATTGGTGGGTTTTGGGAGCTCATCGACATTACGTCACACAAGAAGGCTTCGACCTCGACATTTCCCCGGATATTTTTTTATCTAGGCTCCCCCACGAAATGCAGTGCGAATTGTTCAGGAATATGGACGCATTCAGGTACCTATTTAAATAATTTTATGAAAAATACAATTTATTAATGGAAGATTTTTTCAGAGGCAGTTTATTCCCGACAGGCTACTCATGCTTGTGGGAGATATATTACGAATCTGATTGGGGGAAGTGTTGCAAACTTTGTATGCAGAAATTGTTTTGTGTTATGAGAAGACTGTATGGTGATTTAAAATCAAAAGGCTATAAAATAAGCTTTTCTGAACCAAAACGCGTAACTGTACACAAACATGCGATGACATTCAACCAATTTAAGCGTCATATTGTAAAAGACGACAGCTGGTGTCAACTATGTTTACGGCAGGCCAACTTTGTCATACCTGACATTGACGATTGTTCACCATTCCTCCACAGGAATTTTTTCCAGTATGATGGGTATTTGGAAGAAGACAGCGAGTCTTCCAGTAGTGAAATTGACTTCTAGAGGCTTCATTACGGGTATGTAAATATTTTATGAAAATCGCAATTTATTTATGTAAGCTTTTCTCTTTCAGGTACAGCCGAGGGAATTATCTAACTCTTAACGTTTGCTGAATTTGACATGAAAACTACAAGTTAATTGTAGAAAAAAACAATTAAAACTTGGCTATTAAATTTTATTTTTTCTATTGTTTATAATACGCGTGTTGCAGCTATCCCTCCTGGTCTCCCGGGGAGGGCACTATTAGTTTGGGGTCTAAGAATATTTATATTTTAGTCTCTAGTTAATCAACTATTATTTATATACTCACTTAATCCTGCAAATTAAACGCCCAAACCATCAGCACCCCCTCCGCGTCGATGTAATAGCAAATGTTGACACCTAGGGCTGTCGTCCCCTGAGGAGGCCACGGAGCTGGCGGGGCGTGGGCGCCTCCAAGCACCACCATCGTTGTCTAAGAAAATTTATATTGGCATCTAGTTAAACAATTATTGATATTTATGTACTCACCAGCATTTCGACTGTGAAATGGTTTCGTAGAATTGATAATACTAGAAAATAAAAACAATAATAACAATAAACCTAGATTATTGCTTAGTTTTGTACTTACATGTTGCGGTATTCATGGTTCGAATTATACTAAAATACAACTGCATTCTTGCAGTAAAAATGCCTTTGGAAATTTCTTCTGGTAAAACAGCGTAATCTGAGGCAAATTCCACGTTGAAATATGATTTCGCCTCGCATCTACTTGGTATGAGAGTAAAACATTCTTTTCCTCGATTCAGCGATATGTAATTTTTCTTTCCCTTGTACCAAAATGAGCACATTAATTTTTTCATAATCTATTACCGAAAAATACTTCATAATGGTAGTCTGCTCCAATTACTCTATTCGCTTTGTTGTACCAACATATTCTAATTAATTTACACATGATGCGAAGAGGGCACTAATTGAAGCGCCTGTGTCGATTATTAATTTCAATATATTATTTGAATATTTTACTGATTGTCTGATGAACCGTTAAAATTTCCTCGACCTCGTCGTATTTTCAAATAACAATTTTGTGTTGGTATATGGTAATAAATGATCTAATTGTAATTTTAATTCTTCTAAGTTCTCTAAGACAGTTTTAATTTAAATATAATCAAATACAGATTACTCTTACAAAATTTTAACTGCTTCTTCGCTTTTTACTATCCTATTTGTTAAAAATATTTCCTAATTCTTCAATACGTTATTTGACTCTCCAATTTACTGTTGAATTATGCTAATATGCGCTTTAGCTTGCTTTCTTACATCAATCTTTTCACATAACAATTTTGTGTTGGTAAGATCGATAAATATACATTTATTATATGCAGTTTTAATTTAAATATAATCAAATACAGATTACTCTTACAAAATTTTAACTGTTTCTTCGCTTTTTACTATCCTATTTGTTAAAAATATTTCCTAATTCTTCAATACGTTATTTGACTCTCCAATTTACTGTTGAATTATGCTAATATGCGCTTTAGCTTGCTTTCTTACATCAATCTTTTCACATAACAATTTTGTGTTGGTAAGATCGATAAATATACATTTATTATATACAGTTTTAATTTAAATATAATCAAATACAGATTACTCTTACAAAATTTTAACTGTTTCTTCGCTTTTTACTATCCTATTTGTTAAAAATATTTCCTAATTCTTCAATACGTTATTTGACTCTCCAATTTACTGTTGAATTATGCTAATATGCGCTTTAGCTTGCTTTCTTACATCAATCTTTTCACATAACAATTTTGTGTTGGTAAGATCGATAAATATACATTTATTATATAT
Organism: Aphodius sticticus; assembly: GCA_963966075.1. Lineage (NCBI taxonomy): Eukaryota > Metazoa > Arthropoda > Insecta > Coleoptera > Scarabaeidae > Aphodius > Aphodius sticticus. The sequence goes on along the minus strand of OZ014510.1, from coordinate 31,357,787 downwards.
TATTAATATTTTTATGTTTGTTTATTTGTTATAATACTATTTATTTTTGTTTAAATATTATAAACTTTTCTATATTATTAAAACTTTTGTACACCAAAAACAGTTTTACTTTACCTCCATAATATTTAGTCGAACATTCTATTTCATAATACTTTTGTAAGTTTTTCTTTGTAACTCTTTCATTTTTCACTTTTTTCCCCGCAATTTTTCTCCAGTATGGTAAATGAGATACTGTGTAAAACGTTTCATTTGGACTTGTTATTTTTGCAATTTATAACAAAGTTACAACCGTTTGCGTTATTAACGAAACCGTATTTTAACCGGCTCTAACTTCTTAAGCAATTGAGAAAACCAATTAGTCCATATGATACCATATAAAATTTTTAAATAACCACTCTTAATTTACATGCAATTATTTACATAAACGATTATCATTTTAAATTCGCATAGAATTATTTCGACATCTGAACTGAGTTTGTCCTCTAAAATAATTATTTCTATAGTTTTTATTAATTATAATAATAATCAGTTTATTGCTCAAACAGTAACACAATTAAGACAATTCAATTAAGTATGCGTATTGTTAATATTTATTTCTGTTTCTGCGGACACAGCATTTACTTGCGGATCACGACCTCACGTTCAACTCGCGCTGAGGTTGCAAATAATTGTTCGATTCTTCTAAGTTCTCTAAGACAGTTTTAATTTAAATATTATCAAATACAGATTACTCTTACAAAATTTTAACTGCTTCTTCGCTTTTTACTATCCTATTTGTTAAAAATATTTCCTAATTCTTCAATATGTTATTTGCTTACATTCATAAAAAGACGAGTTTAACGGAAAGTTTTTAAGTCTACGGATAAGTCATCTGGTGTGTACAGCTATACGTGATAGCAGGTGTAATGTCTGGGGTTGTAAATCTTCGACAACCCCTTTTGTTTAACATTGTTGCTCCTTTGTTTTAGATTAGTGTTAATTATTATTGTATTATTCTCGAGTGTGCTGATCAAATTTGCTTATAATGCATTTCCTTAGTTTACTACATTATCGCGAACACTTGCGACGCATGTAATGTGCTGATGTGCAGTTTGTACCTATACCGTGCTGTGCACTCAATTAACCTTTGTATTGTTTATCCCGATATCGAGCTCCAAAACATATGATTTAATAAGAATTTCAAGTTTACCAGTTCATGTTTTAGAGAATAAGTTTGTTCTGATTGTACCTAAGAGTGTAGAATTTTAAGTGTCTAACGCGCTGAAATTCGAAAATTCTCGGTTCGCGCATGCGTCCTGCTACACCTTAAAATTTAAAAGATGATGTCCGACCATTGTAGTTCGCTAATTGGTCGGTAGATGGCGTCGCCAGTATTTAATTTAATATGCGATTCGTTTATGGTATGTTTGTGTCGTTTAAAATTTGACGTTAAATTTTAATTAAAATAAAATTATTAAATAAAACAAGATATTCAGATTTTACACATTTTATTGCAAAACGGTTATTTATGAGATACATTAAGATGCATTTACATACTTAAATAATCGATTTATCAATAAATTCAACGAGTTGTGCCGGCAAACTCTTACCGACACTTTTAACCTCTCGGTACACCAGACACATGGTTGATATATAACAACAATTACCAACGTCAATGACATTCGAATATAATTCTTATCGCATGCTCTTTTTTTAAACGCAATTATTTCTGCGAGTAATATTAATAAAGACGGTTTAAACTTTGAAATTTATCCTTAATGGCGCGAAAATTTTAATTTGAACGGTTCGCGCATGCTCTGTAGAATTTTAAGTGTCTAACGCGCTGAAATTCGAAAATTCTCGGTTCGCGCATGCGTCCTGCTACACCTTAAAATTTAAAAGATGATGTCCGACCATTGTAGTTCGCTAATTGGTCGGTAGATGGCGTCGCCAGTATTTAATTTAATATGCGATTCGTTTATGGTATGTTTGTGTCGTTTAAAATTTGACGTTAAATTTTAATTAAAATAAAATTATTAAATAAAACAAGATATTCAGATTTTACACATTTTAATTAGTTTATATCGGGAGCTTTAAAACAAATATTATCTACGCTAATTAAAATAAAATTATTAAATAAAACAAGTTATTCAGATTTTACACCACATTTTATTACAAACGGTTATTTATGAGATACATTAAGATGCATTTACATACTTAAATCATAGATTTATCAATAAATTCAGCGAGTTGTGCCGGCAAACTTTTACCGACACTTTTAACCCCTCGGTACACCAGACACATGGTTGATAACGCATCAATTTGCTGCTCCGTAATAATGGCAGCAATCCTCGAGGGTAAAAACACCACAAACGGGGACGCAGATTCAATTTCCACCAACACTGAAGGCCATTTCATCGTTGTTATCCTCCGCGCGGCTTTAATGGGATAGGCGGCGTTGACTTCCAAATCACTGAGTGCTTTCCTCGGTAATTGAGCGCACAAACCGATTGTATTTAGTTGTTGGATTGAAGAAGACTGCATTTTTGTAGGATGTAGGTAACGAAGTGTTTCTAATTGAAGACTAAAAATTCAAATACTTGTGCTACACCTATTTATGCTAAAGATTTAAGCCACAAAATTTCCACTTAATTTCATTCCCACCTCATGCAGAAAGAAGTTGATACTACTTGCTGAGTTCAAGGACCGACTGTAATTTGATATGTCTTAGGTGGCGTCCTATTTTCACACCTGTGTATCGGTACATTTCATTTACATGCAATTACGCGAAAATTCGAATTTTTTAAGGTTGGTGGGAAAAAATTTGAATTTTATCGGTTCGGGCGATCGGTGTTCGGTCATCGTCGGGTAAGATGGTGCGCGCGAAATTCAAATCCGAATTAATCTGATGCGAAAATTTTATCGGTTTGCACATGCCACGCTCGAAAACAAAAATAGTAGTGCGTTCTCTCTCTAACAGCGACGTGTGAGTCATACACTCCAGGCTCCGACGTTCGGTCGCGCTCGGCAGATCGGCTGACTTGGGACTCGGTCGTCTTCGTGCAGAAAAGTGGTGGGGGTAGCTTCCTATGTAAATTGGCGGTGTGGCGGTGGACCGAGAAGTGCCCTTATATATCTACTAATACCATTATAAAATCATTTTTTCTTATCCTAATTCAGACAGCGGGCCGCCTGGTAGCATTCACACGCTGCCATCCCACTCCAATCCTCCAACACACCAACCTTGGCGCTGGCAACAAACAGGCGGCGCGCTAGGATCCACGTAAACACACCAACAACATCTAGCACAGACACCACCACCACTCCCTGGGAATCTGATCCACCTTGCGCGAAACCTATCTCTAACACAGACACCACCACCGCTCCCTGTGATCTGAGCCAGGAGCCGCGAATTACAGGCGGCGCGCTAGGATCCGCGTAAACACACCAAGAACATCTAGCACAGACACCACCACCGCTCCCTGGGATATGATCCACCTTGCGCGAAACCTATCTGTAACAAAGACACCACCACCGCTCCCTGGATTTGAGCCAGCACCCGCGAATCATATCTACTACTAAGGAAGAAGAACATTGCTCCCCCGCGACGACGAATAATACCCATTCCAAAAACTGGAGGGTTTTTACCCTTAATACCACTATTCGCAGCTTTGGGAGCGTTAGGTTCATTGGGTGGTGGAGCAGCAGCAATAGCAAAGACTGTTAATCAAGCGAAAGTGGCTCGAGAACAGACGGATGCTAAAAGACACAATCGCGCTCTGGAAGCACAAAAAATTGCGGGTAGCGGTTATTATTTGAAACCGTACAAGGCGGGATGCGGCTTATATATATCATCTAATTCAAAAAACTGATTAGCTCCCTTCCTCATCAACCGTTGACCAACGTTCAGTTAATGAAATATGTTAAAAAGTTAAAAATACCAAATTTTAGAGGTATTTTCATGAAGGATAAGTTACCGAAACGCATTCGTAATGTTGAAAGCGGTATAATTAATTTGGATGACGATGATGGCGAAGGAACACATTGGACGAGTTACGTGAAAGACGGTAATCAAATCTCATATTTCGATAGTTTCGGTGATTTACAACCTCCCATAGCAGTTCAACATTATCTATTGTCGCGAGGTGGAGATAGAATTCATTATAACTACGATCGCTATCAAAAAACTAACACAAATAATTGCGGTCATTTATGTTTACAGTTTTTGATAAATCAATATGAGAAGTTGTAAATGTTGTAGTAGAAGGTTTGTTGGTGACTTGTAAACATGGGGTCACATTCTTATACGTTCACATTAACTGGTCCAAGTTCAGAATTAGGATGCAACTTTTATCCAGCAATAAATTTGAAAGAAGATGTAGATTATGAGTTAGCACTTTTGAATTTTGACGCATATAATTCAATTGCGAACGTGACCGAAGACAATAATTTACTGTATTATGGCGATAAGAAAGGCAGAATCGAAATTCCCACAGGCGCGTATGATGTAGATGACCTCGCGGATCACATCACAAGTGAACTGAAGAATAAATCAGTGAAGATGCGAATTCGCGGAAATCCTAATACTCAAACGGTTAGCATTAAATGTACCGAGGATATCCACTTTGACGAAGATCGATCGATCGGTACATTGTTAGGATTTACACGGAGGAAACTTGTAAAGGATGTGAATTACATCAGCGAACATAGAGTAAATATTAACCCCGTAAACGCTCTACAGATTTATTGTAATTTGGTCAGCGGGTCTTACAACAACGGACAATAGGTTCACGTGTTGCATCATTTTTTCCCGAACGTTCCAGCCGGATTTAAAATAATAGAAAGTCCACAACCACCGATTTATTTACCAGTACTGATCAAAGATATCACAAGTGTATTCGTAAAGGTGTTAGATCAGCACGGAAAGGTTGTAAAGTTTGGTGAAAGAGAAGAAATTACAGTTCGTATACATCTGCAGGAAGTTAAATGATAAAATGAAGATTGGTTTACAAAAGCGACGGAGGCACAGGAAGGATGTCAAAATACCGCAAATAATCAATTGTAAATCTGATAACAAATATAAATGTCAAGCTGTAGCAAATACAAGGGGCAGTAGTTGCAGAGCTGTGAAGACATTAACATTCGCCAATAAGAAATTTCTCCAGTCATTAGGGTATAGAATACACTAAGTAATGGACATCTTAATTGTTACGGATAAAATTGGAACGGATAATTCCATAGTTAGTTATGAATACCATTCACATCAACCGTTTGGATCCCAGAGTTTTCATAACTCCGATGAAGTACGAATTACCATTCCAGAAGTTAATAATTTTACATTTCCCGGAGAAAGTTATTTATACGTAGAAGGACGGATAAATTTGATGAATGATAATGGAACCGCGCAAAAAGCAACCAAAAAAGCAGACTGAACCATTGAAGGCGTTCCTCAGGCCACTAAATTCATATGCAATCCCATCGCTTTTCTCTTTAGCGACATTCGATACCTTTTAAATGGAGTGCAAGTAGATTCTGTACGGTATGTTGGGCTTTCTTCTATAATGAAAGGATACTTTTCATATACTGCAAATGATATGGTGAGATTGAAAAATGCTGGTTGGAATGTTGATGATGACCATACTAGCGACATTGTGGACAGCATGGGAAATTTTAGCGTTTGCGTACCGTTAAAATCCTTGTTGGGTTTTGCAGAAGATTATAGAAAGGTCATACTCAATGCAAGGCGGAACTAATATTAATCAGAGGAAACGACGATATTGACGCGGTAGTTGAAAAGGTCGTACCCAACGTGAATAAGGATGAGAAGGTGCACATAACAATAGAAAGAGTAGTCTGGCGAGTTCCACACGTCAATGTAGGTTTAAGAGAGGAAATATCGTTAGGGAAAATAATGGGCAGAAATACCGTAAGTAGATATTTATCGCGGCTCCGAGCTCAGTCAAGTGTAAAAAGTCTGCTGCGGTGTAAGATGTAAATGTATGCGTGTGGGCGTTGTGGGTGACTCGTAGGCGCCATCTGGTGGTCGATTTTCGAATGAGGTTTGGGCGGCCATTTTGCAAATTAGTTTCTGTCGGTAATATAGAGAATTAACTTTTGAAATTTAAATGTTCGCGCCATCTCTCGGCCGTAAATGTTATTTATAATTGAAATTAAAAAGAAATATTTATAATTTGACTTTAAACAAAATATTGCCCTTTCTGTTCGTGGCAGTGTGAACCAACCTTAAGAATCGGCGCTAATGCATTCCTGGGTCTTGTTGCGCGCATCTAGCCCGCCCGCCTATATGATGAGGTCAGCGACACATTGACCGCGTTGCTTTCATATAGCGGGCAAACGAGGCGCTATTAGGTACTCGGCGGCGGCTGGCGTCAATTATTTATAATTTATATAAGTACGCGGATGCCGCCTGCTAAAAATCATACGATAATGAGGTGAATGTATTTTTTTATTTATTTTTTACATATTATACATTAATTAGAAATAGAAATACATTTACTAATTACTACTACTATAATTTTATCATATAAGTAAGCATTAAAAACACCACAAAGTTCACAGAGTTCGAACATAAAAAGACAAACACTACACGCTAAGAAATTATATCGGACACTATAGAAACAATGCTGTGTAATACATTTACTACTACTATTATTTTATCATACAAGTAAGCATTAAAAATACAAATTTTCTTTTGTTACCTTCATAAATTCTTTACATAGGCTTATTCCCACAAGAACAGGCCGAAGCTACATTGTTGCTTCTAAGCCAACAAATAGAAAACAAATAGCGGAATCCGGCTATTAGCATCTGCACCTAGCAGGAAAGTAGTCTTCTTCAAGCGATAATGATTTCCTTTCGCAGTTTCATGTTCAACCATTTTTATGGAAAGATAATATGGAAAGCATTTTCTGAGTCAAATTAGTTTCCCCCACAAATATACAGGCATATAAGACCTTCGTTCGTTTTAGATTTTGTACAGATCTTCGACAACATCAGTATGCCGTCTTCCAGTATGTAGTGATAAGTTTGTGTGTTGTTAATTATAAAATATAATAATACATTTTTTACAGCATTATACACCACAATAGTTAATCTACTCCCACTACATTTGCGGGTATGTCTTTTTAATTAAATCTTTTAAGCTTATTTAATTTAATAAAAATTTAATATATAGCATTTAACAATTGCTGTTTTATGCAAAAACGCATCGCGGCCATTGATCTGGCCTCCAATAGCCATGGTTGAGCTGTCGCCGAATATGGCCTATTACGTGGAAGGATGCATGGTTGTTGTCTGGTTGTACGAAGAATGTTAGTATATAAAAAAAGCATTATTTAATTTAATATTTTTTTATTCCAGAATTTTCAACCACATTAAAAATATTTATTAAGAATAAAAAATATATATACATATTGTTAAGTAATAATAATAATAACATAAAATATGAATATATTAATATTTTTTTTATTTTTTTAAATTGCAACAAATTTGAATTACTGGTCTTACCAGTCGAACGGCATGTTTGAGTTATCGCCGAATATGGTTTATTATGTGGAAAGAAATATGGTTGTTGTCTGGTTGTGCGAATGTTTGTATTTAAAAAAAAGTATTATTTTACTGGTCTTACCAGTCGAACGGCGCGGTTAGTATTAAAAAAAAAGTATTATTTAATTTAATATATTTTTTTTATTCAACAATTTTCAGCCACATTAATAATATTTATTAATATTAAGAAGATAAACATACAATTATATTAAAATACACTTTTTTTATTTTTTTTTAAATTGCAACAAATTTGAATTACTGGTCTTACCAGTCGAACGGCATGTTTGAGTTATCGCCGAATATGGTTTATTATGTGGAAGGAAATATGGTTGTTGTCTGGTTGTACGAATAATGTTTGTATTTAAAAAAAGTATTATTTTACTGGTCTTACCAGTCGAACGGCGCGGTTAGTATTAAAAAAAGTATTATTTAATTTAATATATTTTATTTATTCAAGAATTTTCAGCCACATTAATAATATTTGTTAATATTAAGAAGATAAACATACAATTATATTAAAATACACATTAATACATTTATTATTATTAAACATATAGAATTATATTAAAATATTACATATTGTTAAGTAATAATAACATAAATATATATAAATATTGGCTATTTAGTCTCACCAGTCAAACGCTCTCCCACCAAAATTAATGCATAATTGTTATTGTGATACAATTTTACAATTATATTAAAATATATGCATATATATATTGTTACGTACTAATAATAATAACATAAAACGTAAATATATAAGTATTAGCAATTTTTATTTGTTAACTAATATTTTTAAATTGCAACAAATCCGCATTATTAGCCTTGCCAACCGAAAGTTCTCCCATAAAAATTAAAACGTAATTATTATTGTGAATCGATTCACAGAATGAAGGCGTTATTCTCTCTGCCATTCTTTTAGGTAAAAATATGGAAAAAGGGTCTTCGTCATCTCCCCCTTCCATTTCCACTATGACACTCGGCCACTTCAGATGAGTGTAAATTTTGATGTCGATAATTCGATATTCATAATTAATTTTCATATCTTTAACGGGTCTCACTGGTGATGAAACGCACATCCCTACCTTGTTCAATTCTTCCAACTCCAAATCGGAAGCAGTGTCATTGTCATCCTCGATATGAACCTTCTTAGCATTCTTCTTCTTTTGTTTCTGATCAACATTATTAGCTTTTCGTTTTACTGCATTCTTGTTGACGTTTGCTTTCTTGGCGGCTGTTGCTATTGTTGTTGTTATCGAAGCGCTTGCTGTTGGCGCGTTTTCCATCCCCAAATTTGTATACGCCTCTGCTGGAAGATTGACATAGTTGACAAGACTTGAAGTTGAGCCGGGCAATAGGTTAAAATTTTCTAGAAGATTCAATTCTGTTTGGCTGTATTCTGCTATTTTGTTTCTGTTGGTTTTCACTTGATGCGGCTTTACTCGAACTGTTCAATGTTTTGTTTACATGCCTTTTATATACTTTTATATAAATTTATATGTGATTTAACGCAGGAGGGGAAAGGAAGGTATTACGTAACACATTTTTATAGTAATGGGGAATGGTGGAATGAGCATCCATCATATAGGTTGAAAATATGATTACTTAAATACTGTATACCGCTAAAGTTGTGTACAAGACCATCGTGGAACACTCGAAAACATTGACCGTATCTGAAGATTTTAAAAAGAGGCACTATTTGACAACTTGAGCACCAAAAATTTTTGTTTAACACGTATACGTTAAAAAATTCATTAATTCCATCATTATCGATATAAATCAATTTAAAATGTTCAAATTTTTCCCACTCTATATATTCCTTTAAATCAAAAGCAATTCGCGTCCCGTTAATTTTACTTAAACACAATCGACACATCTTACCAATCGGAGTTTCTATAAATGCATGTAAAATACATACCGGTGATTCTATATCGTAGAGCATTCTTATACTTTGCCTAAGAATATTAAAACGGAATTGCTCACGTACAAGTGCGTCGTGGTGATTTCCCATAACAAGCAAAAATTTTATCAATTTTGGTGTAAATTCAAAGTTTTTCCGAAATGTAATATTTTCACTGCACGTTAGAAATAGATAGGGGTCGTCATCCTTTTTTAATAAATTCCACTTAACACTGTGCCAATTTCTCAAAAGAACGTTCACAAGTTTTTTAGGCAAACCCCTTATTAAAAAGTAATACAATTCCGATTGTTCTACCACATTACAACAAATACTTGCAATGGTTAAATTTAGAAGCGTATCACAATTATGCACAAGTGACATGTTTGTTTTTGAAATTTGAACAGTTTTTGTTATGCATTTGTTGCGCACGGTACTTATAGCAGCAGCAGTAGATGAACCTTTCACTTTTGCATTGCGACATTCACTAGCAAACCACATGCATTCGCCTAATTTGGGAAAATGCGAATGGCTTCCTTTCACTTATTCGCATTCGCTTAATTGGCATTAGGTAACGCGCGGTTCCGAGGCCGTTTTTTTTCAATCGCTTTGCAGCTGCAGAATTACGTTATTCATTATATGTGAATTCTAATGATAGGTCGTTTTTTTTCAATCGCTTTGCAGCTGCAAAATTACGTCATTCATTATATGCGAATTCTTAGGTATAAATACGAGGGAAGGTGTTGAGTTGTTTACTATATAATGAACACGTGTTTGCTCAAGGTGTTTTCAAATTACATCGCATAAAGTGATTTTGTAGTGCATCAATATAGTCTTGAAGGTTGTTATAATAAGTGAGTGAATCATTATGAATGACAAGATTATTTTTTGAACATTTATTAGAAGAAAAGGACCTGATTCTACCACATAAACCAATTCAGTTTGAGAGTCAAGAGTTACCGCACCGTTTGCAATTGTTTGAAGAACTTTTCTTCATTGGAAGGAAGAATATGTTATTCCTATTTAATATGTTATTAATAAGTTATTCCTATTATATCTATTATTATTACATTTTTTTCCCGTTAGTTTGTAGGTGCGGACGGTTAAACTGTTACGATGGTGCGTTTCGACTGTGGTGTTTGTGAAAAAAGTTTTAGCCGTAAAGACTCTTTAAAAAGACATCCTTGTGTAGTAATTATGTCCACATCAACTCCTGCTACAGCAGACAATCGTTTTTTATGCGCCGTATGCAACAGGTCATTTACTAGTCGTAACGTTCTTCAACGACATATTATAGCAACTCATATAAATGCGAAACAAGAAACAACACCAACAACAACAACAAAAAGAAAAAGGGAGCGCGATGAAGCAGGCGAATCCGTAAAAAAGAAGATAAAGGTGGCTTCTTCTTCAAGTAATCCGCAACCAAACGAGGCAGGACCATCGACATCTACTGCGCAAGCGAACGAGGCAGGACCATCGACATCGACTCGACCGGTGCGACAATATGCATGTGATATGTGCAATGTAATGCTATCGACGACCGCCCAATATAGGGGACATTTGCGCTCTCAAAGTCATCGCGTTAGAAATTTGACAATTCTGCAAGGGGAAGGAATAAGCGAGATTGCTAGCGCTTTTCAACATCGCATAAAAAGCTACAGAATTGAAAATACGGAGAGCGCCGATATTCCCTCATTTTTGGAGAACATAAAATCGAAGGCGTGTAAGCTGATAGGAGACTTAATTCCCGAATTAAGCGCTTTTAAGCTCCAACTGGAGCTCTTTGCCAATTATGTTAAACCACAAACGGTAGCTGTCGACGACTCTACATCACAACAACAACAAGATGTTGAACTAAAATCTTTTAACACGAAATATGTTATTATAGATGGTGGCACCGATTTAGACAAAGTGTATGACATGTTAGGGAGTAAAATTCAACAGAAATCGGAAATTTTCCAAGAAAGGGACAGTGGATGGAGTTTAGTGAGCGTTTCGCACCTAGAGGTGAATATAAACAAGTTTCCACCGCTAGGTTCGTCTTCGTACGTGGACTTACCGCCGGATATCAAAGATAAACAGGTGTGTATTAATATAAAAAATGAAGACGATGCCTGTTTGGCTTGGTGTCTTTGTGCGGCTTTGAAACCGGCGGAAGAAAACTCGGATCGCGTTGAATACTATCCGCATTGGTCGACCGTATTAGATTTAAAGGGTATAACGTTTCCAGTAAAATTAAAAGATATTCCGCGAATTGAAAATTTAAATAATTTAAGCATAAATATATATGGTTTAGAATACGATGCAGATGTTAAAGAGCATATTGTGGTAGGGCCAATTTTTTTGACTGATTTAGAGCGAGATGTACATGTTAATTTGTTGTTATATGAGAAAGATGAAGACGATGCTGATTATGATGTTAATCGTTCTACGCATTATGTATTAATTAAGAGCCTGTCGAGACTGGTTGCATCGCAACACGATAAAAGAAAAAAGTCTCAACATATATGTAACGGTTGTTTAACATTTTTTGAGACCAAGCGGCATCTCGATACTCATCGTCAAGTTGATTGCAACAGGGTATGCACAATTTTACCCACTAGAGACTTGAAGAAAAATAAATTGGGCGTTATGGTACCCGAAAATTTGTTGTTTTACCAATTTTCAAAAAAAATTAAGCGTACCCTTTGTAGTTTATGCCGATTTTGAGTGTATGCTGCAGCCAATTCAGTCGTGCGCTCCCAATCCGGCCAGCTCTTATACGCGCAACACTCACGCGCATATTCCCTACAGTTTTGCATTTCAAATTGTGTGCTCGTTTAATTCGGAGTTGAATAGATTCGAAACGTACACCGGTGCAGATTGCGCGAAGGTATTTGTAACTAGACTTTCGGAGATAACTCGACAACTCTATGACGCACATTTTAAGAAAATCATCCCAATGACACCGCTAACGCGAATGGAGAAGGAAAATTTCTATAGAACTTCAACTTGGCACATTTGTGAGAAGCCGATAACCGCGGACGATTACGTCACAGACAATGGGAAGGTCCGCGACCACTGTCATTTTACGGGTGGCTACCGGGATCCTGCCCACAAAAACTGTAATTTAAATTATCAAATTCGCAGATTAATTCCGATTTTTTTCCACAAACTTTCGGGCTATGACGCGCATCTCTTTATTAAACAATTGGCGGCTGACGGCGAGAAAATTGACGTTATTCCCCTAAACAAGGAGACCTATATTAGTTTTACAAAATACATTATCGTAGATAGAAAGCGAAATTCAAAAGGTGAACTTTCTAATGTAAATTTTCAATTGAAATTTTTAGATTCGTTTCGTTTCGTCTTCCTTGGACGCATTAGCGAATAATTTAAAAACGGAGGATTTTGTTAATGTGAAGAAGGCATTTCCCGCGACGGAACAATTTCTGTTGATGAAACGCAAAGGTGTCTTTCCGTATCAGTATGTGGATTCGTTGGCGCGACTGGAAGAAACGCAACTACATTCGCGCGAAGACTTTTTCAATTCGCTAACGAATAGCGCGATCGCGCAGCATGAATATGAACATGCAAAAACTGTTTGGGACGCGTTCGGTTGCGAGAAACTTTTGCACTATTCGTATTTGTACTTAAAAGTTGACGTTTTGTTGCTGGCCGATGTTTTTGAAAAATTTTGCAAAGTTTCCCTCGACACATACCAGCTGGATCCTTGTAATTATTTTTCATTTCCGGGTCTATCTTGGGATGCTATGTTAAAATATACGGGTATAGAATTAGAGCTACTGACCGACATGGGTATGTGTCAATTTATTAAAAATTCAATTCGCGGCGGTATTTCTCAATGCTCTCGACGCCATGCGAAAGCAAACAATCCCTATTTGACGTCATACGATCGTAATTCGCCGACCACCTATCTAACGTATTTGGATGCGAACAATTTGTACGCTTGGGCAATGTCGAATTATATGCCGTTATCGGGTTTTAAATGGTTAACACAGGCGGAAATTGAAGCGTTGGATGTGGAGCGCGTGAGTGATACGTCAGATGTGGGATATATTTTGGAAGTTGATGTTGAGTATCCTAAAGAATTGCATAATGCCCATAATGATTTGCCATTCTTATCGGAAAGTGAAATACCGCCTACATCAAAATTTAAAGACAAAAAATTACTTTTGCATTTATGCGACAAGCAAAAATATACGATACATTATCGAAATTTGAAGCAAATTTTATCGCACGGTTTGAAGGTAACGCGCGTCCATAGAGTTTTGGCGTTTAAGCAAGCGGCTTGGATGAAGGGCTATATCGATCTTAACACAAGGCTGCGTCAACAGGCGGAAAATAAATTTGACAAAGATAATTACAAAAAAATGAACAACGCCGTTTTTGGCAAAACAATCGAAAATGTTGCCAAACGGGTTGATGTTCGACTAGTCACTCATTGGGAGAATCGACATAAGCGAAGAGGTGCCGCACACTTTACGTCGAAATTAAATTTTAAATCTATTAGCGTATTTACTGACAATTTTGTCGCAATTCAGATGCAAAAATTAAAAATTGTATATGAAAAACCAATATACTTGGATTTTTGCGTTTTAGAACTTTCCAAATTGTTAATGTACTACTTTTATTATGGTTTTTTGAAAAGGCACTACGGTGAAAGGGTAAACTTGTGTTACACGGACACCGATAGTCTCCTTTTGCTAACGCGAACGGAAAATGTGTATGCCGATATGAAATTGCATATCGATAAATTCGACACGTCCAATTACAATGCTAACAATCCGTTCAACATTCCGCTCGTTAATAAGGGCGTTTTGGGACTAATGAAGGACGAAAATGCTGGTAAAGTGATGAGGGAATTTGTCGGTTTACGTTCAAAAATGTATTCATTTACCGTTGAGGGGGATAGTGCGCAGGAAAAGAAAGCGTAAGGTATCAAGCGGTGCGTTGTTAAGAAAGAAATTAAATTTGATGATTATAAGAGATGCCTTTTGGAAAATAGCGTCCTCTACAAACAACAAAATTCATTTCGATCGTTAAAACATAACATATTCACTCAAAGTCAAAATAAGCTGGCCCTATCGGCGCGCGACGATAAACGATTTATTTGCGAAGATTCATTCAAAACGTTTGCCTGGGGACATTATACGCTTGATATATAATATGTTTAAGTGGCATCTATAAGAGTAAATTTAGTCGTCTTGTGCTAGTCATTACGTTAAGATGTGTAGTAATCACAATAATAATAATAGCAGCAGTAGTAGTAGTAATAATTATTTTATGTTAGAATTAGATGTTTTCGCAAACATCAAGAGCACGAACACGGATTTCCTAAAAAAATTTTAAACTCGAACGATATGGACGGAGTGAAATATTTATTAAGCAAGATTCAAGTGCCGGAAGAACTGCTCACCTACGGACGTTTGTGCAACGTGTCTGTGGACATTCTGGAGATGCTTTTCGAATCGAAACTTTTAACCGATAAATTTGTCAAGTGCGCGTTGGAGTTACTTTTAGAAGAAGAAACAGACAATAATAATAGAGATAAGAATAATTGTAACAATAGTAATAATAATATTGTTGAAATGGATGTGAGCTATGTAGCGACGATTGCCAAGCAGATAAATTGTATCCATCAGTCGGATGAAAACTATAGAAAATGTTTACTCTTTACGTTGTTGAGCGATGAAAAGAAAAAAGATATGATGACATCACTTTCTATCAACAATATTATTAACAATTATAAAAATGTACGATATTATTTCGAAAAAAATGTATGCGATGCATTGTATAATGCCGACAAAAACTTTGTAACGACCTTACTAAATACTATTGGTGTTAAGCGAGGTTGGCAATTTCGTTTCGAGCCGACGACGCGCCAATCGCATAAAGCTATTCGAAAATGGCTAACCGATAATGTACAAAAGGGACTGAAAGGACAGTGTGGGTTGGCAATCGGGACCCGATACGGGCGTTTGGCCCTCTAGCAATCTTCAAGACTATATTGATACACTAAAAATTATAAATTGCCACACTACTTTAAATTTGTAAATATTTTTTTGTATATTTAATAAATTTTTCTTATTTTTTAAGCATTTGTTTTATTTTAGTAATAATAAGAAAACAAAAGTTTTTGCAAAAAAAAATCATTTATTCAGTATCTTACATTTGAATTATATCAAAAAAAGAAATCACACCCTGTTAATGCTGATGGGGACGGCGGCGGCGGTGGCGGCGGCGACGACGATGGCTGCGACTTTGAGGGCGTACACCACGTTTGCAGCCAATCTCGAAGAAGGTAAGCATTTTGATGGGCACACTGTAGGTCGTTGATGGCATGCTTGTTGCAATGATACTTTCCTCCCGATGATCCTGCTGCTGCTGCTGCTTGAAGTTTTAGCGTTGAGAGTGCGGGACAACCCATGTCTTCAATATTGAGAATACGAATATTGGGTAGTATGTTTTCTAAACATCGTTTTTTTTGCAGACCCTTGACAATTATTTGAGAACCTGCATCAATTCCTGACGACCGTAAAAGTGAACATAAATTGGTATAGGGAGCTTCTTCTTCTTCTTCTTCATCATCATCATCATCTTCTGTTTGTTGCTGTGTTTGTTGCCGTCGTCGTCGTCGTCGAGTTGTCGCATTGCAGTTGTGATTGTTGTAGAGAAAATTTTTATCTTGCTTTTGCCATGTGAGTCCATGTATTTGTGTCGTTACGAAGCGCACATATCTCTGTAGATTTTCTTCCAAATGCACGAATTTCATGGGTAATTTAAAAAATTTATGCAATTCACCATGACCGGAATAAACGTGTATTAGGGTCAATTCTTTACAAATGAATTCACTATCTTTCAATTGAAAGCCTTGCACGTCAACGATCCAAGTGTTCATCATGGTGGCTTAGAGCGATCTGACCTCGCCAGTTAACGGTCTATATTTTAAAATGCAATCGTTAATTAGGAGACAGTAGAGTGACGTATTGTCGGGTATATCTTCGCTCGTTTCAAATTCTAGCCGAATGTCTACGGCGCCCGTACCCATTAGTTCCTTCTGTCGTGAGCAGTCGATTACGATGAGCGTATGCTCGGCGAAGAACATGTCGGGTGTCAGGAGCGGTTCGCTGCGTCGATTATAGTGGGATGGAATTTTGCATACATCTCGTACAAAATTATAAATTGTCTATGTTTGAAATTGGCGTTAATGGACTCGTAGGGAAATTGCTGGCTATTGAGAAAGAGTTTTATATTAACCAAATTACAATGATCGAACAAGGTCATATTTTTATTTTGTTTATTTTTTCGATCGGTATGAAAAGCTAGAATCGCGTAGCGCGGTTTCTCCAATTGCGAACTCGATCTGATCGACCACGTATGCTGTCTCGTCTTCGGCAGTAGCGGATATTCGCATAGATTCCAACTGCGAGAAGCCAGATCCAATTCGCGACCACTCGAAATGGTATTCAATAGGGTGGCACGTTCCGCGTCGGCGACTGCTATATGCGGTACTCGCCACACGATCTTACTGAGGGTGATATTTAGCTTTTCCGTCGTATCGCTACTGTACAGCGCATTAACGTCCGAATTACTACGTATTAAAATGAGCTCCTGATGCATATTCAACATAACGCTCTTATGGTCATCTCCAAAGCCCAGCCAATATTTTAATGTTATGCATACGTTAAAAAAACCGGTTTTTTCGTCGACTCCTGTGTACACATTCAGTTGATAGCCTGCCATGGCGGCTGCCATGGCAGGCTATCAACGCCATGGCCATTTCGTTTTTATTGAACGATACGAGCGCTTTGAGAGTGGTCGCTACGCCGGGATTTCGCACGCGGTCGATAACCTTGCCGCCCATCTCGAAACGAATCTCCTCGAATAGATGCGCAAAACCGTTGTTGATTATTTTTCCGGTCGGCGATACCTTACCATCGTCTTTCAACAATTTACCCTCTATGTAAATACAACTATGACTCGGCAGCGTTAGCACGTCGACTTGTTGAATAGGAATTCGCACTTCATCGTTGTTTGCGAAACTATTTGTTGTATAGGGGTAATGGTTGAAAATTTCTGCTTTAATGATTGAATTGTCAAATTTAAATTTTTCAGTTA
The DNA here is from genome assembly GCA_963966075.1 of Aphodius sticticus. Taxonomy (NCBI): domain Eukaryota; kingdom Metazoa; phylum Arthropoda; class Insecta; order Coleoptera; family Scarabaeidae; genus Aphodius; species Aphodius sticticus. Next base: position 31,340,221 of record OZ014510.1, on the reverse strand, counting down.
CGTTTAAAATATCCATTATTATTATTATTACTGTCGTTGTCGTTGTTGTCGCAATTTGAATCCCAATGCTTGCAAGAAACGTTGATTTTCAGGTGTTAACCCTTTAACAGTTGACGGACAAGTAAACATTTTTGTCATAAGTTTGGAATTTATAAATTGATTTTGTTGTTGTTGTTGTCGACCGGTAAACTCACCCCCACGACTCCTCGAATTAAAGTTAAGACCCATTACGTTGCTCGCGTAGATGTAGTCTTATCGTTACGACTTCCTCTGTGAAATTGATCAAATTGTCATCTTGATCTACTATTTTAAGGACAATATTGTCAATTCTTTTCGTATTTAACGGCATGTACATGACATTTTGCGGCGTCTCGATGATTTTGTAGCCGGGCGGCACGGACGGAAAAAACTCATGTATTGTATGTGCGGCGTGATCATTCATGTACGCACCGTATATTATATTACATTCAATTTTAATTGTATTAATTCGCAGAATATCTACCACATGTTCGGATTCGTGCGGTGAATCAGACGCCTTTAAAACTTTTGTTTTACCGTATCCCAATAGAGGTCATATGGAATTTTTTACATTCCAATCGACGTCTCGATCACAATCGACGACGCATTTCAACGTATTGTTATTTGCGCGAATGCTAAACTTCACGTTCGATTTCTTCTTCTTTGTCTTGTTGTCGACCTTGTTGAGCTGTGAATTAATTTCCGCATTGATGTCGACGAGCTCGTACGAACCAACCGGTATTGTGATTAATTCCCCATCAATTTTCAGTCGATATTTCGGTCGACATTGGGAATTGCATTATACGTCTCAAAGTTTACCAAACCCATTTCAATTGACGCCACCGTTTAACTCGATGGGGGGATTATAGTACGCCCGCAGAATGGAATCTCTAGCGCTGAGTGTAAACGTAGTTTGCGTCGTCATCGTTGCTGCACGCGTTCCAATTGTCGTCTGAACGAATTAGACGCTTCGTAGGAAATTTAAACACAATGCGCCACAATTGCTACTATCGTAAGACTGATACGATTCGTGGTTACATTTTATTAGTACATCGTTTCCGGCGCTCTTAAAATACTTCACTATTTCCTTACTCGGTCGTAAATTTCCGAAACTATCAAAGTAAATCACAATGTTGTCCTTTTTAATGTAGGCCACCAGTGCGTTCCCGGACCGTTCGCATCGTCTAAATTAATTATACTACGCTCCGTTCGCTTGCTAATGCGTTCGGGTAAGGAGGTACGCATAAATACGCCGCGAAAATTTGGAATTCCTCGAGCGTATCGCTCCAAGTCGATGTTCGTCAACGCAGTGGATGGAATCTCGATCTTTTTTTTTTCCTCTTCTTCTTAATCCCTTCCCCTCCTTGTACGGTTTCAGATGTAGACCCTTTCCCGCAGCAGCAGCGGTGATTGTTTCCATCGCCCGATTATGACGTTCGCGCTCTCGAAGTTTTTGCGTGGACGCTTTGCTGTCTTTAACCGCCTTAGCGATTGAGGATGCACCCGTTGCTAAAGCCCCCAAAGCACTAAGACCGGCAAAAATTGGTATTAGAGGTAAAAAGCCGCCAGTTTTCGGTATCGGAATAACTCGCTGTTTTCTCTTCTTTCTCCTTACCGCCACAACTGGTGGAAATTTAATCCCCCTACCACCGCTGCGACGACGATGTCCGCGACCGTTACTAACCATTGTTGTTGCTGTTATCACTTCAACGCTCAAATGCTAAATGAATGATTTTAAAAGCGGCTGTTACTTAAAACATATATTAGTTGGTAATGGAACCGCCATGAAGCTGGTCAAACAAAAATGTCGTCTGCACGTGACGAATGTTGATATTGCGTCACAACAACAATGCGATAGTAGTAGTAGTAAACACGGTCCTCTTTTACCATCGAGCATTCGCGCAATTATATGCGGTCCGTCGAATTGCGGTAAGACGAACGTAATGGTCAGTCTGCTCGAAGCGCCAAACGGTTTGAAATTTGAAAATGTGTACGTGTATTCCAACTCACTTTTTCAACCAAAATATCAATATTTAAGGGATTTATTGCAACCGTTAGTTGGTTATTACGAGTACTCCGATGATGTCGACATAATGCATCCTTCGGAGGCGCCTCCAAACTCCGTTTTTATTTTCGACGATGTGGCATGTCAGAAACAGTCCGTCATTCGGGACTATTTTAGTATGGGTCGACATAAATCCATAGATAGTTTCTATTTATGTCAAACTTGTTTTTCCGATGGATGATCTCAATTTACGACACATTTTCCAGGATAGCGCTAACAATAGCGATTTTTCTTCTTTTGCTGATTTTAAACGAATGTGTTCCTTATGTTGGAGCGATAAGTACAGTTTCGTGGTTATTAGTAAGGATAATGACTTGAACAACGGTCGATATAGAAAAGGTTTTCATTGTTACATAAAGCTACCGTAATGTGCGCTAAAACATCATTAGAAGACGGTCCTCGAAAACGTTCAGACGGTTTTCCCCGTTTTTTTATTATTAACATTACACATACAAGCATGAGCTCTAAGGAAATAACTACTCGATTAATTAGAGCTAAGAAAAACATTAAACAAAAACTGGCTGCTCTTAAACAAAGCAAATTAAGGTCCGAAGAACAACTTAAGAGCAAATATAAACCAATTACAGAATCCCTTCAAAATATCATTAGAACTAATACCACCGCTGCTACTATTAAATTAGAACCAAAAGCTGAAGTCAAAAGAGACAACAAGGATGACGATAATGATGGTGATGAGACACAGACGAAAAAGGATGTAACAATTAAGGAACCCCTATCATCTCTACAACAGAAGAAGAAAAGAAAACATAGAGGTCGAACATCATTGGCTTTAGACGAATATGACGATGACGTATTTCAAATGACTACACCAAATGTTGGGCGAGAAGAAGAAGAAGAAGAAACGTTCGAAGCATTTATCGATCCTGACAAAACTACAATCACGCCGACTCATCAACACGATTTGGAAATAACTGAACATTCGTTCAATGAGTATATGGATCAATTCGCCCCCTTACCTAGAGAGTATATTAGGGGATTTATTAGGGACAACAAAAACGTGTACGACCATGGTCATGCGGGCGTTCACCATGATCCCCTGCTTGACAAATTCTATCTTGGCTCCTCGCAATTACAATTTAGCAACCAAAGTGATAATATTGTCATTGGCGGACGAGAGTTCAAAGGAACACCGGGGCTTTACGAATTAATATTCAAGAAAAATCCCATAAACGATACAAATGAAGATGAAAAGAATTATCGCGAAATCGTATTAATGACAAACGCTGCGCGAGTAAATTATGATCCAAAAAAATAAGTGGCTGGTAATGCCGGTGATAAATATCGTAAAGTTATCGCTCCACTCATTTACGATCAAACGACACCCAAAAGTACGCGTCCGATGACAACGACGACGACAAGAGCGAGAGCTAGCACTTGGACCAGCAGTCAATACGGCGGGCGCGGTCTGATGAACTACAATAACAAACCGATAGAGTACAAGTTTTGGGATGACGCGAATGAGCTCGTCAGTCGCTTACGGCTATTGCTTGCATCGCAAGATGCCGGAAATGACGGTCACGGTAACGAAATTAATAGCATCGTGGAGGAATTACGCGAAGCGCGAATAATTGTATAAATTTGTAAATTTTGTCTTTCACTTTTACCATGACTCTAGATAAGCTAGAACAAAAGAATTAGGCTCATTTTCGTCAGCGTCGTCGCCGCCGTCGGTGAATAAAGAATTAAACGCGTACATATGTTTACCCATTCGCGGTTTGTATACATTCGACTATCCGAAATTAACATTTAATTATCAATTGGATAACGGATCCGATACATATCAATACCCATTGGAACAAAGTGGAGAAATCCAAAATGCGACCGTTTTTCCTTTCGACTTAATCGCACACATAAATTCATCAAAAAAGGGTATTTCAAAGGACAATTTAATTGGAACTGTTATTCGGAAGGGTGATGCAATAACTTTTAGCTTAGATACAGCTATTGCATCATCCTCTACTACTACTACGGCAACAATAGGAAGACGTCGACCAGCAACTTCATATTTTTACGTGGAACTAATCAAATATAGAATATGAGCGGCAGCATTAAGCAACAAGTGGTCGACGAACTGCACAAACCGGCCCGAAAGACCTTAAAACGCAGACGCGTCATCGTGAAAGGACTAGATGACTTATTTCAAGCCGACCTTGTGGAGATGATTCCGTACGCGCAGCAAAATCGCGGTAACAAATATATTCTCGTTGTTATCGATGTATTTTCAAAATTTGCGTGGCCGTTCCGACGAAAACAAAGTCCTCCAAAGATGTCGCCAACGCGATGAAGAAAATTCTATCATCGTCGGGGCGTCATCCGACAAATTTACAAACCGATATGGGTAAGGAATTTTATGGGCGGGAATTCGCAACGCTAATGAAACAGTTCAATATCAATCATTACTCGACATATAGTACGATGAAGGCGTCGGTAGTGGAGCGTTTAAATAGAACATTAAAGGCGATGATGTGGAAAGAGTTCAGCATGCAGGGGTCCTATGCGTGGTTGAAACTATTACCAATTATTGTTTCAAAATATAACAATACCGTTCATTCAACGATTAAAATGAGGCCGGTAAATGTTACTCACAAAAATGAAAAGCAACTATTGGACAGCGTCTATAATTACATTAAAATGAGTAATTTAATTACAAAATTTAAGCGAAACGACTACGTAAGAATCTCGAAATATCGCAGCCTATTCGCGAAAGGTTACCAGCCAAGTTGGAGCAATGAAGTCTTTATCGTTGATAAAATTCAATACACCAATCCGACAACTTACCTATTGCGGGATCTTAGCGGTGAACCGATTTTGGGATCATTTTACGAACAGGAATTGCAGAAATCAAAGTATCCGGACGTTCAACTTGTCGAAAAAGTGCTCAGAAAGAAGGGAAATCGATTGTACGTCAAATGGTTGGGTCTCAACGAGCGAAGTTGGATTTCCAAAGCTGACCTGGTATAAAAATGCGAGAAGCGCATTATCTCGTCCATTATAATGCCGCTACTGGTGAAGAATACTATTTTCGGCAGGGGACTCTTAAATTCTCTCATCGATAAGTTACCTGTTGAGCTTCACATGCCCGGCGGCTACCAATTCTGCGGGCCCGGCACAAAACTTCAAGAACGTCTAGCGCGCGGCGATCGCGGCATCAACGAGCTCGATCATTTTGCAAGGACCACGATTTGGCGTACCATCAACATAAGGAACTGCACAAGCGGCATGCGGCAGATAAAATTCTAGAGGAAGCGGCTTGGACACGCGTTAAACATCCATCGGCATCCAACGGCGAAAAAATAAGCGCCTGGTTGGCGACATCGGCGATGAAAGCTAAACGTAAATTGGGATTAGGCATGAGACGGCGACAACAACAACAACTGCAGCAGCGGCGACGACGGCGACGGCACCGCCTAGCAACCTATCGTCAAGCCAAAATCAACAAGATAAAATTTAAATAAAATGTAGTACTCCCTTTATTATTTTTTTCACCAATAAATAAGTTTAAACAGTGCAGTCTTTTATTTCAAATGCGACCGACCGACCGCTTGAGGCAACCGCTCGGTCGGTCGGTCGGTCTCCGTCGTGTGTCATCCCCCAATAAGCGTTTTGCAGATAAATTGGCCTCTTGGCCTGCTTGATAGGTTACCGGACTAGCTGTATGCGTGTTCTCCGGAAGCGAGTTCGAACTTATGCAAAGGCATTTTTTTTTAATTTAAATTATAAATAACACTTACGGCCGAGAGATGGCGCGAACATTTAAATTTCAAAAGTTAATTCACTATATTACCGACAGAAACTAATTTGCAAAATGGCCGCTCAAACCTCATTCGAAAATCGACCACCAGATGGCGCCTACGAGTCACCCACAACGCCCACACGCATACATTTACATCTTACACCGCAGCGGACTTTTTACACTTGACTGAGCTCGGAGCCGCGATAAATATCTACTCCAATGCATGAATTCTTTTATTGTGAGTGCTCCGATGTAGATGATATGGTTACACCCTGCACAGTAAAAGAGTATTCCGTTGTCATTTTTGATGATGTTCAATGTACACCGCAAAATGTTATAAAGGAATATTTTTCCTTCGGACGACATAAGAACGTTGATTGTTTTTATTTATGTCAATCTTACGGCGCAATACCAAAGCATTTGTTGAGGGACAATTGCAACCTCATTGTAGCTTTCCGTCAAGATGTTACGAATTTGAAACACATTTTCGACGATCATGTTAGTGCAGATATGACTTTTGATAAATTTCAGGATATTTGTCGTCAATGTTAGACTGATACATATGGTTTCCTAGTAGTTGACCTGGACTGTGCAAAAAACAGTGGTCGGTATCGCAAAGGATTTGACAGATATATACAGCTCTAATACCGAGAACGGACAGTTGAAATTAACTTGTAATTCATTCAACATGGATAAGGAATTTGCTAAAAAGTTATTACACGTCCGTGAAGAATTGCATAATAAGCTTAAATTGTTAAAAGCTGAAATTGCAACATCCCGGCAAAGTGCCGAGACAGCTTATACACCAATAACTGAACCTTTGAAAGCTATTGCAGATCGGTTACAAACGGTTCAAATCATGCCAAAACTGGAGCAATCATACGGAGAAGATGAGTCATTTACGAATTCTAAAAAAAAGGGAAAACGTCTAAATATGAATCATATGAAGCAGATGGGACATCCATACCGCATGATAAACCAAAGCAAAAGTTCTCCAAATTTCAATCACTAACTGATACTTCAACCCCAATACAATCGCGACGAAAGAAGACACCTAAATTTCTGAAACTTGAAGAAATTGGATCTCTGTCAACTGCAACTGAAACGGAGGCGCAGCAAACGGATGTGCCCTCTGATAATGACATAGAAGCAGTTGAAGATGATGACAGCTTCGATTTAGATGAATTGAGTCGTGATGTTTCAGAACGTCTTCAAGAAACCAAGAAAAGGTTATCCGAAAATATGCAACAACCACAGGTACAAGCAGTCTTAGCACAATTTCATCCATTACCTCGCGCTTACATTGAAGAGTATAATACGGATGTTGAGGATATATTCGACAAAAAGTACGGAGTACGAGAAGATAAAGGTGATCTTTACATAGGAAGTAGCAAAGTTGAGTTTGTTGGTCCTAACCTAAGCGTTGCCGGTTTTGAATACAAAGGAACTCCAGGATTATATGAATTAGTATTTAAGAAGAAGCCAGGAAAGTTTACACCTCAAGATCTTCGTGAGTACAGAGATCTATTGAGACGAAGAAATGCTGCTAGACGTGCAATATAATCCGGAATTACGAATATCTGCCAACAAAGGGTACAAGTACATGAATATTATCAAACCTGCATTAGCAGGTAAAGTGCCGAATGTATGGTGCACCAAATCATGGAAAACTGGTTCGGGATATATTCAGAAACAGTTCAAACCAAATACAAAGGTGCAATTGCAATATTGGGACAATCCGAACGAACTTGTCAATCGGTTGCGTCTTCTACTAGCTTCCGAATCAGCTGGTCACAATGGGCATAATAATGAAATTATTTCAATTATTGAAGAATTAAAAGCAGCGAACATCATGTATTGAGCACACAACAGTCATTTATAAAGCTACACACAATCCAGATAGATTTATTCATTCCATTTTTGTTCTATCACATCAATTAACATGACCATTGATCGTTTGGGAAGACACTTGATTCATAAGAAATACATTGCAAAACACAGAGCTTTACGTGTTGAACAAAAAAGTGATTACGTTATTACATTTGTTGGAGATGGCACGCTTTCATCCACAAACAATTTAATAATTAACAACAAGGGTTCCAAGGATCTCTATCGAAATCGTGTTTACCAAGGAACTATAAAACTTGTGAACGTTCCTCCAAGCATGACACTTATCATCAACGGTGCTGTCGTTATAGATCCTATTGGATATAAAATTAAGCCTGGTGACTCGTTTTCCCTGAGCTATATTTCAAAACGTACAAGACCAAAAGAACCTTACTTTGTTGAAATATTACTATCCAACGATGAGTTCAGTTAAAAGGGATTTGATCAATGAAATTCACGCCCCTGTACGAAGAAATTTTCCAAGACGAAAAGTTATTATCAAAGGACTAAAGGATCTTTTTCAAGCGGACTTGGTCGAAATGATTCCATATTCAACAGAAAACAAAGGATATAAGTATATATTAGTGGTTATTAATACATTTTCCAAATATACGTGGGCTAAACCGTTAAAGACCAAAACTGGTTACGAAGTTTCAGAACAGATGAACAACATATTTCTCGAAAAGAGACAGAATATACCGAAGAATCTCCAAACCGATATGGGGAAAGAATTCTACAATGCATCATTCCAAAACAATGAAACGTTACGGAATAAACCATTACAGCACATACTCCAGTCTGAAAAGTTCAATCGTTGAAAGGTTGAATCGAACGTTGAAGGAAAAAATGTGGAAAGAGTTTTCCATGCAGGGGAATTATCGCTGGTTGAATTTACTACCGGAAATAGTGAAAACCTATAACAATACTGTTCACAGTACAACAGGATTTAAACCAGTTAAAGTGAATCAGAAAAATGCTAAAACCATTCTTAAAAGCACATATAATTCCTTAAAAGTTATGGATCCTAAACATGCAAAGTTCAAGATTGGCGACTACGTTCGCATCAGTAAACATCGACAGGCCTTCACCAAAAACTATACACCAAACTGGTCTAATGAAATTTTCACCATCTCTAGAATTCAAAATACATTACCGAGAACTTACCTATTAAAAGATTCACTAGGAGAAGATATATTAGGAGGTTTTTATGAATACGAATTGCAGAAGGTTCAACATCCGAACGTCTTTTTAGTTGAAAAGATTATTAAACGAAAAGGAAACAAAGTCCTCGTCAAATGGATGGGTCTCAGCGATGCACATAATTCCTGGATAGCGAAAAGCAATGTATTATAAACGTTGATTGTTTTTTTTTGGTAAAATTAATAAAACACTTTTTTCATTCAGAACGTTTTTTATTTGCTAGTTATTTATACAGCTGTATAAGAGATTAGTTATTTTCATAGAACATAGTTACTAATTCATCTAACACTAAATTGGCCTCAGGGTTTAGAATTTTATAGTGTCCCCATGCCAATGTATTGCAATTGTTATTTAGAAGGTATCGTTTATCATCTTTCGCTGATAAAGCAATTTTGTTCTTCAATTCAGTATACATTGTATGCAAGTATGATCGGAATACATACATTTTCTTAAGTATCTGCCCCCCCTCATTCACAATCCGCTTATAGTCATCTACAGTTAAGTGTGAGATAACATACTTTTTCACTCCTTTAGCTTTTTTAACATCCTCTGCAACATTCACATCACTTCCTGCAACTTGTATGCAATAAGCTTTGGCACCTGTACCGTAAAATGACTCAATTATTCGTCCACCATACTCATTTTTCATTTTACCTATAATAGACTTGTTTCGTGGAATCTGATGGATATTAGACATAGGATAACTAGAGGTATCAAATTTATCAATATTCTCTTTAATATCATTATAAACATTATCAGCTTTAATAGATACAATTAAAGAATCTGTATCCGTATATAAGAGACATACGCGATCTCCATACTTCGTTTTAAGGAAATAATAAAAATCATACATGATACTTTTGGAAATTTCCAATACACTGAAACCTACATATAATGGTTTCTTGTAATGAACTTCTACAATTTTCATTTCAACCGCAACCAAACTTTCACTAAAAATTTTTGCTGACTTAAAATTCGGTTTCGCAATAAAAACCTCTGCTCCAATTTTTCTATGTCGTGACTCGAAATGCGTTAATAACTTTATGTCTACCCGATTCTCCACATTCTCCATAGTCTTGCCGAAAATGCTATTGTTCATTAATATGTAAAAATTTTTGATAAACTCATTGACACCCTCATTTCTTTTACTCGTGTTAAAATCTATGTAAGGTTTTAACCAATTATTTTGTTTGAATTCAAGAATTCGATAAATTTTCCCAAGTTCAAGCCCATGCTCTATACATTGAATTAAATTTGAATAATGAATTATATACTTTGTTTTTGAAGACAAAGTGTTTAATAGTTTAATAGATTTTTGGATCCTAAAGGTGTTGTGCTTTCCGCACAGAATGGGAAATCATTATGATCGTCATGTAAATTAGCTGGATAATCCATGTCTACTTCCAACACATAACCAACATTAGGATTGCAACGTTGACAGTATCGATTTCTTCTTTCGTGAACCATCGAAATGACCCTCAAGGAAGATTTTGACACATTGCATGCCCATATAAATTTGTAGCATCTAAATAGAGAATGTATGATGTTTCCTTTGCGTTATCATAATTGGTAAGAAATGGATTATTTGCTATTTCTTTTCGTTTTGTACACATACTAACACCTCCTCGAATACCATTTTGAAAAAATAATAACATGTCAATATCTGTTAATAGATCCAATTTAACACCGGTCATACGCAACATTGCATCCCAACTCAAACCTGGGGCGGTAAAATACTGTGCCGGATCAAGTTTATAATCTTGAATACATATATCTCGGAAATTTTCAAAAACACCAGCTAAAAGCAGCACATCCGATGTTAAATATATATCTGCGTAATCACCAAGTGTCTTACATTCAAATATGCGCCAGACACGGTGGGCACGTTCATAATTTTTCACATCTACGTTTTTATCCGACAATATATCAAAAAATTCATCAGCAGTAGGCAGTTGCGGATAATCTAATTTTTTAAATGAATCTACAAAAGAATATGGAAAAATTCCTTTCTGCCGAAGTAACATGAATTTGATATCATCTTTTATATGTCTTCTTAATTCTCTACAACTGTCATTTACTAAGTACGATGCTAATTTCTCTAACGATGACGCCATAAACTTAAAGGTGTCTAAAAATCTAAGTTTTACAAATAATTTTTTAAATTTCCCTCTAGCGTCAATCATATGTCCAACACCTATTCGTTTTGTAAATGAAATATATTTTTCTTTATTTTGAGCAATATCTATTCGTTCTTGTTTTAACACCATTGTTTTTACAAACAGATGGCTGTCATAATTACTTAGATTATGAAAGAAAACTGGTACAAATTTTGGAATTTTGTAATGAATGTTGCAGAGGGAATGAGCAACACCTCTGAAAGCTCTTGTGATGAGAGCTCCGGTGATCATGGTCGCATACTTTATCATTAACATCCACAAATTTATCACAAATATGACATGTGGTTGTCTCACCGAATAAACGATTTTCCTCATCAGTTAATTTGTTCATTGGTTTTACTATACCCAAATGTTCTTTATAGATTCTCTGCACATCGTTTTCTAATTGATTCATAAATTCTGTAGCGGCATGCTCCCCTCTATATTTTACAAATTTGGATAAAGAATCATCATACGAACATTTAATATAATATGCAAAAGCGTAAGGTTCGTGCTCATAACATTTGGTTGTAAATGAAACTGACTCATCTAATTCTCTATCATCATTATGGGTAGGTTTCAACAATGCTTCAAAATCAGCATCGATAACAAACGGTACCTTCAATTGTTTTTCATAATTTTCAAATTGTATAATATTTTCCCTAACTCTTTCCCCATACTTATTTATTCTTAGCGATTCGGTGGGTAAGACCGCCTTAACACGTTTACAATCTTCCCTCATGTGTCGTTCCAATTTACTTTCTTCTGAAAAATATACCAAACATCCCTCACAAATATATTTTTCATGACCATTTCGCGATAACTGACTAGATACAAGTCGTGACAAATTTTTAATCCAACAATAATGATTATTACCACTATCATCACTTGTGATTAACAAATTTACATGCGAGTTTTGTCGTCTTTCTGTATAATGCAATGGTCCTACTACATTATTCGTAACGATACCATTCTCAAATTTTGCTTGTAAACCATAAACATTTACAGATATGTTATTATTCTGCTCAAATGTTGGTATATCATGCAAACTAACTGGGAATTGCAAACCTGTTAAATTCAATAATGTACGAGGTTTCGGATAGGACGACGTTCTCTGTGGTAGTCCTGTTGGATCGCACAGCGCTGATGTTATAGCCCAACAGAAGCATTCTTGATCATCATTTTGCACGTTGATTACTGCTTCTTTCCGTTTGATGTCTGGTGGTAGATCGATATAACTTGACGCCTTCAAGGGGTTGTATTTATTGATATTCACCTCCAGATATAAAATTTGAACTAAAGTCCATCCTACAAGAAAACATTATCCATTATTCATTATTGCACTACTCATAATAACATTTATCATACCTGAGTCACGCTCCTGAAATTCAGACATTTTTGCAGATATTTCATCCATAAATAGTCCATATACTGCATATAAATCAACACCTCTAGTAATTACAGCATTTTTCGTATTGAAAGATTTAATTTCAGCATCTTCTTTCGTTGCTAGGTAGTGCAAAGTAAAACACTCCACATTAACCTTCACACAGTTGTGAAGTTAACGCATGTTCTCAATTAAATTGATTACTTTTTCACGAATGTCATTTTTAAAATCATCCAGATCTATGTAGTGTCTTGGCTCTGCTACTCTATAGCTTACAATTCTATTCCCAAACGCTCCTGCTATTCTTTCCACACCATCATCGGTTAATACCAAAGCATTTGCTTTATGCGCATTACTACGGAGGTGTGCGGAGTACGATGTTTGATTTACGTAAAGGTCGCAGAATTCACATTTTCTAACATTGGCGAAGTCTTGCTGATTATTTAATTTTATACGCTTTCCAAGACATGCTGTTCTCTGATGACGTTTAAGATTATCTGCACGACTGAAACTTTTACCGCACTGCTCACACTCAGGCATTTTAACTGTTTAAGACGATAGAGGAGATCAAACTGAGCTTTCATTCTGCATACGGTGTATTTAAAGGTTCCCTCTTCACAGCGTCCTATTGAGATGTGTACGTTCGGAGGATATCAGGGTGATAACCTCTGGAGGGTCCACATCTTAAAAACTAGTTTCATTGTCAAGAGGCAGACCTTGAAACTCACCACAGCGTGAGGAGGTTATTACCTGGGACTAGACTGCAACCTGGTAAACTGGTTTCCAGCGTGACTTGCTTGAACCCACACATATTTAAGCCGTTCTGCATATGATTCCACAGTAATAGCAGTTATCGCAACTGTAGCAGGTATGATGAGTCACTCATGGTGTGACTCATCGACGCTACCTGAAGGTAAAAATCAAAACCTGCAGGCTGACATGTGTGACCGCACTATAAGTCATCCTGATGTTGACGAGGAAGATATTACTCGCGTAAGTATGATTACTTTTTACGTTCCCAACATTATATTAATACAATTATCTGCAGTCATTCGTTGGAAGTTTTTGGTGGTACTTGCTGTGCTGTCCAATACTCCCTGACCAAAAATTGCATGACGTCCTTACAGATCCAAGTGGTGGGGTTGGATTATTAAATACATAACTATTGCAGTTTTTACCTCAGTCTGAAATTCCTTCTACAAGAGCAACCAACAAGTATCCGCAATGTGGGCAAGTTATGCCCTTGACTACAATTCACAGCGGAAAGCTACAACTTTAAAAGAAGCCGTGAATCTGCAACGGGTGGAGTACTCAATTTTACAACGTGAAGCTGAATTATCGTTAAACGATTTTAGGTGCGACTTTGAGTTTGAATATTTATCAAAACGTCGGAAGGAATTTGAAGCAGGGGTGAATACATGTGAAGACTACTTAGAAGATCGTGTCCATATTGACCAATTAATAAACCGTCTTAAAGAATTAACGATTTTAAATATACGAGATGATTTGTATACACTTTTACCGAAACACTTACAACAAATGTGTAATGATAATGCTCAATAAATAAAAGCAGTCTTAACAACAATCTTTTGAAAAATGTGTCTGAAGCTCACTGAGCAAAAGATCTTGGGGGCATGTTTTATCATTTATATAGGGGATATCGTGAAGAATGTGAAGGTCTATGTAAACCCATTGTGTGACATCTGTAGTATTAAATGTACTGTTTGGAGGCAAAACGGATTATTCATCGTCGGAGAGGCAAAAGAGTAGGTCAAGGATTGATCAATAAGTTAATTAATAAACTTCCATTCGAACTGCACATACCAGGTTATAATTTTTGCGGACCAGGAACGAAGCTTCAAGCAAGATTAGAGAAAGGTCATACAGGTGTAAATAGGTTAGACGAAGCTTGTAAGGAGCACGATATCGCATACTCTCAAAGTGATAATTTAAGCCATCGACACAAAGCCGACCATCAATTGTATGAGAGAGCAGTTGAACGGATAATTAGTAAAAACGCAAGATTTGGAGAAAAGATAGCGGCGTCCACCGTTGCAGCAATAATGAAAGGAAAAACAAAATTGGGAATGGGAACTTCAAAGAGGAGAAAAGGGTTAAAAAAGAGAAAAATAAGAGGAGGTGCGTCAAGTTTCACGCTAGCAATGAAGGTAGCTAGAAACGCTATATCCCGCGGTGGTAAGAACAGAAGTTTGTTATCAAATGTAAACATCGCATATGCAAAACTAAGGAAGAAAAACATTGCTCCCCCGCGACGACGAATAATACCCATTCCAAAAACTGGAGGGTTTTTCCCCTTAATACCACTATTCGCAGCTTTGGGAGCATTAGGTTCATTTGGTGGTGGAGCAGCAGCAATAGCAAACACGGTTAATCAAGCGAAAGTGGCTCGAGAACAGATGGAAGAGGCTAAAAGACACAATCGCGCTCTGGAAGCACAAAAAATTGCTGGTAGCGGTTATTATTTGAAACCGTACAAGGCGGGGTGCGGCTTATATATATCATCTAATTCAAAAAACTGATTAGCTCCCTTCCTCATCAACCGTTGACCAACGTTCAGTTAATGAAATATGTTAAAAAGTTAAAAATACCAAATTTTAGAGGTATTTTTATGAAGGATAAGTTACCGAAACGTATTCGTAATGTTGAAAGCGGTATAATTAATTTGGATGACGATGATGGCGAAGGAACACATTGGACGAGTTACGTGAAAGACGGTAATCAAATCTCATATTTCGATAGTTTCGGTGATTTATAACCTCCCATAGCAGTTCAACATTATCTATTGTCGCGAGGTGGAGATAGAATTCATTATAACTACGATCGCTATCAAAAAACTAACACAAATAATTGCGGTCATTTATGTTTACAGTTTTTGATAAATCAATATGAGAAGTTGTAAATGTTGTAGTAGAAGGTTTGTTGGTGACTTGTAAACATGGGGTCACATTCTTATATGTTAACATTAACTGGTCCAAGTTCAGAATTAGGATGCAACTTTTATCCAGCAATAAATTTGAAAGAAGATGTAGATTATGAGTTAGCACTTTTGAATTTTGACGCATATAATTCAATTGCGAACGTGACCGAAGACAATAATTTACTGTATTATGGCGATAAGAAAGACAGAATCGAAATTTCCACAGGCGCGTATGATGTAGATGACCTCGCGGATCACATCACAAGTGAACTGAAAATAAATCAGTGAAGATGCGAATTCGCGGAAATCCTAATACTCAAACGGTTAGCATTAAATGTACCGAGGATATCCACTTTGACGAAGATCGATCGATCGGTACATTGTTAGGATTTACACGGAGGAAACTTGTAAAGGATGTGAATTACATCAGCGAACATAGAGTAAATATTAACCCCGTAAACGCTCTACAGATTTATTGTAATTTGGTCAGCGGGTCTTACAGCAACGGACAACAGGTTTACGTGTTGCATCATTTTTTCCCGAACGTTCCAGCCGGATTTAAAATAATAGAAAGTCCACAACCACCGATTTATTTACCAGTACTGATCAAAGATATCACAAGTGTATTCGTAAAGGTGTTAGATCAGCACGGAAAGGTTGTAAAGTTTGGTGAAAGAGAAGAAATTACAGTTCGTATACATCTGCAGGGAGTTAAATGATAAAATGAAGATTGGTTTACAAAAGCGACGAAGGCACAGGAAGGATGTGAAAATACCGCAAATAATCAATTGTAAGTCTGATAACAAATATAAATGTCAAGCTGTAGCAAATACAAGGGGCAGTAGTTGCAGAGCTGTGAAGACATTAACAGTCGCCAATAGAAATTTCTCCAGTCATTAGGGTATAGAATACGCTAAGTAATGGACATCTTAAGTGTTACGGATAAAATTAGAACGGATAATTCCATAGTTAGTTATGAATACCATTCACATCAACCGTTTGGATCCCAGAGTTTTCATAACTACGATGAAGTACGAATTACCATTCCAGAAGTTGATAATTTTACATTTCCCGGAGAAAGTTATTTATACGTAGAAGGACGGATAAATTTGATGAATGATGATGGAACCGCGCAAAAAGCAACCAAAAAAGCAGACGGGACCATTGAAGGCGTTCCTCAGGCAACTAAATTCATATGCAATCCCATCGCTTTTCTCTTTAGCGACATTCGATATCTTTTAAATGGAGTGCAAGTAGATTCTGTACGGTATGTTGGGCTTTCTTCTATAATGAAAGGATACTTTTCATATACTCCAAATGATATGGTGAGATTGAAAAATGCTGGTTGGAATGTTGATGATGACCATACTAGCGACATTGTGGATAGCATGGGAAATTTTAGCGTTTGCGTACCGTTAAAATCCTTGTTGGGTTTTGCAGAAGATTATAGAAAGGTCATACTCAATGCAAGGCAGGAACTAATATTAATCAGAGGAAACGACGATATTGACGCGGTAGTTGAAAAGGTCGTACCCAACGTGAATAAGGATGAGAAGGTGCACATAACAATAGAAAGAGTAGTCTGGCGAGTTCCACACGTCAATGTAGGTTTAAGAGAGGAAATATCGTTAGGGAAAATAATGGGCAGAAATACCGTAATTCAATTACCATTCGGAAGCTGGGAAATGCTTGAATATCCCTCTCTTCCAGAAACAACCAAACACTCATGGTCAGTTAAAACTGCTACACAAACCGAGACTCCCAGATTCATCATCATTGGTTTTCAAACCGATCGAAAAGGGAAAATGAAAAAAAAACATGAGCCAATTTGATAACATAAACTTAACAAATTTAACCGTATTGTTAAATGGAGAACGATTCCCATATGATAACTTAAATATCGATTTTAAAAATAATCGTTATGCAGTATTATATGAAATGTATGTTCGTTTTCAAGAGAGGTATTACGGGGTAGATGATAGCGAACCTGTGTTTAAACCTTCTATGTTTAAAGAGAACGCACCATTAGTAGGGATCGATTGCTCACATTAAAAGGATGCCGTTCATAAGGGAGGTGTGGAAATAAGAATTGAATTTACCACGAGCGAAAATGTTCCAAAAGACACAGCAGCGTATTGTCTAATTCTGCACCATCGCGCATTCCAATATAATACCGTTCAGAAGCTTGTGAGTCAAGCGGTCTAACGTGCCTGCACATATAATTAAAGAACAATCATAAAATTACTTAGTTAGGATCATAAGTTGTTGCGATGAAGTACGTAATCGTTGACGTGCAAGGGTTTCGGATAAGTGGAATCTTCATACCAAAGGAATTAGCAGTTGTAAGTCATGACTGGAAGACGAGCCATTTTGTATTCGAACCCCCCGTACCATTAAAGTTACTATCTTGGAGGGACCAACGGTCTTCAGAATGGTTGACGGAATTTCATCATTGTATCAACTGGACTGCAGGATATATTCCATCCAGTAAAATACACCACATAATTGGCGAACTATCCAAGAATTATGAAAAAATTTACGTGCGGGGTGAAGAGAAATCCAAGTACATACAGCAATTGGTTTCAAATAAAGCGATCGTTGAAACGTTGGATAATTCAAATAGTTGTCGAATTGAGAGACAAGTTCCAATGTGTTCATTTCATGAAAAGAATGTATGCATTTGTGCGGTCAATAATGTTTATTCACTAAAAATATATTGTGATGCAATTGTACATGATAAAGAAGTGTTTTGTTAAATAATTTTTTTATAATAAAAAGCATGAAGGTGAGTTTGAGTTTCATTAATACCCTTCATTTTCTCACCCCCCTCCTGAATTCATAATGGTTGGTAACGTATTAAATGCGGATTGCGAATTGAAGGAAATCACTAATAGTAGAAAGTCTGCGGGATAAGGAACGTGCGAAGATGTCAATGATGAAAATGGTTTTAAGTCATCTGCTGAAATTTGGAATTGTGAAGTATGTGGTGAATAAAAGTGCGGAAGTGTTGAATTCCTATGAAAGTCACGGATCTTTCATACCTCTATCAAAAGAAGATTTTAATTACATTCCATTGCCATTTATAAGAAGTAGAGTGTATTGTTATGAATTGGTACAAATATGGGAGAAGCTACCAAACCGATATCAGAAGGATGAAAGTTTGCGAAGAAAACTTCCATATTACAATGAGAATTATCGAAGTGATCATTGCGTTGGAATTGACACTCCTAATTGAAAATGTTTAAATATTGAAGTTGTCATTAGATACTGCAATAAATTGAATGGCCAACCTTTCAGTCATGAGTGTTGTGTTAGAAATTTGTTATACAATGTAACGGAACTGCAATAAAGAAAAAGTTGAAAATGTAAAAAAAATCGTTTGAATTAAAATTACACAGTAAATCGTGCTAGGTTGGGTCAGGTATTGGGTTGAAAAAAATCTGCTGTGAGGTTAAAAGTTGGTCGGTGATCAATAGCAATGGAAAAGGTAGCGGGGGCAGTAAAATGCAGGTGCGGAACGGCGGCGGGGCGATCACTGGGGGGGTTTGGGGGACGCAGCCCCCCAATGGGGGGTCCTGGGGGTGAAGCCCCTCGGCCGCTAAAGGTCAGACGGTGTTTGACGCAATGGAAAAACCAGCACTTACATTCCACTAAAGATTACATAATTCATCCGCACCAAATGGGATTGGTACCAACTCCCACCCAATTCTCTTCCACCATGAGTGGATATAAATTGAGGTACAGCATCACTAGCTTCAGTGCTTCCAGTACCTCCTCAGCAAACAGCAACCAGCAACCACCAACCAACAACCAACGGTAAGTTCTAGCATGACTATTAATTAGTAGCTTCTTAGTAGCTTCTGTTTTTCCTTAGCCATGTCTTTCTCGACGAACCATGACTTGCGTGCAGCCATGATGAGCCAGGAAATGGTGGATTTCCTTAACAAGGAGCCACCAAGTATGCCTCCATCTACACCTGCTCCATCTACACCTCTGCCGGAACCATCTAGGCAGGTGCAGCCGGAGGACGTGCCGGTACCTCAGCCGGAGCGGTCAGGGCAGGCGATGGCTACACCTCAGCCGGAGCCGTGTGAGCAGACGATGTCTGCACCTCAGCCGGGACCTTCCCAGAAGCCGGAATTTTCAAAGAAGCCCCGAATGAGACCAGCCGAAGTGTTGCGAAACATGTGGTTGGCCCGTCTGGGGTTGAAGAAGACCGGCGATGAGGAGATGGAGGATGATGATATAATATTTCTATCGGCAACTGTTGCCCAACCTCCGGTGAAGAAGTCGAAGCAGCGAGTGACGAAGGGTTTCAATCCTTCCAAAGGTGCAGTAGCCTCAGTTCAAGCGGAGGGGCCGCGGATATACAAGGCTCAACCATTGACTGCGCCGAATACACCGGCATCTGTCGAAGGGTTGAGTCCTCCAATGGTTTTGAGCCCTTACGTAGACGCTTCGTTGGAAGATGGGGTGGTGAGAAAAGTCACAATTTTAGAAGATCGACTCTTGCGCTCACCTTTCGACGCTCGACCCGATGCTACTGTGACCGTTGTTGGAATTGGATTGGAACGTACGCCATCTCATACGCTGCAACAAACGCGTCAACATCTCCTGGATACTGATGTATGGCATCGACCTCATATGCAGCAATGCATTGTCAGCATGAAGGCATCATTCCTGGAAAGGAATGACGATTCCTACCGGCAAGTAATTGGCATAATTGATTCAAATATGCACAAATACGGTTCATATTTGTTGTATTTGAATCAGTTAAAGAATGTGGAGGTCGCGTCGTCTCTTAACTGTTGTGTGAGAGATCTCGATGATCTCATTGACACAGTTGAGGAAGACTTAAATGTCATACGCAGTGTGTGGGAGAGTTTGTTGCAGCTCTTGAGTAATAAGAAAAAAAAATGTTTGACAAAAATTTTGAAAAATAAACTTTTCACACTGTTTAATATGCAATAATGTAATATGCACAAATACGGTTCATATTTGTTGTATTTGAATCAGTTAAAGAATGTGGAGGTCGCGTCGTCTCTTAACTGTTGTGTGAGAGATCTCGATGATCTCATTGACACAGTTGAGGAAGACTTAAATGTCATACGCAGTGTGTGGGAGAGTTTGTTGCAGCTCTTGAGTAATAAGAAAAAGAAATGTTCGACAAAAATTTTGAAAAATAAACTTTTCACACTGTTTTCTAGATTTTTTTTTATAAAAGATGAACATTACCCCAACATTGCCATTGCACTTTCATTCAGTGAATGAAACCTTTAAAGAGAACGCACCATTAGTAGGGATCGATTGCTCACATTAAAAGGATGCCGTTCATAAGGGAGGTGTGGAAATAAGAATTGAATTTACCACGAGCGAAAATGTTCCAAAAGACACAGCAGCGTATTGTCTAATTCTGCACCATCGCGCATTCCAATATAATACCGTTCAGAAGCTTGTGAGTCAAGCGGTCTAACGTGCCTGCACATATAATTAAAGAACAATCATAAAATTACTTAGTTAGGATCATAAGTTGTTGCGATGAAGTACGTAATCGTTGACGTGCAAGGGTTTCGGATAAGTGGAATCTTCATACCAAAGGAACTAGCAGTTGTAAGTCATGACTGGAAGACGAGCCATTTTGTATTCGAACCCCCCGTACCATTAAAGTTACTATCTTGGAGGGACCAACGGTCTTCAGAATGGTTGACGGAATTTCATCATTGTATCAACTGGACTGCAGGATATATTCCATCCAGTAAAATACACCACATAATTGGCGAACTATCCAAGAATTATGAAAAAATTTACGTGCGGGGTGAAGAGAAATCCAAGTACATACAGCAATTGGTTTCAAATACAGCGATCGTTGAAACGTTGGATAATTCAAATAGTTGTCGAATTGAGAGACAAGTTCCAATGTGTTCATTTCATGAAAAGAATGTATGCATTTGTGCGGTCAATAATGTTTATTCACTAAAAATATATTGTGATGCAATTGTACATGATAAAGAAGTGTTTTGTTAAATAATTTTTTTATAATAAAAAGCATGAAGGTGAGTTTGAGTTTCATTAATACCCTTCATTTTCTCACCCCCCTCCTGAATTCATAATGGTTGGTAACGTATTAAATGCGGATTGCGAATTGCAGGAAGTCACTAATAGTAGAAAGTCTGCGGGATAAGGAACGTGCGAAGATGTCAATGATGAAAATGGTTTTAAGTCATCTGCTGAAATTTGGAATTGTGAAGTATGTGGTGAATAAAAGTGCGGAAGTGTTGAATTCCTATGAAAGTCACGGATCTTTCATACCTCTATCAAAAGAAGATTTTAATTACATTCCATTGCCATTTATAAGAAGTAGAGTGTATTGTTATGAATTGGTACAAATATGGGAGAAGCTACCAAACCGATATCAGAAGGATGAAAGTTTGCGAAGAAAACTTCCATATTACAATGAGAATTATCGAAGTGATCATTGCGTTGGAATTGACACTCCTAATTGAAAATGTTTAAATATTGAAGTTGTCATTAGATACTGCAATAAATTGAATGGCCAACCTTTCAGTCATGAGTGTTGTGTTAGAAATTTGTTATACAATGTAACGGAACTGCAATAAAGAAAAAGTTGAAAATGTAAAAAAAATCGTTTGAATTAAAATTACACAGTAAATCGTGCTAGGTTGGGTCAGGTATTGGGTTGAAAAAAATCTGCTGTGAGGTTAAAAGTTGGTCGGTGATCAATAGCAATGGAAAAGGTAGTGGGGGCAGTAAAATGCAGGTGCGGAACGGCGGCGGGGCGATCACTGGGGGGTTTGGGGGACGCAACCCCCCAATGGGGGGTACTGGGGGTGAAGCCCCTCGGCCGCTAAAGGTCAGACGGTGTTTGACGCAATGGAAAAACCAGCACTTACATTCCACTAAAGATTACACAATTCATCCGCACCAAATGGGATTGGTACCAACTCCCACCCAATTCTCTTCCACCATGAGTGGATATAAATTGAGGTACAGCATCACTAGCTTCAGTGCTTCCAGTACCTCCTCAGCAAACAGCAACCAGCAACCACCAACCAACAACCAACGGTAAGTTCTAGCACGACTATTAATTAGTAGCTTCTTAGTAGCTTCTGTTTTTCCTTAGCCATGTCTTTCTCGACGAACCATGACTTGCGTGCAGCCATGATGAGCCAGGAAATGGTGGATTTCCTTAACAAGGAGCCACCAAGTATGCCTCCATCTACACCTGCTCCATCTACACCTCTGCCGGAACCATCTAGGCAGGTGCAGCCGGAGGACGTGCCGGTACCTCAGCCGGAGCGGTCAGGGCAGGCGATGGCTACACCTCAGCCGGAGCCGTGTGAGCAGACGATGTCTGCACCTCAGCCGGGACCTTCCCAGAAGCCGGAATTTTCAAAGAAGCCCCGAATGAGACCAGCCGAAGTGTTGCGAAACATGTGGTTGGCCCGTCTGGGGTTGAAGAAGACCGGCGATGAGGAGATGGAGGATGATGATATAATATTTCTATCGGCAACTGTTGCCCAACCTCCGGTGAAGAAGTCGAAGCAGCGAGTGACGAAGGGTTTCAATCCTTCCAAAGGTGCAGTAGCCTCAGTTCAAGCGGAGGGGCCGCGGATATACAAGGCTCAACCATTGACTGCGCCGAATACACCGGCATCTGTCGAAGGGTTGAGTCCTCCAATGGTTTTGAGCCCTTACGTAGACGCTTCGTTGGAAGATGGGGTGGTGAGAAAAGTCACAATTTTAGAAGATCGACTCTTGCGCTCACCTTTCGACGCTCGACCCGATGCTACTGTGACCGTTGTTGGAATTGGATTGGAACGTACGCCATCTCATACGCTGCAACAAACGCGTCAACATCTCCTGGATACTGATGTATGGCATCGACCTCATATGCAGCAATGCATTGCCAGCATGAAGGCATCATTCCTGGAAAGGAATGACGATTCCTACCGGCAAGTAATTGGCATAATTGATTCAAATATGCACAAATACGGTTCATATTTGTTCTATTTGAATCAGTTAAAGAATGTGGAGGTCGCGTCGTCTCTTAACTGTTGTGTGAGAGATCTCGATGATCTCATTGACACAGTTGAGGAAGACTTAAATGTCATACGCAATGTGTGGGAGAGTTTGTTGCAGCTCTTGAGTAATAAGAAAAAAAAATGTTTGACAAAAATTTTGAAAAATAAACTTTTCACACTGTTTAATATGCAATAATGTAATATGCACAAATACGGTTCATATTTGTTGTATTTGAATCAGTTAAAGAATGTGGAGGTCGCGTCGTCTCTTAACTGTTGTGTGAGAGATCTCGATGATCTCATTGACACAGTTGAGGAAGACTTAAATGTCATACGCAGTGTGTGGGAGAGTTTGTTGCAGCTCTTGAGTAATAAGAAAAAGAAATGTTCGACAAAAATTTTGAAAAATAAACTTTTCACACTGTTTTCTAGATTTTTTTTTATAAAAGATGAACATTACCCCAACATTGCCATTGCACTTTCATTCAATGAATGAAACCTGATAAATTTAATGACATGAAGTTTGTTATCGCTAAATCAACCTAAGTATGAATATTTACGATGTTTGATGAATCCAATAACTGATTTCTATTATTGTGGAATGAAGACATCAATTCATTGAACATAGTGTCAATCTAATAAAAATCTTTGCATGGATCAGTTGAGATATATTTGACGGTTCAATAAATTACACATTATATTTCCACTATGACTTTATTATCAATACTTCATTAATACATGAACTTACAACTACATTACATTACATTACATTACAGCTACAATGCGTTATTGTTCTTGTTTAAGGTAAGAACATTTGACGTATTTCACAATCAAACTTGATCTTCTCAAATCCAAGAGTCATGAATTCCTTCATGGTACAAAATTGTTCAGAAAGTTCACCATTCATTGTTACCAATAAATTGGTCAGTATATCGCCATCCATGCAAGCGATTCCACTCAAAATCTGATTATAATAACTGCCCATGTTTAGAGCTTTTAAGTATGCCAAACGAGTACGAATTATTTCCTTATGTTGCTACATTTCCTTCAGTCCATCCAATGATAAATACAACCATTCTTCCCCATGATGAATTTTCAGCACTTTTATATAGTGCTCTATCCATTCGCAGGTAATTCTAAAACCCATATTTTGCATTGAAGGACACACTTCTTGAGCTTGCATATTCATTAAATATTGTGTAATTATTTGTTCATGTTTCACAAATTCGTTCCACTGTTCTCCCGTAAAGGTTACGTTTTGTCGCCCCCTTCCAAATATCCGAACTGCTGGATCTAAAGCTGATTCCATTTTAAAACCTACAGCTAAAAATGTTGTGTTACTCTTGTTCAAAGAGTACACATGTTGGCAAAGAAACGGTTTTGGGATTGTTGGATTTAGCTCGTTGAGGTCATATACGGTCACTTCTTGCATCATGTTTTGCACACCGGATCCATCAGTACTAGGTGTTGGTTGCACTTTCACATCATTCACGTTGGCCATGCCAAGATCTAATGGGTTAAGTGTTGCGAACTCTGCTTGTTCCTTTTGCGATCCATTAAACATTGATAATAAATTCGTTGGTTGTGCATGACTATTACGTTTTCTCCTTATCTTCTTTGGAGCATCAAGTACGCCACCACCCAGTCCTACAGCTTGTATTGGCGTTGTTGACACTAAAATATTCGTTTCTATTGATATTAGGTTTCTTCAAGCTTACAAACCTTACTTTTCCACTGCTTCACTATTTCACTGCTTCGCTGCTGCTGTTATACTGTGTACGCCACAACTCCCACAATACCTTTTATACGCGAACAATGTCATCAATCAGTATTCAATTTGAGAACATCCTCACTTAACATTGACCTTGTTTTGAAGTCTACTCATTTTTAACATCAAGCCGATTCGGAAACCTCCTCTGAGATCAAGGCTCAGATTGAGCAGGAGCCTATTTGGGAACATCCTCATTTTTAATATTGACCTTGATTTGAGGACTACTCATTTTTAACGTTAAACTGATTCGGAAGCATCCTCTATGACCTTGAATACTTTGACCTCAAGGCTAAGATTGAGGAGGAGCCGGTTTGGGAACATCCTCATTTTTCATGTTGACCTTGATTTGAGGACTACTCATTTTCAACAGCAAGCCGATTCGGGAACCTTGGGAACCTTGGGTACAAGGTCAAGGTCATGGAGGAGGTTCCCGAATCGGCTTGCTACCTCTACTTATGTTAAAATTACTAAAACCAAAACTCTGACTGTGGCTAGGAAGTTTTTGGATCATCGAAAACTTTGTATATAGAATAACATTTTCTGGAGAAATTAAAACTTGCACACTGTATCACCGACCATTTTTTAATTCCTTATTAAATTTGAGAGCAATAAATACTAATATACAATAACAACTCTAATACTGTGAAAAAAATTGATTTGAGTTATTGCTTTTATGTCTTAAATCAGCTGTTTAAGAAAACATTTTTTGTAAATTTATTTAAAAAAAAAAACGAAATTGACACAGACTTGTCAAAACATGAATACCCGGTATACGGAACGTCGAAGGTGTCTAATTTTATATCTAATGCCTTCTACTTTGATATACTTTTTCACCTAATGTATTTGCATAGCTTTGAAGATGAAGGTACTTTACCATTATTTTCATCTTTTTGGCAATACACAGTATAAGCAATGGAGAAGGTGATTGTAATTTCGTATTTGGTGACGTCCAATATTGCTAAATCCTTTTTTCAAATAACATTTTTGCGTAGCATTGAACATAAAGGTACTTTACTCTTAAGAGTTTTTCAAAGTTTTGGCAACACCCGGTACATGCAAGCAGATAATCTAATATTGCTCAAAAACCAACAAAAATATTAAATATCCCATAAATTTTAGCAGAAAATTTTACATTCTTTATCTTTAATATGGAGAATTGCTTACATTCATAAATAGACGAGTTTAACGGAAAGTTTTTAAGCCTACGGATAAGGCATCTTCACGTACATGCTTTATTTTCTTATCTAAAAACTATTCGCGTACTATTTTATGCTGACGGTGAATTAAAAAAAAAGGCAGTTAGACTCCATCAATATTACCAGTTACATTTGTGACATTATACGCTATGGACGCTCGTAAGTTTTTCCCCCTATTTTTTAAATAATATAATTTTTTAATGAATGCTTTTGTTGTAGTGAAATACTTATTAGCAGCAATGCTTCCTGCGAATCTACGCGTAATAAATCATTTGTTTTTTAATTTATATATTTAAAAAAACGTTTTTTTTGTTATATAGCATATGTTAACAGCGGTGGCTGTATACAGCAGCCCCCCACCTACCCCTTGGCCGCCAGTCGGGATGACTAGTAGCTTCTGTAGTAGCTTCTGCTACAAAGTCGAAGGTGGATGCCTTTACGTATTTGCTTATAGCTATAATACATGTAAGTTAAAAAAAAACAATACATAATCACAGCATATAATATTCTTTTTCCTATTTCAGGAAGACATCCGCATCCAGCAAAATTTGTAAGTTAAAAATAAAAACCAATATATACATTTAATTAAAATGAAGTTTGAATAATCATAAGTGTACTCAATCGCTTTGGTTTACGAGGAGGTTCACGTTTTTGACATTCTTCAAAATGGCGTTTCTCATAGGAAATGGGTAAGATTCTGCATGCTATTTTGGGTTCTTATTTACTTACGTTATTCATTTTTTTTTTTAGATTTTGTCTAAATCTTTGCCACACGCGGTCAAAGGAGAAACAGAAACAACACCCATAATGAGATTCGAAACGGCATGCAAGGAGGCAAACATATCTATATTTGGCGAATCTGAATATGGAAAAATGGCCTACCTGGATGGAAAAACAAAATTCGAAGGATGTCGAAACGAGAACGACAACACCTCGTACGAGTTAGGCCAGTGCCGTGCGGATAAAACAACACACCAGTTGAATGTTGCGAACCTAACTAAAATGGTTACTGAATTGAATGAACGCATAGGCGATCATTAACTTGATGTTATCCATTGAAATTCATAGTACCTGCTCTGAAAAGGAAAAACGTTTAAATACCAGCATTAATATGTTAAGTAAATGTAAAAATATGGAACAGATATTGTTGACTACTATCGATTGTTATATAATCGATAGCTGATATTGTATTGTATTGTATTAGCATGTAAGTTCATCAACGCCTCCTTTTTCATTTTTCACATTCTCAGAAGTCACGCGTCTTGAGCGTTCCCGTTTCTTCTAAAAATCACGTACGTTGTGCCGTTGCAGAATCCTTAGTTTGCATTTATTCATTGTCTCTCATTGGAGGGTTTTATCATGTCACGGATGGATTGTCACGGATTGGTCCATCAAAAGGACGCCACATCATACCACTTTTGCCCATAAATACCTGTTACACAGATATTCACGGCTAGTCTAAAACATCATGTATTAACGTAGTCTTCACTCTTCGCGACATTACCATTTAAGTTAAGTGCAAAACCAGTGTTTGTAATCTTACCTGGAACTCTATAAATAGTTTACTGGATTCGAAGGAGTTTTATTTAACTACGAACTCGACTATAACAACTAACCTAACAGTTGCAATTGATGAGGTTACAAATTTGAGTAATAAAATAAATGTGTTAAAGAATTAAAGCGAATCGTGTGAAAAAGAAGGAATAAACTTAAGCAACAACATCCTGGATGACATCAGTAGAGAAAATAAATGTTTGAGTGACAAAGAAATTATGCTAAATATGTGAGTAATTTAGGGAGGAAAAATAAAAAAAAACTGAAGAAAAGACTAAAGAAAATATCTAAGCTGTTGTTTGGATAAATCATATAAAAAGAAAATATTAAAACTTGTTCAGTAATTAAATGCAGAATTAAATAATTTTGTATTAGTTTTATTTTTTATTAGGTATGAGGTCGCATCTGCCGCGCATGTGCGAGCTTTTGGAGTGAAATTTTAAATGCATGCGCGAACTTTTAACGCGAAATTTGAAATCCATGCGCGAACTTTTGATTTGAAACGCATGCCGAAAGTCGGCATTCTTGAAAATTCAAAATTTAAAAATTCAAAAAAAATCCCACCAACGGAAGTCGGCCATCTTGAAGAATTCAAATTTTAAGCCATTGGAAGTCGGCCATCTTGAAAAATTCCCGCCAAAAAATTTAGCCGCTAAAACCAATAACTTGTGACGTCATTGGATCATAGAAATTGAAATATAATATATTCTTACCATCTTAACACGTGGAATATTTTGATTACAGACAGTATTTTAGAATATAATACATTCTTACCATCTTAACATCAAATTTTCCGTCAAAAAAACCAACAACCTGTGACGTCACTGGACCATAAAATTGAATAAGTAAACCATCTCGACACCACGACGAAGTTTCACACTGTAGAAAAGTATTTTGGCGACTGCGAATAAACATCCGCTGAAATTACAAATAAGGATAAGAAAGGGGTCGAAGATCATCTAAAAATAGAAACTAAACTAATTTATCGACGGTACATTGAACACAAATTTCATTCATTAAACAAAATTAATTCTTACCCTCTAATTTAACGACGGTACATTGAATATAAATTTCATTCATTAAACAAAATTAATTCTTACCATCTTGACACCAAATTTCCTGCTAAAACCAACAACTTGGACCATAAAATTGAATTACTAAAACCATCTCGACACCAGGACAAGTTGCACACACTATAGAAGAGTATTTCCTTTTGGCGCGCTGAAACCACAAATACGGATAAGAAGGGGTCAGAGAGAAGTTCGTTTAAAATAGAAAATCCCCTACGATAGTTATTTCATTGCTACGACCAACAACTTGTGACGACATTGGACCATAAAAACTGAATAAGCAACACCATCATTACATTTTGATGAAATCCATAATTGTACGTAGCGCGACCACTCTGATCGACGTGTAACATATAACTGATAACATCGATATCTATTTTCGTTTTTGCGCGGAATATTTTGATTACAGACAATATTTACGGTTTAATTACAGAGTTGATAACACGACTGATTTATTTTCCGCCGAAATATAACCATAAAATTGAATAAACGACAGAATAGTAATTGTCATATTGACACCACATACATAATTGTACGTAGCGCGACCACTCTGATCGACGTGTAACATAACTGATAACATCAAAGCGTATCTATTTTCGTTTTACGTGGAATATTTTGATTACAGACAGTATTTTAGGTCTAAAACCTGATGCAATAATATTTTTTTATTACAACAGCATTATGCACATCATCATGGTCTCCAACGCGGTGAATAGTTATTCCACTGCGCATTTTGCTAAATTGTATTTTAGGTCTAAAACACTGATGCAATAGTATTTTTTTTTATTACAACAGCATTTTGATAAAGCTACATTTGCGCTGTCTAATTAAACAACAAATTTGCTGAAAATATAAGTTTGGTTACAAATGCATTTTGATAAAAAGTTACTTTTGTGCTGTGTCTACTTAAGCAATAAATTATATTAATATATAATACAGAGATCTGAGTAATATCGTACAGTTTTTTGTGCTACAACAAACCCTGTCACAACCACAACATCAAGTTAGGGTCAATATGGACCACCAGGCAAAAATTTTGAAGTTCGTCAGACAAGAATACCCATCACTAAAGAAGCCTATCGTGTTTGAAGGCAGCCCTTTATCGCAGGAGTTTCTGATCGGAGAGAAGGAATTTGACGATTATTCCATTAGTATCTTCGAGACGAGACGCCTAATACATATACATTGGGAAATTAACGATGTAAGTTGTATGGAGGTTAGACATAAGTTAACTTAGTAGTTTATAATCATGATTATAATATTATAATATTGATTTATGGTTGGGAGCTATGGATGATCGGCGAGACGAAGGAAGACGACAGTTCCGACGGGGAGTGCGGTCCACCAATAAAAAAATAAGCTACATCTCATTGAACCTCGCTACGCTCATACACGTTCAGATGACATTTCGATTTGTATCTTTTTGTGGTGACATTTCGATTTGTATCTTCTTCTTGTATCTTGATATGAGTAACCCACCACTAACAGAGATAAATAAAAACACATAATATTCTCTTTAAAACATGTATTTTAATGTTTCTTAACTGATATAACAATAAGTGTTAAAATGTGCGAATGTGTAGACTGTGGAATATCCTTTGATACAGTTTCTACGTTCTTGTATGGGTTGCATGAAAAATAATAAAACTGATGCAATAATATTTTTTTTATTACAACTGCAGTTTGATAAAGCTACATTTGTGCTGTCTAATTAAACAACAAATTTGTTGAAAATCTAATTTTGACTACAAATGCATTTTGATAAAAAGTTACTTTTGTGCTGTCTACTTAAACAATAAATTTTGCTGATTGATGTGCGTCAGAGAGGTGATTTTTAATACTAAAATGACTATATATAATACAGAGATCTGAGTAATATCATACAGTCTTTTGTGCTACAACAATTCCTCTCACCTTGCCCGACTAATACCTTTTTCCTTTATATATATATATAGATAGAGAGAGAGAGAGAGTTTACCCTTGATCCTGCTATGTAAGGATATTACGCGTCCTGTTAATTGGCCCCCAATAAACATGGAAGCATTGTCGCCAACCGTGGCGTATTATGTAGAGACAGGCATTGTATGTATTATTATTAACATTACGCATACAAGCATGAGCTCTAAGGAAATAACAACTCGATTAATTAGAACTAAAAAAACATTAAACAAAAACTTGCTGCTCTTAAACAAAGCAAATTAAAGTCCGAAGAACAACTTAAGAGCAAATATAAACCAATAACAGAATCCTTTCAAAATATCATTAAAACTAATGCCACCGCTGCTACTATTAAATTAGAACCAAAATCAGAAATCAAAACAGACGATGATGATGATGGTGATTAGGAACAGATGAAAATCGAGGTGAAAATGCAGCAGAAGATAAAAACTGAGCTCGAACATCATTGCCTTTAGACGAAGATGACGATGGCGTATTTCAAATGATTACACCAAGTGTTGGGCGAGAAGAAATGTTCGAAGCATATATCTCTCCTGACGAAACTACAATCACACCGACTCGTTCTTGGAGTATGTATATGGATCAATTCGCCCGCTTACCTAAACATTATATTGAGGGATTTATTAGGGATACCAAAAACGTGTACGACCATAGTCGTGTGGGTGTCCGCCCTGATCACGAGCTTGACAGATTCTATCTTGGCTCCTCGAAATTACAATTTAGCAACCAAGATGATAATATTGTCGTTGAACGACGAGAGTTCAAAAAAGTATTCAAATTTCGAAATCAATCATGTCAACTGTGTATAATTGTGATACGCTCCTAAATTTAACCGGTAATGTGTCAAAACAAATGCAATTGTATTACCCTTTGGCTTGTAGAACAAAAGGCTTACCGAAAAAAATTGTAAACGTTCTTTTGAGAAATTGGCATAGCGTTAAGTGGAATTTATTGAAAAAAGATGATGACCCATATCTATTCATGACGTGTAGTGAAAATATTACATTTCAAACAAACTTTAAATTTACGCCAAAATTAGTAAAATTTTTACTAGTTATGGGAAATAACAGCGACCCGCTTGTACGTGAACAATGCCGGTTAAATATTTTTCGTCAAGTATAAGCAGATTAAATGGAGATCAATCGGTATGTTTAT
Source organism: Aphodius sticticus (assembly GCA_963966075.1). Lineage (NCBI taxonomy): Eukaryota > Metazoa > Arthropoda > Insecta > Coleoptera > Scarabaeidae > Aphodius > Aphodius sticticus. The sequence continues at coordinate 31,308,069 of OZ014510.1, read as the reverse complement.
TACATACACTCATAGAAACTCCGATTGGTAAAATCTGTGATTAGTGTTTAGCTAAAATTAACGGAACGCGAACAGCTTTTGGCTTAAGAGAATATATACAGTGGCAATAATTCGAACATTATCGGTTTATTTTTACTAATATTGGTGGATGTAATGAATTTATTGACGGATACGTGTTGAATAAAATATATATATATACCGGGTGTCCCATAAAGATTGCGACAAACTGGAAGGGGTTGTAGGGGACACCAGTAGTATATAAAGGAGAGAGCTGGAGCCACCGCCACACCGCCAATTTACATAGGAAGCTACCCCCACCACTTTTCTGCACGAAGACGACCGAGTCCCAAGTCAGCCGATCTGCCGAGCGCGGCCGAACGCCGGAACCTGGAGTGTATGACTCACACGTCGCTGTTAGAGAGAGAACGCACTACTATTTTTATTTTCGAGCGTGACATGTGCAAACCGATCAAATTCAAATTTTCGCATCGGATTAATTCGGATTTGAATTTCGCGCGCACCATCTTACCCGATGATGACCGAACGCCGAGCGCACCCGAACCGATAAAATTCAAATTTTTTCCACCAACCTTAAAAATTTCAAATTTTTGCGTCAACCCCAGGTCCACCAACCCCAGACGTACCAACCCCACGCGCTAAAACGGCACGCCGACCGGCCGTCATATTTTAAATCAAGTTTTCGCGCTAAATTTTAAAATTCTACAGAGCATGCGCGAACCTAGCAAATTAAAATTGTCGCGCCATTAAGGATAAATTTCAAAGTTTAAACCGTCTTTATTGATATTACTCACAGAAATAATTGTGTTTAAAAAAGAACATGCGATAAGAATTATATTCGAATGTCATTGACGTTGGTAATTGTTGGTATAGCCATTCTGTCTTTTACTTGTACGATGGCACTAGGTAATTCGACGCCCTTGCATAATTTTGCGCAGTTGATACTACTTGCTGAGTTCAAGGACCGACTGTAATTTGATATGTCTTAGGAGTCATCCTATTTTCACACCTGTGCATCGGTACATTTCCATCCCGTGTGCGTAATAAATTGTTTTTAAAGTCAATTCCCGCTTCTAGGGATTTTAATAAATCTACTCAATATTATCGGAAAATCCAAAAAACTTCAACCACTGTACAATGGTCCATACGAAATTACCTCTATCGATGGTAACACAAATTGTACAATTCGTATAAATAGGAAATCAGTTAGGGTGCACAAGAATAGGTTGAAGAAATTCAATAATTAACGCATGCCTTTCTTTTATAATTGCAGGATGTACTTCCTGTGTATTCTTCCCCTGTTGATCGTCTTTTCTACAGCCGAACCTTATTATTCCTTCAAACCATTAGAAGGGAATCCTGAGCTATTTTATGGAAAGATTGGTAATCTAAAATTATTTAACAAAATTTTGGAATTTAGTCGTTTATTTAGATTTAAATAATTATTACTTAGAGTTAGGCAACATTCAATCATACTTCCGCGACGCCGAACGACTGTGTGGATATGATGAATTTAAAAACATTTTCTCAGAATTATGTTCACAGCAGATTCCCTTTAACTTTCTTCAGTGACGTTAAGGAAAAATCGGACAGGTGCGAGGGACTTGTAACATCGTAATAGGTTTCATGTAATGTTTTGATGACTTCTGTTGTTTTTTTTTTTTCAAATCTGCAACAAATAATAAGTAAATATTTACTAGTTTAGGAAATAGATGGGTTTCCCACAAGCATTTTTTAAAAAATATCGAGAACTACGTAACATAAACTTTAATACAAACTATTACTCACCCTGTATAATTATATATTAAGCATTATTTTTTTTTCGGATAATTTAAATAGTCGTTGTGCCATAGATAAAAACGATACTATAAGAATAAGTGGGATTAGTGGCAGCACTTATCCTTTAGGATCAACAATTTCAGATTTGAAAGTAAACAATATTTAAGTTTACAATTATTCATAGCACAAACTGCGCTAATATTGTTTTTTTTTGTATGAAACTGTAACTGAAACTGTACTTCTCCATGAGGGGTGATTTAAACCACAAAGCGTCAGCCCACCAACCCCAGACATCAGACCATGCTATCACGTATAGCTGTACACACCAAATATATTTGTGTTAACCCAAACTGTATAGGATGAGCTAGTACGGGATAATGACAACATATTATACCACATGACTCTAAGAGTAACTCAAATGTGACTCAAGAGTGACTCAAATGTGACTCAAGAGTGACTCAAATGTGACTCAAGAGTGACTCAATTGTTATGTGAAAATACGACGAGATAGAGGAAATTTTAACGGTTCATCAGACAATCAGTAAAATATTCAAATAATATATTGAAATTAATAATCGACACAGGTGCTTCAATTAGCGCTCTCTTCGCATCATGTGTAAATAAATTAGAAAATGTTGACACAACAAATCGAATAGAGTTGCACACACCAGATGACTTATCCGTAGGCTTAAAAACTTTCCGTTAAACTCGTCTTTTTATGAATGTAAGCAATCCTCCAAATTAAAGATAAAGAATGTAAAATTTTATGCTAAAATTAATGGGAAATAGGGAATTAAAAAATGGATGGTGATACAGTGTGCGAGTTTTAATTTCCCCAGAAAATGTTATTCTAAATACAAAGTTTTCGATGATCTAAAAACTTCCTAACCACAGGCAGAGTTTTGGTTTTAGTAATTTTAGCAAATAGGATAGTAAAAAGCGAAGAGACAGCTAAAATTTTTTAAGAGTAATCTGTATTTGATTATATTTAAATTAAAACTGTCTTAGAGAACTTAGAAGAATTAAAATTAGAATTAGACCATTTATTACTATATACCAACACAAAATTGTTATGTGAAAATACGACGAGGTAGAGGAAATTTTAACGGTTCATCAGACAATCAGTAAAATATTCAAATAATATATTGAAATTAATAATCGACACAGGTGCTTCAATTAGTGCCCTCTTCGCATCATGTGTAAATAAATTAGAATATGTTGGTACAACAAAGCGAATAGAGTTATTGGAGCAGACTACCATTATGAAGTATTTTTCGGTAATAGATTATGAAAAAATTAATGTGCTCATTTTGGTACAAGGGAAAGAAAAATTACATATCGCTGAATCGAGGAAAAGAATGTTTTACTCTCATACCAAGTAGATGCGAGGCAATATCATATTTCAACGTGGAATTTGCCTCAGATTACGCTGTTTTACCAGAATAAATTTCCAAAGGCGTTTTTACTGCAAGAATGCAGTTGCATTTTAGTACAATTCAAACCATGAATGCCGCAACATGTAAGTACAAAACTAAGCAATAATCTAGGTTTATTGTTATTATTGTTTTTATTTTCTAGTATTATCAATTCTACAAAACAACTTCCCAGTTGAAATGCTGGTGAGTACATAAAAATCAATAATTGTTTAACTAGATGCCAATATAAATTTTCTTAGACAACAATGGTGGTGCTTGGAGGCGCCCACGCCCCGCCAGCTCCGTGGCCTCCTCAGGGGACGACGGCTCTGGGCAACAACATTTGCTACTACGTCGATGCGGCGGGGGTGCTGGTGGTTTGGGCGTTTAATTTGCAGGATTAAGTGAGTATATAAATAATAGTTGATTAACTAGAGACTAAAATATAAATATTCTTAGACCCCAAACTCGTAGTGCCCTCTCCGGGAGGCCAGGAGGGAGATTGCTGGAGCGCATGTATAATAAAATTATAGAGAAAAAATAAAATTTAATAGCTAAGTTTTAATTGTTTTTTTTTTCAACAATTAACTTGTAGTTTTCATGTCAAATTCAGCAAACGTTAAGAGTTAGATAATTCCCTCGGCTGTACCTGAAAGAGAAAAGCTTACATAAATAAATTGCGAATTTCATAAAATATTTACATACCCGTAATGAAGCCTCTAGAAGTCAATTTCACTACTGGAAGACTCGCTGTCTTCTTCCAAATACCCATCATACTGGAAAAAATTCCTGTGGAGGAATGGTGAACAATCGTCAATGTCAGGTATGACAAAGTTGGACTGCCGTAAACATAGTTGACACCAGCTGTCGTCTTTTACAATATGACGCTTAAATTGGTTGAAAGTCATCGCATGTTTGTGTACAGTTACGCGTTTTGGTTCAGAAAAGCTTATTTTATAGCCTTTTGATTTTAAATCGCGATACAGTCTTCTCATAACGCAAAACAATTTCTGCATACAAAGTTTGCAGCACTTCCCCCAATCAGATTCGTAATAAATCTCCCACAAGCATGAGTAGCCTGTCGGGAATAAACTGCCTCTGAAAAATCTCCCATTAATAAATTGAATTTTTCATAAAATTATTTAAATAGGTACCTGAATGCGTCCATATTCCTGAACAATTCGCACTGCATTTCGTGGGGGAGCCTAGATAAAAAAATATCCGGGGAAATGTCGAGGTCGAAGCCTTCTTGTGTCACGTAGAATGTTGTGCTCTATTGCGTTCAATCACCCACTGTTATTTCAATTGACATTTAGTGCTAAAATGGGACAACTTTCATTTTCCGAACTCGCAGACATGCATCATATTTATGGAGAAGCACGATACAATGGAAGAAGAGTTGCGCGCTTGTATCGACAAAGATTTCAACGTCGCCAACCTCATCATAGCATGTTTTCTAGGCATCATTCTCGATTGCAAGAAACTTGTAGCTTTAAACGGCATGGGGTAGCGGCCGTCCATATTCTCTACGCACTGTTGAGTTTGAAGAAGAATTGCTCTATCGGTTAGATAATGATCCGCGGACAAGTGTTCGCGCCATTGCACACAATACAAGAGCTGCTACGTCAACCGTTTGGCGTGTTGTCCATGAGACATTGCTTTATTCGTATCATGTTCAAAAAGTGCAAGCTATGGGTCCCGCAGACTATCCTGCGCGAGTACGTTTCTCGCGCTGGTGGTTTGCAGCAGCATTTGATTGAACCCGATTTTGGCCGGTCTGTTCTATTGACTGATGATCTATTGACTCGTGAAGCATGCTTCACGAGGGACGGCTATTACAATAGCAGGAATTGTCATATTTGGGACGTTGAAAATCCTCATGCTGTGGTGCGCCGGCGTGATCAACATCAATTTTCAGTAAATATTTGGGCCGGCATTCTAGAAGACAATGTCAATGGTCCATACCTACTTCCACCACATTTGAATGGTTTCATTTATCGACACTTCTTAGAAAATGTTCTACCAGAGCTCTTGGAGGATGTTCCACTTAACATACGACAAGGTATGTGGCTTCAGCATGATGGGTGTTCTGCTCACTTTTCTGTGAATGTGCGTCAGTACTTAAATGAGCAGTTTCCCAACCGATGGATTGGTCGGGGCGGTATTGTTCAATGGCCCGCGCGATCCCCGGATCTACATCGACTTGGGAGCCGAACATCCCTAAATAACCGTACAAACTTATGTATACACCATCACGGACAACATATTGAATAATACTTGTAATAAATAATCGTAACAACAGAAATAAATTATTTCAGTCGATTTTCTTTTGATTTAGCCTAGTGCCTAAACGGTTGTTTTCCGGACATGGGTTTATCGACAAAAAATGCTTGTTTAGGTGTCCCCTGCAACCCCTTTCAGTTTGTAGCAATCTTTATGGGACACCCTATATATAAAATACATGAATTTCAACCCAACACAATTGTAAACGAACAGTTCGGGTAAAGTACACAGTTACACCAAGTGAAAAAAACGACAACAATAACAAAATTGCCGAATATAGTCAATCAGAACTGAATCTCCTCGATAATTTTAATTTATTATCAGGCGCAACTTCGATTCAGACAATAAGCAAACACGTTAATCTTCCGGCAGGGGCTTTTACACATTTGGAGAGAGAAAACGCGCCAACAACAAGCGCTACAACAACCAAGAAATCAACCGCCAGCAAGAATGCGGGAAAACGAAAGGCTAACGTGGATCAGAAGCAAAAAAATGCTAAGAAGGTCCATATCGAAGATGAAACAGACACTGCTTCCGATTTGGAAATGAAGGAGCTAAACAAAGCTGGTATGTGCGTCTCGCCACTCAAACCAATCACAAATATGCAAATAAATTATGGATACTGCATTACCGACATGAAGATTTATAATCATTTAAAACGGACGAGCGTGATGGTAGACCTCGGAGCAGATGACGAAGAACCTATTTCCATATTTCTTAATAAAAGAGTAACGGAAAGAATTACGCCTTCATTCTGTGAGTATTCATAATAATACCTACGCGTATAAGAGAATATATACAGTAGGAAAAATTCGAACATTATTTGCTTATTTTTACCAATAATGATGGATGTAATGAATTTTTTGACGGATGTGTTGAATAAAACATTTTGGTATTCTAGATGTCAAATAGCGCCTCTTTTTAAACTCTTCAAATATGGTTATTGTTTTCGCATGTTCGTCGAGGGTGTCGCACGCAGCATTAGTCCTATGCAATATGTCAGCAATGGTATTTTTGACCTATACGATAGATACGTATTCTAGATACTTATTATTATTCATACATTAATTCCACAATAAAAATTGTACGGAATGGAAAAAGTTTGAACGTCATGATCTTGCTTTTGACTATGATACCGATAGGTATGAAATTTGTTTTGCAATTCCACATTACAATAAAAATGTGTTACGTAATGCCGACAGTATTTTCGAATTATTTGATTGGTATTATTTATAAATTTCTTCTCGAATTTTAAACTATAGCAAAAAATTGAATTACGTAAAATCCACTCTTCCCCTCCTTAATACATCAAATGCCATAAAAGATGCGAGTTTAACTGCAGACAATTGCAAATTAAGCATGGCACAGTTCGAGCAAGTTACCAACACAGCATTATCTAAGCTAATCAAAATGTCCGAGTACAGTCAAAGTGAAACGAATCTTTTAGAAAACTTTAATTTGCTACCATCAAATCCGCCATCACGAAACCATCAGCAAGCGTAAAGTTTTTCTGGTTCGGAGACAGAAAATGCAGCCACCTCAGCAACAGTACCCGCAACCATCAAGAAATCGGGTGGGAAAAGGAAAAGTAATAGCGATGTGATTCAAAAACAAAGGAAAAATGTGAAGAAGCCCCCCCTCGAGGATTCAGATTCAGACCTTGACGAGGTAACTGGCATGTGCTTATCAATATTTCCTTTGAAGCCAATTAAGCAAATGCATCTTAATGACCAGTATCAGGTCACGGGGATTAGGTAATATAATCATCTTCAATGGCCGTCTGTTATGGTGGATTTAGCGGGAGATGATCAGGATGAAAACCCATTTTCAATTTTTCTCCCTAAAGGGATCGCAGAAAAAGTTACACCTAAATTTAGCGATAATGTCAACGCCAATAATTATTATTTAATATTTATGGGCGAACTGGCGATGGGGAACTTAAGAAGTACTCATTGTATTATTTCAATTCACATATATTTGTGCTTATTTGATAATAAACCTATTGTAGTTTTAATATGGCTTTTTTTATTCACCAAGTTAAAATTAATGAGCGCGAAAGACCGCATCAAATTAAAATAGTGACCTATTTTTCACGACGAAAGCCGTTTCTCTGCCATAGCTGCGCCTATTATAACGGTACATCGTGGCACAAAAAGTAATAAATTGCAACAGAGAAAAATTATTGCTTGCGAATACGCTCAATGATTAAAATCAAATGTTAAAGCAATAAGTTTAAATCTAATGATTTCCCGACGCTTCTATGGCAAGCGCAGAGTATAAAACTAAAAATGGATCCTTGTAAGTATAGCCCAGGGTTCCAATCAACATAAACTGACTTTTTGTGTTTTCAGTACATCCAATACTGAACTTACTTGCGCAACATCTTCGGGTAAGCATTTTTAAGTTAAATTTGCAACCATTTTTTAATTAATTATGCATTTAGGCCTATGCTATCATGTTGCAGCAACAACCCCCCACCGGAAAACTTTCCACCACCAGGCATGATGGTTGGTGTTACGCCATTTTTGGTGTACTACCTGGAGGGTGAGGTGGTCTTTGTCCACGTATTCTAACAGTCTTAGTATAAAAAAATCGCGCCCATTAATAAAGTTAATGGGCGGGAAAGACCGCAATAAAATTATATAGTCACCTATTTTTCCCGATGAAAGCCGTCTCTGTCATAGCCGTGCCTATTATAACGGTACATCGTGGTACAAAAAATTATAAATTTCAACAGCGCAAAATTATTGCTTGCGAATACGCTCAATGATTAAAATCTATTTTTAATCGCCTTTCAAATGTTAAAGCAATAAATTTAAATCTAATAATTTCCCGACTCCTTCTATAGCAAACGCAGAGTATAAAACCAGCCAGCGAATTTTGAGTCCACACAGAAGTGCGGCAAAATGGATCCTTGTAAGTATGGTCCAGTGTGGTTCCGATCAACATAAAATAAACAAGTAATATTTTTTGTTTTCAGTACTACCAATACTCAACTTTCTTCCGATACATCTTCGGGTAAGCATTTTTAAGTTACAATTTCAACTTTTTTAAAGTAATTATGCATTTAGGCCTATACTATTATGCTGATGTACAGCATCAATCCGCCACCGGAGAACTTACCACCCCCTGGCATGGTTGCCGTTACGCCATTTTTGGCGTACTACCAGGAGGGGTAGGTGGTTTTCGTCCACGTGTTCCAAGTGTTAGTATGAAAATCAATAATCGAATTGGAACAATCTAACGTATTTTTATTACAGAATATCTTCTATTATTATATTCGAACTACCTGGAGGGTCTTGGTACACATATTCCAACGGTGTTAGAATTAAAAATCAAAAATCGAATTCGAACAATCTAACGTATTTCTATTTTATTACAGAATTACTTCTATTATTATATTTTTTTAATAATTAAACAAATTTTAAACATCTTTTATTTCCACACAATGGAATCCCATTATAAAATTACTTTTTCTTAACTTAATTCACAAAAACCCAACCTGCTGGCGCGCAAATGTCAAACTCAAACTTAATTCGCAAACCGGCCGCCACATGGCGTTCACTCGCTGTCATCCCACCTTTATTATAACACACCCGCCTTGCACTAGCAACCCACAGGTGGCGCGCTAGGACTCGCGTAAACATGCCAACAGCCAACATTTAGCACAATCACCACCACCACCGCCTGCCTTTTGATCCAGAATCCGCATATATTATCTACTATCAAATTTTTAATTCTCATATATTTTCAGGAATTTATAATATTTAAAGTCTAAAAGAAGTAGAGGACTACAACTCAATAAAGAATAGCGTAAAGCGTAAGATCGAGGATCATCAGCAATATTCGTTTACCGCAGTTATGGAGTACACGTTGAAAATGAATATACACCAGAGATAGATCGCTGAACAAACTTGCATCCATGCACTTCATCTGGAAAACGGATAAAAAAAATTATATTCAACTTATACTCATTATCGGCCTCTCGATATATCGTTGGGGATCATTTTGTCTTGAAATTTTTAGTTATTGTTATGATATGTTTAATTAGTGCAAATTCAATATCAAACCTCTTTGATCATCTATGTTATTGTAACCTCCAACAAGACCATTGTGTAACCTTCAACAAGACTTGTGGCAGAGAACGTAGACCTGCATTTCTCACAATTTCCCCAAATTCCTTTCAAATTTATGAAATTTTCTATATATTTATCTTTTTCCTCCTTTTCCCCACATCACCGACTACCTGCACACCGCCAACGGCTGTCGGGGAAGGATGATTGCCGCATTACACCGCGAACATATAAGCGCATGACTGCTAAAAAGATCTTGCAAAGTATTCGCTAGACAAAAGAATACCTCTGAGCCGTCTCCGCAATCCTCCATGGCTGTGAGATTAAGCTCTCCTACTATCGTAAGAGACTCACCGATATCTCCCACTAGCATTAATTCTCCAACATCTACTGCCCCCATAACCACCCCGATAAAATTGAAGGCACGACGTCAAGACCGCTGCTTCCGCCCAGACCAAGAAGGGAGCGAATCTTCGGAGGGTGTTGCCACACCCGTTACAAGGTATGAAGCACTATTATTGGTTGGTGAAGTGCGGTCACCGGTTGGGGATGATGTTGACGCTTCAGAACTGTCAATGGGTCAATGGTTCTAAGCCAATTAGCAGCCCTATAAGGTGTGGAAATGATACAAACCAGTCATGGCGGCCAGGCGCTCAGACTTGGAGATCTTCAGTTGGTCCAACCCGTGAATGTAAAAATGATGCCTATGAGAAGTAGCGACTCGGTACGCATATTGGGGGACGTTCAATTGGTTCTACCATTATGGTTACAGCCCTCGTTGGCTAACATCAATTCCTCCAATATACCGAAAGGCCCTTATCTGAACTTTCATCGCACCTTAATCCCTCAAGGCCGCTCAGCGGCTTCCATGCTGCCCGGATTTATTCTCAAAAATTTGGATCGATACCGATCAACGTTGGTAGATATGTTGGCGTATATCGATACAGAAATTTTAGAACGTAGGAAATATCTGGACGATCTGCTCCAACGAGCTGAGGAGGATGCTAGTAGGATGGAATCCTATTTCGAGAATATCCGTAATTTCTTAGATGGTTGGACATTTGAATCATTTTATTTAAATAATAAAAATAAAGATTATGTAGATTAGAGATTAGATTATGTCTTTCATTTCCGTATAATGTACAACATACATTGAACACTGTTTGAACTTGTAAATATGTACCAACTTAATGAATACGAACTTTCTGCTTTAATGGTTTATCTCTCTCATAGTGTCTGTATTTAGCTAATCAATATTATATACGAACGAAAAAGAAAAATTGTCAAAACGGCGCTTATTATACTTATTAATACCATTATCTTTATTAGAATTACTTACAACCATTATAGAAAAAGTATGATTCATCTCTAGCCGCTGCCAGCTGTCGCCGGACTTTTGTGGTTAAGATTTGAACGTAGTCAAGATGCAGTTTGTACGGCACCCTGGGGTGCCGTACCTCAGGGTGCCGTACCTTGACCTTTCTATAAATATCTATAAGCAATTTGTTAATACACAGTGATTTTGTACATGTATTGCTCAGATTCTGAAACAAACATTACAGTACCAAAATACCTAAGCGACACCCTTATCTCTTGCGGCCACAGCAGTCCAGATGATAAACGAGTTGTGACATCATGCGGTCACGCGTGAAATTTGGATATTTCTGCCGACTACATAAACAACTAATTTTGCTGAAATCTAATTTTATATGTGCGTCAGAGGGATAATTTTTAATACTAAAAATGACTATAGAATGTAGGGATCTCACTAATACCATACAGTTTTTTGTGCAACACCAAAACAAACACAACAATGTCGTTCAACGTCACAACAGCTTCCAACAACAGTACGACACAAACATCACATCATTGTCACATCACCATGTGAATGATCGTCCCCTGCATCTGTATAACCCCTATACTGATGCCAGCAAGTCGGTACAAAGTTTGTAAGCCCAGACTTGCCCGATTAACAAACAGTTACGTCAAAATGTTTACCATCACCAAAGATATCACCATAACCATAAATCGGTTCAATCTGCAGGGATCTACCATGGAGTTCAAAATAAACCCCATACCCGGTAAGTAAATGTTTTTCTATCTTAATTGTATGTGCTAAATATGTATTCTTCTGTAGGTGACGCTGAACCGTTAAGCTGATTTCGAGATGCCAACAACAAGGCCATATAATCGGAGCCGCTTTCAAATTTTTCGGACGATGTGCACTAGCATAGTCACATTTAAATGGTTTCTCACTTGTATGCTTTCTCATATGCATTGTCAGATGCTAACGATATGCACAAGAATAGTCATATACGTCACATGGAAATGGTTTTACTTTTGTATGCATTGTAAGATGCGAACGACGTGCATAAGAATATTCACATACGTCACATTGAAATGGCTTCTCACTCGTATGCGTTCTCATATGCATTGTAAGATGAGTAGGTATGGCGTCGGTAGGGCTGACCTTGAATGACCCCAAAGCTCCAAAGGTCAGCCAAAGGTCACGCGGCTAACTTCAGAGTGTTGCCTAAAGCTCCAGGGTCCCCTTTTTGAGGTAGCTCCAGGGCCCCCTCGTCTCAACTTTTGAGGTTAGAATTCCCTCGACGCACTTCGGAAATAAAAAATGTTCGGATGAGGTTCGAACCCGAGAATGCGGTAACACGAGTCGAACGTGCTACCAGATGGACCACAGTCAGTTGATAACGGAATGATAAAATTGTAATGAAATACCGCTCGGTCGTCGAGTTGCGGTTAGAATGCCGAGTCCCCTCAGCTATTTCGGTTTACGTGTAAAGATCTGCACTGGGGAAGTTTAGCTCTTTGCAGTGTTACCGCTAAATTAAAAAACTCAAATGTTACCTCCGTAGTCAGCGGGGCCCAAAATTTGTTGCCAACTTCAGAGTGATCCCCTTACCTCTACCGCCTAGGGCTCCGCCCCCAGGGCCCCCCTCGTCAGAGCTTCCCAATTTTGAGGTTAGAACGCCCCTCGATGCATCTTTCAAATATTCCGCGCCACTTTATTGTTAAACTTTTTGTATTTGAAAAAGAAAAATCACTTAATCTTTCATTGAAAAAAAAGTCTAATTCTTAAAGAAAATTATAAACATTAATTATTAGCTTAATCTCAAAAATAATCCAATAACTTTAGAATCTGGATATCAGAGAATTTTACAAATTTTCAAGTAGTTACGTACGTAATTTGTTAAAAATACAATAATCTAAGCTCAGTGACCGTCCTGGTCACCAAAGAACAAAATCGTTCACAATTCATCCATATGGGGCCTGTACGTAGAGTTGTGAACGAAGAACGCGTAAATTAAAAAAAATATCTGTGTAATATCTGTTTTGTTCTAGAATATTCCAATATGACGTAATCATCGATGCACACGCTCTTACGGCAAAATGCGTACAGACTTGATTATCTCGCTCAAAGATAAGACTAACCACAACGAGGAAAAAACAGTGTTCGCCAATTTACACGTAATCTTATGACAGAATGTCCCGTATAGCACCTAATTTGAAATTTAACATTGTTTCTTATGTAAATCAGGCACAAATTTGATGAATCTCACTAGCATTTTGTCTGCAATTAATAAGCTTCGTTCCTATTGGCTAATTATAACTTCCTTTTTATTTGTCTAGGGTATATAAACCCCCGAAAATAATATTTTTTTTCAATTCTGCTTCGAACGTTTTTGTGTCTACTTGTGCTTCCTACAGTGAACATATTTAACGGTGTAAAGATGGATGTGAAACAGAAGCATGCAATAGCATCCATTATGGCAAATGTTGTTTCGCAAGAGCTAATTAGACAAGATGTATCTGCAGCATGTTTGATGTCTATGGCTCTGTTATATGATGGGCTGCGCATGGTAGGAATTGAGCCCACAATGGTATGCGGATCTCAGCTATATAAACCTGTAGGTTTTATCGTACCTGTACACTTTTGATTGGAAATTGATGGAGAGATATACGACCCTACTGTAAAAGTGACCCAGCATACGCTAAAAAAGGAGGTTCGAGAGGAGGATTTTCATTACATTCCATATGTGGTATCGTTAACAACCGAGGAGGATCATCTCATGATGTCATATTTCCTGAGCATAGCAGCAAGCCAATCGTCTATTTCATATTTTAGTAAGGCACCGCAACATGTGCGAAATGTGAGATATAATGTAAATAAAAGAATTTACAAAATAGTTAATAAATATAAACAAAAATAAAAAAAGTTGTTTATTATTACACATTAAGATAGAAAAAACAAAACATTCAGAATTTCGCGAGCGATATCATACTATTTAGTTAAAACAATAAAATATTTAATAGAAAATGCGCAGTTTTATTTTGATATTATCTGCCTGTAAAAACCACAATAAAGGAAACTGTTAACAGAATTCTTAAAATAGATCTATGGGCTTGCAGTTGATTTTAGTATCGTTCAAACCATGAATTATGCAACATGTAAGTACAAAACTAAGCAATAATCTAGGTTTATTGTTATTATTGTTTTATTTTCTAGTATTGTCAATTCTACGTCAGCATTTCTCGGCCGAAAGGCTGGTGACTACATAAATATTAATAATTGTTTAACCAGATACCGATATAAATTTTCTTAGAGAACTATGGTGGTGCTAGGGGGTGCCGCCGCCCCGCCAACCCCTTGGCCACCACAAGTCATGATTGCCCTCGGCGGAGAAATCTGCTACGAAATTGATGAGGAGGACATGCTCGTCGTTTGGGCGTTTAATTTACAGGATTAAGTGAGTATATAAATAATAACTGATTAACTAGAGACTAAAATATAAATATTCTTAGACCCCAAACTCGTCGTGCCGCCCGGGGCCAGTGGAGCAGAGGGGTTGGCGGGGCATGAATTAAAAAATTTATAAATAAAAATTTAATAGTTAAGTTTATAAATAAAAATTTAATAGTTAAGTTTTAATTGTTTTTTTCTACTAAAACCTCTAGTAAAATAAGAAGATGGTGTATAACGGTCGATTAGGTGTAAAATAAGAAGACAGTGTCCAGCCTGTTTAAAATAAGAAGAAGGTGTACTAGATTTGAAAGATGGTAGGCTTACCATTAACACCTGAGAATTTAAAACCGTGGCGTGATGAATCTATTAGTACCATTTCTATTCTAAAATATCAGCGCTATTAAGTTTGATATTTCGAAACCATTATTCCAGCGTGTTTATAAAACAGAATAATAATTCAAAAGGAAGTGTGTGTGTGTAACCGCAATTATTGTACAGCTGCCTGATAACAAATGCGAGATGAGTTTAGAACCGGAATTTCTCCGTAGCAGAAAAACTCAAAAATCAATAATGGTTAATTTAACGAAATAATATAAAGGTAATTTCGAAGTTCAAAATGTAGGTAAAAACATCGAAAAACGGCTATTAACAGAGATACCGTTCGGGTTCAGGAGGTATGAGATAACGCGACCGCAACGCTTCACGAGATTATATGCGTGACTCGTGAGTAATTACTTACCTAAAATATAATATGTATTCACTCTAGGAAGCACAAGTAGACACAAAAACGTTCGAAGCACAATTGAAATAAATATTATTTTCGGGGGTTTATATATACCAGAAAAATAAAAAATGAAGTTATAATTAGCCAATAGGAACGAAGCTTATTAATTGCAGACAAAATGCTAGTGAGATTCATCAAATTTGTGCCTGATTTACATAAGAAACAATGTTATATTTCAAATTAGGTGCTATGTGAAACATTTTGTCATAAGATTACGTGTAAATTGGCGAACACTGTTTTTCGTCATTGTGGTTAGTCTTATCTTTGAGCGAGATAATCAAGTTTATACACATAAAAATAGCCGTCTTTTTGTCAATTTTTCCTTTTCCCTCGTATATGCAACCCTAATAACAAACCCTATGGTAAAGTTATTTTTTAAATATGTCAACCCTTTTAATAGTTAGAGGTGTAAGTCATACTTTGCAAACCCTATGGTAAAGTTATTTTTTAAATATGTCAACCCTTTTAATAGTTAGAGGTATGAGTCATACTTTGAAAAGGGTAGTTATAGTGCCTTCTCGACATATTCACCTTTTCCCTCGTATATGCAACCCTGATAACAAACCCTATGGTAAAGTTATTTTTTAAATATGTCAACCCTTTTAATAGTGAGACGTATGAGTCATACTTTGAAAAGGGTAGTTATAGTGCCTTCTCGACAAATTCAACAACGCCATCTTGTTCGCGTACATAAAATCGGACAGAATATTCATTTACTTTTTCGATCAGGGCCTTAGTTCTTGAGAGAGAAATGCCACACCCTAAAGCTGCAGATGGCGCTAACTACGGAGGTAACATTTGAGTTTTCGAATTTAGCGGTAACACTGCAAAGAGCTAAACTTCCCCAGTGCAGATCTTTACACGTAAACCGAAATAGCTGAGGGGACTCGGCATTCTAACCGCAACTCGACGACCGAGCGGTATTTCATTACAATTTTATCATTCCGTTATCAACTGACTGTGGTCCATCTGGTAGCACGTTCGACTCGTGTTACCGCATTCTCGGGTTCGAACCTCATCCGAACATTTTTTATTTCCGAAGTGCGCCGAGGGGAATTCTAACCTCAAAAGTTGAGACGAGGGGGCCCTGGAGCTACCTCAAAAAGGGGGCCCTGGAGCTTTAGAGCTTTAGGCAACACTCTGAAGTTAGCCGCGTGACCTTTGGCTGACCTTTGGAGCTTTGGGGTCATTCAACGTCAGCCATACCTACTAAGATGCGAACGATATGCACAAGAATAGTCATATACGTCCCATTGAAATGGTTTTTCTTTTGTACGCTTTCTCATATGTATTGTAAGATGCGAACGACGTCCATAAGGTATTCACATACGTCGCATTGAAATGGTTTCTCACTTGTATGCGTTCTCATGTACATTGTAAGATGCGAACTATATGCACAAGAATAGTCGTATACGTCACATTGAAATGGTTTTTACGATAATGAGGAGGAGATCTACGGTCCACTGCTCCTGTCTTCAACAACCCGACGTCTGTCGAAAAAAATAAAGCATCAGGTTCGACTGGTGACGAAGGGTTTCAATCCTCCTTCCGAAGGTGACTGCACCTTAGAGCAAGTTACCTTGAGAGCAAGTGATGTAATATTGTCACATAGGGTCATTCAGAGCATAAAACATAATCAGTCGCGAGGTTAGTTTGTGTTTTGGGAACCTTGTTCTAGGAATGTGCGACGATAAAACAACAAACATAAGCCGGCACCAGGAAGGTCGGCTAGCGCCCGGTACCTTGGAGAACTACTATAAAAGATGAAACCATTTAGTATTGTAATCAGTTATTAAGAACCAGATCTATGTAGTACTACAAATAAATCGATTGTTAAACCATCGTGAAGAGTCTTTATCCCTTCGGGGAAGCTACTATCTCCGCTACAGCCCCACAAGAAGATTCGAAGACGTTGATGTGATTACCCACAAAGGGGTAGCCACATTTGTTAATGTCACAATGGTGGAGACGCCGTTATCCCTATAGTAAAAACTAGAAGCAGTTCAAAATTAACATCACCGACAACGGAAGAAGAACCCAATCAAGCCATAATGTTTAGCAAGGAGAGCAACCACGAAGAAGAAAGTAGAAAACGCAACCAAGATGAAAGAAGCAGAAGCGATGAAGAAAGAACAAGAAGCAAGCAGAAAGAAAAAGAAGCGACAAAGAAGAACGAAGAAGAAGAGACCAACAAGAATGGTTCATCTCAATGGAAGATGGTGGTGTGTCCTGTCTGCCGACAGAACCAGAATGAGATGGAAAGACAACAATCGGACAGAATGACTAAGGAGAGAAAAGATGAAAAAATTAAGGTTTCTCAACATCAAGTACTTGACCTAGGGTCAGAACGTATGGTTAAGGTATGGAAATATACAGTATATTATTATAAGTGCATGTAAAGTGAATTGATTAAAAACGTATTATTCCAGGCTAAGTAACTTAAAAGTAGGACAGCATTACGAAAATGAAAACATTTATGTTATGCTATACGTTTTCGCAGAATAGAGTGCAAAGACTTTTGTATAATAATGCCAAGTCAACAAATAGAGGTCAAGTGTACGTCGTAATGCAATGTGACGCCAACGCTACTATGCGAATCGAATGAATGTTTTCAAATAAAAATAGATATTTGTTATTAAACAATTAGGTGTGTAAATGCAACAATAATAATAATTCTGCAAATTGATGGCAGTGTTTATCGTAACAAAATTCTGCTCTGAAAATTTTATGAATGTTTCTAAGTTTCTTGAGATTGCAGCGACATTTTGGATAATGGCGCTTGCAGATATCTTCATGGCCTGGGCGGCTATGAAATGATAATGGTACTGATTAATCAGAAGAATTAATCAGGAAATGAGGACATAATTAGGAGAATTATGGAAAATACTTAGTTGAAAAGTATAATTCATAATTCATAATTTTATTGTGTAAAGTAAGAATTACATACACTCGTCAACCAAAATCATACATGTCAGAAAAGAAAATATATATACTCATAAATACACTGTAGCATCAGCAGCAACACACAACACAAACACATTTGGAACAAGAATACAAAGTCAAAAAAACTACAAATTAAAACATTTAAGCTCTACCCTGTCCTCCAGAAACTCAGTGTACGAGTAATACGCTCTACTCAATAGGAACGCTAAACATTTTGACTTGCAAAGCTTTTCCGGTAAGATGGTGACATCCTGCGGTTATTTATTAAAAAAATTCAAGGCTACATAATTTAGGCTTCTTTGACTCCCAGTGAGTCTGCAGAAATAGGGCCGCAGTTGCGTCCCAGCCCTTGTATAGTGATGGTGAAAACTGCCGTTGGCACTGAACTTATCGGCATTAGCGTGCACATATTTACGCACTTAAAAATGTACAGGGATGGGAACGTTAGCAGTTTTAGCTCAACAAACAAATTTAGACATTCATCCCTGTACCCGATGCCGCCGACAATTCTCACCGACCGTCGCTGCAATAAAAAAACTCTCTCCCATGACGCAGAAAACCCTCAGACCAAGATTGCGTATTCCATCACCGATTGGCATAATGAGCAATAAGCCGTTCTCAGAACACAAACAGAGACACTGCGGCTTAGTAGTCTCAAAACAAAGACGTTCCCACCCAGCTTAGCGCATACGGCAGAGATGTGCTTGTCCCAGCTAAGGGTCGGACTCAGATCCACTCCCAAAAACTTAACATCTGCATCATGCTGCTGACTATCGGTGTTAGGACATTTACGTAGCGAGAACACGATAGTTGAGGTCTTGTCTGGGTTGAGTTTAAGCTGGTTACAGCCGAACCATCGCTCAGCATCTTCCCGAACTGTGGCACTGATACCAACAGCATTCTCAAAACTTGGGCTGCTGTACAAGATCGTCGTGTCATCGGCATAACAAATTACGGATTCCTTATCTATGGCGGTCGGTAGATCATTAATATATATTAAAAAACGTATTCAATACAATATAAATATAAAACGTATTGCAAACCGATAACGGTACCGAATTCTATAACAGTCAGTTTAGTTCGTTAATGAAAAAGTATTCAATCAACCATTACTCTACCTTTAGTGTAATGAAGGCGGCCATAGTTGAACGCGCAATTAGAACCATAAAACAAAACTTATTCAAATTATTTAGCCTATACGGAAATTACAAATGGCATCATCTACTACCAACCGTCACATCAAAGTATAATAATTCAAAACATAGAACCATAGGAAAAAAACCCGTAGACGTAAATTCAAAACAAGTGGAGGATGAACTACTCGGAACCGTTTACAATCACATCAAAATTGCTGGTAAGGGTAAATTTAAAGTTGGCGATATCGTCCGCATAAGCAAGTTCAAACATGTTTTTACCAAAGGGTATTTACCGAACTGGACAACGGAATTGCTTAAAATTACGTCAGTTAGAATAACAAATCCTGTGACGTATATGTTGAATGATATGGAAGGTCGACCGATAAAGGGAGCATTCTACGAATCAGAATTGTCGAAAGCGAACTTACCCGATGTGTATCTTGTGGAGAAAGTTTTAAGAAAAAGAGGGGGTAAAGTGTTTGTAAAATGGCTCGGTTTTGATAACACTCACAACAGTTGGATCCCAAAGTCAAACATAATGTAGTGGGGTAATCAATATAAATTCAGACAGCAGCCGTCTCATAGATCAGTTGAGTGAAAGATGATAATGATGAATAGTCCGTGCAACTACTGGTCGACAATAGATAGGCTGTATACCACATATGAAGAGGCTATAAAAAAATGAAACGCGCTTCATCAACGAGTCGCATTATGATGTAGAAAATGCGAAAATAATAGCAGGATTAAGTGCTGCTCGAGGTTTTATCGCCATGATACGAACTACAACGTTTGCTGATACCAACGACAATCATATTCCCATAAGTCATTCTGATTGGCCAATACTGGTTCGAACGTTGAGGGGCTTCTTGGAAAATGACAACGACCTCCGATACAAGAATATTACAACCGGTGAGGGGGAATTAAAGTTTGAAGAAATTGAACCTGAACGACACTCATTAGGAGTCAGCGTTGTGCTAACCTTCAGAAATGTATCAATTCATCTTTGTCACATAGACATATCCAGTATTCTGTATCTTGATGACGTAATACAATGTAAGTTGGCAATGTTAAAAAAATTAAACTTTGCATATTATTTTAATAAGTTAATGATAACTTTTGTTGGAAATAATGTACAAAATCCGTATTCTAAGATAAAAGAGTTCTGTATAAAAAAATCCAAATGAATTTAATTATACTGTGTTAGATTATCTTACTCTTTCTAGCACACTCTAAAACCACGATATAATCATATTTAGTCTTCAGTTTGCTATCGATATAATATAGATAATTGTATTATTAATATTAGTGTATTTGTTCATACGAATAGTTTGTATAAAACTTAGAATAAGACAACATCAATCAGTCGCCCAGGACTCTAACTCATGTGATAACATTATTTCACATATTACGCGTGAAAAGACTTTGAATGATTTTACCGATGAGGAGTTATGATTATTCCCCATCAAATATCTACGAACACATGTATCTGCACAACAACTGCAAAATGTATGGCATAAACTACCAAAGGTGTATCTGGAAGATGATGAGTTAAAATCGAAATTACCCTGCTACAAGCATTACAATACTCCGGACCAGATGACGCACTACGATGGACCACCACTTTCACGAAAAGACTGTCAATTTTGTAAAATATTGAATATGTAGATACAAAGTGATGATTTATATAAATAAATGTATTAAACGAATTATGTTGTATTATTTATTTTTAGTGATGTAAGAAAGGAGTATCTAAAATATACTATAAAAGGGGGTTACTTTTGAAAATCTGATTAGTATCAATGACTACGTATAAGGGGGAGGATCTCTTAAACAAAGTTATTAATAATCTCCCATTTGAACTACATTTACCGGGGTATCAGTTTTGCGGACCTGGCACTAAATTACAAAAGAGACTACAACGCGGTGACGGGGGAGTGAACAAACTGGGCACAGCTTGTAAAAAGCACGATATCGCGTATTCCATACATAAAACTTTAGAGGATCGACATCGGGCAGATAAAGAACTCGAGTATAGTGCTTGGGATAGAGTAAAATCATCAGACTCTAAATTGGGTGAAAAAGTATCCGCTTGGCTTGTTACTAACGGTATGAAGTTAAAACGAAAACTTGGTATGGGAATGCCAACATCTAAACGTTCCAAAGTTGTAAAGAAGAAGAAGAGAAGAAGGGCGAGGAAGAACCAGAAACCAAAAGTTGCATTCCGCAAAGCAATTGTAGACAAAGTTGTCAAGACTATAAACAAATCTGATAATTTGAGAGACGCATCACGCTTAGCTATACAAAGTGCTCGTTTAGCTGTTAAAGATGCTGGGGGAAAGTCAAGAGTAAGAGTCCCCCGTATAATCCCAATTCCCAAGACTGGCGGCATCCTCCCTCTACTACCAGCAATTTTTGCCGGACTATGAGCTTTAGGAGGATTGGGTGGTGGAGCAGCTGGTGTATACAGAGCCATAAAGGGTGGACAAGAGGCTCGAGATAAGTTAAAGGAATCGGAACGTCATAATAAAACGATGGAAGCGATAGCTATTGGTAAAAAAGGATCTGGATTATTCTTGAAGAAACATAAATTTGGCTTAGGGTTATACTTGAAGAAAAATTTTTAAAAGAGCTACCCAAGAGACCCCTAACCAACATCGATTTAGTGAGATACGCTAAAATATTAAAAATCCCCAATTTTCGAGGAGTCTTTATGCGCAACACATTGCCGAAAACACCTCACACCCCAAACGAGGCTGGCATTGTTAATTTGGATAATGATAGTGGAGCTGGGATTCATTGGGTAGCATATCGGAAGACAGGACGTCAAGTCAACTACTTTGATAGTGTTGGAAACCTGCGACCGCCAAAGGAGTTGATAAAATATTTCAAACATTGTAAAATAACATATAATCATGAAAATGTACAAAGGAGAAATAGTTACAATTGTGGACATTTGTGTTTAGAATTTCTAATAAAGTATAAATAGTAGTACGCACAACAAAATTGTTTAATTATGTCTCAAACGTTCACCCTAACAGGTACCAAGAGTACGCTCTCAATTGATTTCTACCCTCCAATAGAATTGGAACATAGATCACAGTATTCCCTAGCTCTACTTGCTCTGCATACGTACAACAGTATTCCCAATATTGATGAAGGTGTAAACAATAAATTTTATTTCGGAGATCCAAAGTTAGATAAGCAAAAACAACAACACGAAGACGTAATCGAGATTCCTACAGTATCATACGAGCTCAGCGATATTACGTCACACATTCAGGAGGAGTTATCCGCGCGCGGACATATACCAGCGTCATCAGATAAATCTACATACGATAATTATCTATCGATCCGGGGAAATAATAATACTTTGAGGTGCGAAGTGAAAAGTGAACTACGAATTGACTTTACTAGTGAGAATTCCATTGGACGAGTGTTGGGGTTTTCACCGAAAGTACTTATACCGAAAACTAAATATCAATCCGACTTTCCGGTGAATATAAGTAAGTTTGTTACGATACGTGTTGAGTGCAATATTATCAACGGCTCGTATTATAACGATAAAACCTCACATACGTTGTATGAGTTTGCTCCAACCGTAGATCCCGGCTGTAGTATCGATATAGAACCAAGTAATTTAGTATACCTACCCGTAATAAATCAGCATTCCATACCCAATATCACGATAAATTTACTCGATCAGAGTGAGGAATTGGTCAACTTTCGGGGTGAGAAGATTGTCATTAGATTGGAATTGAGAAAACTCAACTAACATGGGATTGGTTTTCAATACCCAACTACCTGGAAGGTATATAAACAAGCAACATTTTCAAGCTGCATCAGTTAGTGTTCGACCGTCAGTAGTAGTACAACAACCATCGATTAATCGCTCTTCCACATTATCCGCAGAAAATATTCAGTTTTTACGTTCTCTAGGATATCATGTCAGAAAAACTATCGTTATTCCGAAACCCCGAATTTGATACTTCCATAGCGCGAGAAGTGATCCATACTTACCATCCCACAACTAAATCTTTCCAGCCGAATGACGAAATTGAGATCACAATCAATCAGAAAGATGTTCTGGTCTCGATGTATGAGAGCGCTCTGTACATTGAGGGAAATATTGAGCATTCAGCTGCGGGAAAGAGTACTGTTAGGATTACAAACAATCTGGGTGCGTTTCTCTTCGGAAGTATCAGCTATGAACTCTTAAGCGAAAATGAGTGTAAAGCTCTTCAAATTGCTGGACTCACATACCCGCTTGATAAAAACATTTATACGCTGCACGAGGATAACAAATTCTCTCTTCGAATCCCTCTAAGTTTTCTGCTGGGTGTTTTTCATAACTATAGACGTGTTTTTTGCGGACGTCATAAGCTGCGTTTAGTACGCGGTAAATCTGATAATGATTGCTATCAAATTGTTCTCCCAGAAGCCGATAAGGATGCAACCGATTTGAAAACTTTGAAAATAAATCTCACCAGCGTTCAATTGAAAGCAAAACATATAATCCCCTCAGATATCGTAAAATTAGAAATTTATGAGGAACTTAAGCGTGACAAAGCCATACTAATACCCTTCCATAAGTGGGAACTGCATGAGCTACCGAGTCTTAGGAATACCAACAACGATATCTGGGCAGTGAAGACAACCGTCGCCCTCGAGAGACCGCGATTCGTTATTGTCGCATTCCAAACAAATAGGCAAGATAACATTAAAAGTGACATATCATACTTTGATCATCTGAACATCACGGATCTGAGAGTGTATTTAAATTCCGACTGCTATCCGTATGAGTCTATGCGTCTGAACTTTGATGAAAAGAGATACACCGAAGCATTCCAGATGTATTTAAACTTTCAGACTAGTTTCTTGGGTCGTAGTCACCCCGAACCTCTGCTAAATTATAAAGATTTTAACGAAAGAGCCGTATTCGTGCTGGACACATCTAAATATAATTCAGAAGTTGTGCTCCCATCAACCTGCGACATCAAACTTGAATTTCAAAGCTCCAAGCAATTCCCCGATAATACTAAAGCTTATTGTATTATCGTTCACGATAGCATTGTTGAATACATTCCTGTGCATGAGCTCACCCGTCAAATTAGATAGTAGTAGTAGTAGTGGAGGGATTTTGTCGATAGAGAATTTTGCTCAGTTTAATTCCTACTCCCATCAACGATGCCGGCTAATGCAGTATCTAAGAAATTAAGTGCTCTTAAACGGAAGCAGCAAGTGTTACGCGAGCAATTACAGTTATTCATGTCAGAACTGGAGGATTTAAATGGAACTATTGCAATGTACAGTTTTGTGAAGAAGTTTGAAACAATCAACATTACGTCATAGGTGGGGATAAAAAGTAGTATATATTAGTGGGTTATAATAAAAATTCATTTAGTTTTCAGTTTACCACCGAATAAAACATTCAAAATGAAAATCGTCGTGGTCGACATCCAAGGTTTCCAACTCAGGTCTGGCGATTTTATAGTAAAAGAATTGTGCATTTACGATGGTCGATACCCAGTTAACCATTTATTCATACCATCCACCAAATATGAAGAGCTGAGCGAGCTGGAAAAGAAAACTATTCGTCATCTCTCAACATATCATCATGGTCTCGACTACTGCGGAGGCTTCATCGAGCTGAGCAAACTATCCAACGTCTTGGAATTACATCTCCATGATGTGGATCGCATCTATGTAAAAGGTGCCGAAAAATATCGAGTACTATTGGAGCATTTAGCCAATATGAAATTTCAACCACACATTATCAATTTGGAAGGGATTGAATCCTTGGTGTCCACCGCCGCCCCTCATGGAGAAGTTTACACCATGCAAGTTTCATACAAAAAGTAATATTAGCGCAGTGTGTGCTATGAATAATTGTAAACTACTATATAATTATATTATGTCAACTTTACCATTATAAAGAAATAAATGTATTAAACAAAGTTCTTGTTTTATTTCATAGATTAAGATATTATAAGAGTGAACGGTAAGTACATTAAAACACTGATGGTGACGTCATCATTTCTATGCGTGTTCAAAGTCTAATATTTAATGATTATAATACTGGTCGCGCCTCTTGTCCAGCTGGAAAATTATATAATGTTTACCATATACCATTTTTAAATAAATAGATACGTTAAATGAATTTATTTTGTTTTATTTCATAGGTTAAGAAGTGATATTATTATGAAAAGAGTAAATTCAATACGGTAAGAATATTAGAATTAAAGTTATTTTTAGTTTAGAAAACAATAGCTTGTAGAATATGCAGTCTGTAGATATGTAGATACATACATTCATAAATAGACGAGTTTAACGGAAAGTTTTTAAGCCTACGGATAAGGCATCTTCACGTACATGCTTTATTTTCTTATCTAAAAAACTATTCGCTTACTATTTCATGCTGATGGTGAACTAAAAAAAAGCAGTTAGACTCCATCAGTACTACCAGTTACATTTGTGGCATTATTCATTATGGACGCTCGTAAGTTTTTTCCCCTATTTTTTAAATAATATAATTTTTTTAATGAATGCTTTTGTTGTAGTGAAATACTTATTAGCGGCAATGCTTCCAACGAATCTACGCGTAATAAATCATTTATTTTTTAATTTATATATTTAAAAAAAAACGTTTTTTTTTTGTTATATAGCATATGTATACAGCGGTGGCTGTATACAGCAGCCCCCCGCCTACCCCTTGGCCGCCAGTGGGGATGACTGCTCTAAACAGCAGCTTCTGCTACAAAGTTGAAGGCGGATGCCTTCATGTATTTGTTTATAGTTATAATTCATGTAAGTTAAAAAAACAATAGATAATCACAGCATATAATTTTTTTTTTCCTATTTCAGGAAGACATCCGTCATCAACAAAATTTGTAAGTTAAAAATAAAAACCAATAATCGCTGTATATATGATTTTTTTCCTATTTCAGAAAAATTAAAGCTATTTTAAATTTTGTTTTGCGTTTTATTACAATTTTAATATGTAGTACCTATAATCAAGCACTTGAATTTTTATTTGTGTATTTAGCGACGACAAGGGATTAAAACGGTAAAGTATAAATAAAAAACAGAATTATTTAAAAAAATTTTATTTGTAATTAAAAAGTTTTTTTCATGAATTCATTAATAAAATATAAATTCGAAAAAATTATTTTATTAAACAGACATTAAAACATTTTCCGACAATTTTAGTTCATTGAGTAATTTATTTTTTAGCTAACGAATCCTTTGATAAAATATAAATTTGAAAAAACCAATTCAAATTATTTTATTAGATAGACATTAAAACATATTCCAACAATTTTAGTTCATTGAGTAATTTCTTTTTAGCTAATGACCTTTCTCTGCTAATTGGAGTGACCACGTTCTCCGTTGAGATTGATAATTCCTTTGTAGGTGATGTCCTTTCTGAGATTAAATTTTTTTCTTACCGCGCACCGCGGTCCGCTCGCAGCGCCGCGTGCCGCGCTCGAACCGAGGGCCCGCGCTAGTCAACACCAGTCGGCAGCAGCGGTCGCAATATCGCTTAAATTTATTTTTTTCAAATTGCTTCAAATTTTACCGCGCCAGGATTTCGGTGGAGCGGTGGATCACTGGGTGGAGCAGATGTGGATGGAGCACCAGTGAGTGGAGTCCTCTAGCAACGGCTGGAGTAGCTACGTGGTGAACCGAGGGCCCGCGCTACTCAACACCAGTCGGCAGCAGCGGTCGCAATATCGCTTAAATTTGTTGTTTTCAAATTGCTGCAAATTTTACCGCGCCAGGATTTCGGTGGAGCAGTGGATCACTGGGTGGAGCAGATGTGGATGGAGCACCAGTGAGTGGAGTCCTCTAGCAACGGCTGGAGTAGCTACGTGGATGGCGTGAGTGGAGTCCTCTAGCAACAGATGGGAGTAGCTACTTGACATATTTACTCCATCTGCTCCACGCTCCACCGGGTCCAGAAACCGCAAATTCCTACTACTGAGGTGGTTTGTATAGAAGAGTTATGGCTATATTAACTACTTTATAGAGTATATGGGGCAGAAGGATACTGGAAAACCCAACGCGGCAAATTTATTGCAATTTAAAAGAAAAGAAAATAAATTATGTATTAGATTATTGTATTATGGTGTTATGGATATTGAATAAAAAAATGGGGAAAAAACTTTTTTTATTATAAATACATTAAGTTTTTTTTTTTTCAGAAAAATTGTTGTGCGAAAATGTGTAGGTATATCATTTCAATTACCGGTTAGATAGACGTAAAGACTATGAGGGCTTTTAACAAAGAATGTGGACACGATAAAACTAATTGTATAAAGTTATTTTTAGTTTAGAAAACAATAGCTTGTAGAATATGCAGTCTGTAGATATGTAGATACATACATTCATAAATAGACGAGTTTAACGGAAAGTTTTTAAGCCTACGGATAAGGCATCTTCACGTACATGCTTTATTTTCTTATCTAAAAAACTATTCGTTTCATGCTGACGGTGAACTAAAACAAAAGCAGTTAGACTCCATCAGTATTACCAGTTACATTTGTGGCATTATTCATTATGGACGCTCGTAAGTTTTTTCCCCTATTTTTTAAATAATATAATTTTTTTAATGAATGCTTTTGTTGTAGTGAAATACTTATTAGCGGCAATGCTTCCAACGAATCTACGCGTAATATCATTTATTCTTTAATTTATATATTTAAAAAAACGTTTTTTGTTATATAGCATATGTATACAGCGGTGGCTGTATACAACAGCCCCCCGCCTACCCCTTGGCCGCCAGTGGGGATGACTGCTCTAAACAGCAGCTTCTGCTACAAAGTTGAAGGCGGATGCCTTCATGTATTTGTTTATAGTTATAATTCATGTAAGTTAAAAAACAATACATAATCACAGCATATAATATTTTTTTTCCTATTTCAGGAAGACATCCGTCATCAACAAAATTTGTAAGTTAAAAATAAAAACCAATAACCGCTGTATATATGATTTTTTTCCTATTTCAGAAAAATTAAAGCTATTTTAAATTTTGTTTTGCGTTTTATTACAATTTTAATATGTAGTACCTATAATCAAGCACCTGAATTTTTATTTGTGTATTTAGCGACGACAAGGGATTAAAACGGTAACGTATAAATAAAAAACAGAATTAATTAAAAAAATTTTATTTGTAATTAAAAAGTTTTTTCCATGAATTCATTAATAAAATATAAATTCGAAAAAATTATTTTATTAGACAGACAATAAAACATTTTCCGACAATTTTAGTTCATTGAGTAATTTCTTTTTTAGCTAACGAATCCTTTGATAAAATATAAATTTGAAAAACCAATTCAAATTATTTTATTAGATAGACATTAAAATATATTCCAACAATTTTTCATTGGGTAATTTCTTTTTAGCTAATGACCTTTCTCTGCTAATTGGAGTGACCACGTTCTCCGTTGAGATTGACAATTCCTTTGTAGGTGATGTCCTTTCTGAGATTAAATTTTTTTCTTACCGCGCACAGTGGGGCTCCGCTGTATACGGGAGGAACAAAAATGGTTTTCACCAACTACCTCCTACAAAGTAGAAATTATTTTTATAATAAAGTAGATAGAGTGAAGTTTGATTTGCCCAAACATTTTGTTATTTGAAGGTCTTGTTGTTATTCTACACTACGCCAAAGTTGACCTTATCGGTTACTCGCAAAAATTTATTGCGCGCATACCCCACACAAGTAGTGATTTACTGTTATGTATGCATAACTTTTCTTAACGTATTATACATCACTGGAAAGAGAATTACATCTACCTTTCAAAAATGCTTTGCTTAATTTCTAATACTTATTAGTTTTTGTAAAAAAAAAAATATTTTCCGTGACCATGTTAAAAATAGTAAAAAAAATACTTCGACTAAGCTTTTGGTCTTTGCCTCCATTTGCCTCCAACGTCTAACATACTACGTTTGATAGCTCTTTTATCTAGCTACACAATGCCATAGGTTTATTCTGCCCCTGGGCGCCCCTCTATGCTAAAATTGAAAAATTCTGAAGTAGTGTACAATAACAGATTTTTAACACGTAACGTCTTTCTTGGTAAGTTACTTTTTAAAATGTTTATACATAAGCAAATGTATCTTTAGTAGCAAGAATTCATTATTTTGCGTTCTTTTATATAACAATACTAACATTTGGAAAACTTGATATTTCAACATTTGCTAGCAAAACTTGGAATGTCTTTGGAGTATCCGGCTTATTATACTTACTAGATGTAATCTTTAAATGATTGACGTCTATTTGACATATATGTGTAAAAACTGATTGGTTATTTGAGAATGAAATTATGTATTAAAATACATACAGTATAACTATAATACATATGCATTTTATTATTCATTATTTCCTAAATTGGTGGTCCACACTCTCTAACGGAACTGTACTTCTTGTCTATATCAATTACCCACTCCTAGTAATATTAAAACATTATCATAAACTACTTTAGAGCTAATGCCTAACCTAACATCGTTCAAGAGATTGATATCTAACACAATATATTTTTAGCTTTTATCAATACGAAAATAATATTATTGCTGGATAAGTTAGAACTAATCACACAAACAACCACTTATTTTTGTTTTTTACCTATTTTTGTAGTGATAAGGATAAAAATAATTAACCGCAAACTGTGAGTATCGTCAATATTATGTATTATTGTTCTGTGATATTGTTAATATCTTGCGGTTTAACGACTATAAAATACCTTGCACACCTTCATATTCAGTCAAATTTTTCTACAGTCAGACCAAACACTTAACAACAATGAGTTCTATAAACATTAATAAACGCGAGTTATGTGTTACTCTTATAGAACACGGAAAACATATATCTTCAGTGCAGCGTTATCTTGAAGAAAAGTTTCCTACTCTCACTGAAGCCAATTACACATGTGCTATTGTGAGAATACAGAAAGTTTTTTTGCCACATTTCAAACAGCGTTGGAGTAATGCTAATAGAACTAAGGACAAGTTTTTGAGAACGAACGCTAACTGGCTTGATGGAGATTTCTCTATACAGTTCGATGAAGAGCAGGAGCCTACTACATCATCGGGAACAAAACGAGGAAGGCCTTGCAAGGATTATGAATTATCATCGGAGAAAACCAAACAAAGAAAGGCGATTAAATTATTTCGGGACTCTGGACTACATCAAATCCATCATTCTTACGTACAAGGACTGCGATCGATTGGAGAATTGAAGCACGCTACCGTTGTTGAAGAATTGCGGTTTTATTACAAGAAAATTCAACTGTGATGCCTTATACAAACCAAAAAGCTCTGGCAATCTTACTTGATATGGAGTTAACAAAAGAGCAGTACAACTACCTCAGGAATTGTATTGAAAGTAAAGGTCTTCATTTGTTTCCCACGTATAAGCAAATGGTTGAAGCTAAAAAGGAATGTTATCCGGATAATTTGGAGATAACAGACATATGTGCAAAAGTTCAACTCCAATCGCTTTTAAATCACACCGCTAATAGATTGTTAATGATTGATTCCATTAATATAGCTGATGGTGGTTCTAGATACTCCTTATACAGTAAGTGGGGATTTGATGGTTCTTCTGGGCAAAGCGAGTATAAACAAATTTTGTCAGGTGAAAGCCAATTGATATCTGACTCC
This sequence comes from Aphodius sticticus, assembly GCA_963966075.1. NCBI lineage: Eukaryota > Metazoa > Arthropoda > Insecta > Coleoptera > Scarabaeidae > Aphodius > Aphodius sticticus. Next base: position 31,277,215 of record OZ014510.1, on the reverse strand, counting down.
CATGTGTTGATAGCATCGCTTGTACCACTGGTTCTTTTTAACGACGATAATGGACATATTATTTGGAAAAATCCATCACCTTCGTCAGTCCGATATTGTCGCCCTATTCTTATAGAGTTCGCAAAAGAAACTCCAGAGAAAACCAGGAGTATTGTCCAAAATATTGAATCGCAAATATTTGCACTTTCTCCTACTTGCGCAATATTAAACGAGAAAAGACTTTCTGTGAAGCACACCTTACACTTCACTATGATAGATGGTAAAGTGCTTCAGGTCTTAACAAATACACCATCAAGTTCCACGTGCAATGTATGCCTAGCTAAGCCAACAGAAATGAACGATCTTGCCCGCGTAATGCAAAAGCCAGAAAGAGAGGAAACCTTCAGATTTGGGCTTTCAACTTTACACGCTTGGATCAGATTTATGGAGTTAGTTCTTCACATATCCTATAATCTGTCATTCCAAAAGTGGTCTGCAATTACAGAACAAAATAAGAAGGAAAAGGCAGATAAGAAAAAAGTAGTGCAAGAACGTTTCCGTCAAGAATTGGGTTTGATTATAGACAAACCTCGTCAAGTTAGCGGAAATAGTAATGACGGTAATACTGCAAGAAAGTTTTTTTCCTATTCCACTTGTACGTCTGAAATAACAGGAGTTGATAACGAATTGATAAAAAGATTCCATATTATACTTCAAAGTATGTCTTGTGGTAAGAAAATTGATGCAACCAAATTTGGGATTTACACTCGCAACACAGCTGAACTATACGTTAGCAAATATAGTTGGTACTACATGCCCTCTTCAGTTCACAAAGTTCTTGTTCACGGAGAGAATATAATCAGATACCATTCTATTTTGCCCCTTGGACAGCTATCTGAAGACGCACAAGAAGCTAGAAATAAAGATTATAAAAAATTTAGACTTCGTCATTCTAGGAAATGTTCTAGATGAGCGACCAATGAAGATGTTTTCCATCATTTGATGTGCACATCAGATCCATTTATAACGAGCATTAGAAACCAACCTTCACAGAAACACATAGATGTCGATGAAGAAGTTATCGATTTACTAGAAGATTAAAATTATTATTTCCTACAATATTTTGAAACAATTTTTATGATGTTAATCAATATTTAACATTTTTTTAATATAATCGTAGAATTAATAACATTTTTGTTTTGATTTAACGCCACGCGTAGATTTGCAATAATTGTTTACATTTTGGATTTTGAGTTTGCCATATTTCATCCACCATTTTTAATTTTTAAAATCTGACATCGGATTTATAATTAGTGACACAAAAACACCTTAAATATACAGTTTTATTACAAATGACACAAAACCAAGCTTGTGACTTAAAGGATTCTTGTTTGTTATTTTATAATAAATAAATTATTAACATTTTAATGTTTTTTTTACTCAGATTAAACCTTAGTCCTTTCTTGTTATGCACACAAAATTTTATAAGAATTCATCTAAAAATGACAAAGTTACAGAATTTTGTCCCCGAAAGGTCATTTTTGTCCTACTGTGCCGCGGTCCGCTCGCAGCGCCGCGTGCCGCGCTCGAACCGAGGGCCCGCGCTACTCAACACCAGTCGGCAGCAGCGGTCGCAATATCGCTTAAATTTGTTTTTTTCAAATTGCTTCAAATTTTACCGCGCCAGGATTTCGGTGGAGCGGTGGATCACTGGGTGGAGCAGATGTGGATGGAGCACCAGTGAGTGGAGTCCTCTAACAACAGCTGGAGTAGCTACGTGGTGAACCGAGGGCCCGCGCTACTCAACACCAGTCGGCAGCAGCGGTCGCAATATCGCTTAAATTTGTTGTTTTCAAATTGCTTCAAATTTTACCGCGCCAGGATTTCGGTGGAGCAGTGGATCACTGGGTGGAACAGATGTGGATGGACCACCAGTGAGTGGAGTCCTCTAGCAACGGCTGGAGTAGCTACGTGGATGGCGTGAGTGGAGTCCTCTAGCAACGGATGGGAGTAGCTACTTGACATATTTACTCCATCTGCTCCATCGCTCCACGCTCCACCGGGTCCAGAAACCGCAAATTCCTACTACTGAGGTGGTTTGTATAGAAGAGTTATGGCTATATTTTGCGGCTGTAGATCGATTGTTATAATTTCAATTTTTTGGATAGTTTTCTTCATTAGCACTTTGTAGTTGATTCCAGTTTTTATGTATACTGCAGTATACTGCGTCTTTGTCGTGGTAAGAATACGGCATTGTAGTTGGGTGGTATATATAGGGTCTCTTATACAGGGTCTGTATACAGGGTCTGTATACAGGTTCTGTTGTGATTATACAGGGTCTGTATACAGGGTCTGTATAATTTATGCGGGTCTGTAAAATTGAGACCGGAAGTGTCGACCGGAAATGAAAAATTGAAACCGGAAGTGTCGACCGGAAATGTGGACCGGAAATGAAAAATGGTGACCGGAAGTGTCGACCGGAAATGTGGACCGGAAATGAAAAATGGCGACCGGAAGTGTCGACCGGAAATGTGGACCGGAAATGAAAAATTGCGACCGGAAGTGTCGACCGGAAATGTGGACCGGAAATGAAAAATGGCGACCGGAAGTGTCGACCGGAAATGTGGACCGGAAATGAAAAATTGCGACCGGAAGTGTCGACCGGAAGTGAACAAAATGGCCGACAGGAAGTCATATGGGTTGTTGTTTAAAATAAGAAGATGGTGTACGAAGACGGTCATTTAAAATAAGAAGATGGTGTACAAGATTTGAAAGATGGCGCCAAATTCTCGGTTCGCGCATGCATCCTGCCACACCTTAAAATTTAAAAGATGGCGCCCACCCATTATGGCGCGAAAATTTGAATTGTAGAATTTTAGGCGCGAAAATTTGAATTTGTGCAGATTTTAAAGATGGTGCGCGCGAAATTCAAATCCGAATAAATTTGGTGCGAAAATTTGAATTTGATCGGTTTGCGCATGCGTGGGAATGTCTTACGCTCGAAAATAAAATCGTAGTGCGTTCTCTCTCTGACATCGACGTGTGAGTCATACGCTCAGGTTCCAACGTTCGGGCGCGCTCGGCAGACTAGTGTTCGGTCATCATCGGGTGGTGGACTGGTGGGTCCAAATTTTTGAATTTTTTTGGTTTGCGCATGCGTGGGGATTTTTACGCTCGAAAAGCATCGATGGTTCTCTCTCTAACATCGACTTGACTTCGTTCGGGCGCGCTCCGTACATCGGCGGACTTGGGTTCGGCCATCTTCGTGCGGAGTGCGGAGGATCTAGAAGTGCCCTTTATTAACTACTGATATTTACAGATAATTAATCATAGATCACCAGTTGTTTGTGCAACAAAACAGATAAAGAAACCATCACAGGATGTGTTTGTTATGATATAAATTATTTGCTTCTTGACATCTAATATTTTATTATCTAGGTAAATATGATGTGTGCAGGAAATTGTGGTAGAAATATCATATCTAGAAGGAAAAAATATAAACATGATTGCTGTCATGAACTATGCAGATGAATTGATTTTTTATTCCAAGTAAAACGTATTACAAGTGAGTAGTATATAAAGGAGAGAGCTGGATCCGCCACAACCGCCACATTTTGACCTAAGCGCCTCCACCAATTTCGGCTTGTTACCTCCGCACGAAGACGACCGAGTCCCAAGTCAGCCGATCTGCCGAGCGCGGCCGAACGCCGGAACCTGGAGTGTATGACTCACACGTCGCTGTTAGAGAGAGAGCGCACTACTATTTTTATTTTCGAGCGTGGCATGTGCAAACCGATCAAATTCAAATTTTCGCATCAGACTAATTCGGATTTGAATTTCGCGCGCACCATCTTACCCGATGATGACCGAACGCCGAGCGCACCCGAACCGATAAAATTCAAATTTTTCCCGCCAACCTTAAAAAATTCGAATTTTCGCGTCAACATTCCCACGCATGCGCAAACCGATAAAATTCAAATTTTCGCATCAAATTCATTCGGATTTGAATTTCGCGCGCACCATCTTACTCGATGATGACCGAACGCCGATCGCCCGAACCGATAAAATTCAAATTTTTTCCACCAACCTTAAAAATTTCAAATTTTCGCGTCAGCCCCAGGTCCACCAACCCCAGACGTACCAACCCCACGCGCTGAAACGGCATGCCGACCGGGCGTCATATTTTAAATCAAGTTTTCGCGCTAAATTTATTCGGACTAATTTTAAAATTCTACAGAGCATGCGCGAACCTAGCAAATTAAAATTTTCGCGCCATTAAGGATAAAATTCAAAGTTTAAACCGTCTTTATTGATATTACTCACAGAAATAATTGTGTTTAAAAAAGAACATGCGATAAGAATTATATTCGAATGTCATTGACGTTGGTAAATTGTTGTTATAGCCATTCTGTCTTTTACTTGTACGATGGCACTAGGTAATTCGACGCCCTTGCATAATTTTGCGCAGTTGATACTACTTGCTGAGTTCAAGGACCGACTGTAATTTGATATGTCTTAGGAGTCATCCTATTTTCACACCTGTGTATCGGTACATTTCCATCCCGTGTGCGTAATAAATTGTTTTTAAAGTAAATTCCCGCTTCTAGGGATTTTAATAAATCTACTCAATATTATCGGAAAATCCAAAAAACTTTAACCACTGTACAATGGTCCATACGAAATTACCTCTATCGATGGTAACACAAATTGCACAATTCGTATAAATAGGAAATCAGTTAGGGTGCACAAGAATAGGTTGAAGAAATTCAATAATTAACGCATGCCTTTCTTTTATTATTGCAGTATGTACTTCCTGTGTATTCTTCCCCTGTTGATCGTCTTTTCTACAGCCGAACCATATTATTCCTTCAAACCATTAGAAGGGAATCCTGAGCTATTTTATGGAAAGATTGGTAATCTAAAATTATTTAACAAATTTTGGAATTTAGTCGTTTATTTAGATTTAAATAATTATTACTTAGAGTTAGGCAACATTCAATCATACTTCCGCGACGCCGAACGACGGTGTGGATATGATGAATTTAAAAACATTTTCTCAGAATTATGTTCACAGCAGATTCCCTTTAACTTTCTTCAGTGACGTTAAGGAAAAATCGGACAGGTGCGAGGGACTTGTAACATCGTATTAGTTTTCATGTAAAGTTTTGATGACTTCTGTTGTTTTTTTTTTTTTTCAAATCTGCAACAAATAATAAGTAAATATTTACTAGTTTAGGAAATAGATGGGTTTCCCACAAGCATTTTTGGGAAAATATCGAGAACTACGTAACATAAACTTTAATACAAACTATTTTTTAAATTCTTTGTATATGTACATGTATATTTTCAGTACAGAGAAATAGGACCATAAACGGACTGACAGACATCAAACAGACAGACAGTAGGACAAAAACGATCTCTATTTCACTTCAGCAACTTCATTGGCTATCAAATTACATAATGCGCGACAGAACGAAAAATCTATTGAACATTTTGGTAAGGAAATTGAAGAGCTAATGGTAAATTTGACTTAGTTATTATCTGACAAAATTTTTAAGACAATATCTGCAAAAATGTAATAATACCGTAATTTTTAAGAAATGCCTGCAATTGCCATTTTTTTCTTTTTGACAAACAATTGAATATTGCAGGTAAACTAGTTACTTTACACAGGTACAACTTACACACTTGGAAAGACGACTTCCTTAGTGTTTATAATATGGTATGATGTACAGGGCGTTCCATTTAAAAAAAATGTACTGACTTTCCGTTGCGCCTAAATGCAACATCCTGTATAAATGAAAATAATTTTACGTTATAGAAACTAATGAGTCAAACAACTCTTGTACAAAACATTTTTTGTTTCTCAAACAATTTGATGACTATCAACCGCCAGGATACTAATAACTCACCCTGTATAATTATATATTAAGCATTATTTTTTTTCAGATAATTTAAATAGTCGTTGTGCCATAGATAAAAACGATACTATAAGAATAAGTGGGATTAGTGGCAGCACTTATTCTTTAGGATCAACAATTTCAGATTTGAAAGTAAACAATATTTAAGTTTACAATTATTCATAGCACAAACTGCGCTAATATTGTTTTTTTGTATGAAACTTGCATGGTGTACTTCTCCATGAGGGGTGATTTAAACCGCAAAGCGTCAGCCCACCAACCCCAGACCTCACACCATGCTATCACGTATAGCTGTACACACCAAATATATTTGTGTTAACCCAAACTGTATAGAATGAGCTAGTACGGGATAATGACAACATATTATACCACATGACTCTAAGAGTAACTCAAATGTGACTCAAGAGTGACTCAAATGTGACTCAAGAGTGACTCAAATGTGACTCAAGAGTGACTCAAATGTGACTCAAGAGTGACTCAATTGTTATGTGAAAATACGACGAGGTAGAGGAAATTTTAACGGTTCATCAGACAATCAGTAAAATATTCAAATAATATATTGAAATTAATAATCGACACAGGTGCTTCAATTAGCGCTCTCTTCGCATCATGTGTAAATAAATTAGAAAATGTTGACACAACAAAGCGAATAGAGTTGCACACACCAGATGACTTATCCGTAGGCTTAAAAACTTTCCGTTAAACTCGTCTTTTTATGAATGTAAGCAATCCTCCAAATTAAAGATAAAGAATGTAAAATTTTATGCTAAAATTAATGGGAAATAGGGAATTAAAAAATGGATGGTGATACAGTGTGCGAGTTTTAATTTCCCCAGAAAATGTTATTCTAAATACAAAGTTTTCGATGATCTAAAAACTTCCTAACCACAGGCAGAGTTTTGGTTTTAGTAATTTTAGCAAATAGGATAGTAAAAAGCGAAGAGACAGCTAAAATTTTTAAGAGTAATCTGTATTTGATTATATTTAAATTAAAACTGTCTTAGAGAACTTAGAAGAATTAAAATTAGAATTAGACCATTTATTACTATATACCAACACAAAATTGTTATGTGGAAAGATTGATGTAAGAAAGCTAAAGCGCATATTAGCATTATTCAACAGAATATTGGAGAGTCAAATAACAAATTGAAGAATTAGGAAATATTTTTAACAAATAGGATAGTAAAAAGCGAAGAAACAGTTAAAATTTTGTAAGAGTAATCTGTATTTGATTATATTTAAATTAAACTGTCTTAGAGAACTTAGAAAAATTAAAATTAGAATTAGAGCATTTATTACTATATACCAACACACTAAATTGTTATGTGAAAATACGACGAGGTAGAGGAAATTTTAACGGTTCATCAGACAATCAGTAAAATATTCAAATAATATATTGAAATTAATAATCGACACAGGTGCTTCAATTAGCGCTCTCTTCGCATCATGTGTAAATAAATTAGAAAATGTTGACACAACAAAGCGAATAGAGTTGCACACACCAGATGACTTATCCGTAGGCTTAAAAACTTTCCGTTAAACTCGTCTTTTTATGAACGTAAGCAATTCTCCAAATTAAAGATAAAGAATGTAAAATTTTATGCTAAAATTAATGGGAAATAGGGAATTAAAAAATGGATGGTGATACAGTGTGCGAGTTTTAATTTCCCCAGAAAATGTTATTCTAAATACAAAGTTTTCGATGATCTAAAAACTTCCTAACCACAGTCAGAGTTTTGGTTTTAGTAATTTTAGCAAATAGGATAGTAAAAAGCGAAGAGACAGCTAAAATTTTTTAAGAGTAATCTGTATTTGATTATATTTAAATTAAAACTGTCTTAGAGAACTTAGAAGAATTAAAATTAGAATTAGACCATTAATTACTATATACCAACACAAGCTAAAGCGCATATTAGCATTATTCAACAGAATATTGGAGAGTCAAATTACATATTGAAGAATTAGGAAATATTTTTAACAAATAGGATAGTAAAAAGCGAAGAAGCAGTTAAAATTTTGTAAGAGTAATCTGTATTTGATTATATTTAAATTAAAACTGTCTTAGAGAACTTAGAAGAATTAAAATTAGAATTAGACCATTTATTACCATATACCAACACAAAATTGTTATTTGAGTTATTGGAGCAGACTACCATTATGAAGTATTTTTCGGTAATAGATTATGAAAAAATTAATGTGCTCATTTTGGTACAAGGGAAAGAAAAATTACATATCGCTTGAATCGAGGAAAAGAATGTTTTACTCTCATACCAAGTAGATGCGAGGCAATATCATATTTCAACGTGGAATTTGCCTCAGATTACGCTGTTTTACCAGAAGAAATTTCCAAAGGCGTTTTTACTGCAAGAATGCAGTTGCATTTTAGTACAATTCAAACCATGAATGTCGCAACATGTAAGTACAAAACTAAGCAATAATCTAGGTTTATTGTTATTATTGTTTTTATTTTCTAGTATTATCAATTCTACAAAACAACTTTTCAGTTGAAATGCTGGTGAGTACATAAATATCAATAATTGTTTAACTAGATGCCAATATAAATTTTCTTAGACAACAATGGTGGTGCTTGGAGGCGCCCACGCCCCGCCAGCTCCGTGGCCTCCTCAAGGGACGACGGCTCTGGGCAACAACATTTGCTACTACGTCGATGCGGAGGGGGTGCTGATGGTTTGGGCGTTTAATTTGCAGGATTAAGTGAGTATATAAATAATAGTTGATTAACTAGAGACTAAAATATAAATATTCTTAGACCCCAAACTCGTAGTGCCCTCCCCGGGAGGCCAGGAGGGATTGCTGGAGCGCATGTATTATAAAATTATAGAGAAAAAAATAAAATTTAATAGTTAAGTTTTAATTGTTTTTTTTTTTCAACAATTAACTTGTAGTTTTCATGTCAAATTCAGCAAACGTTAAGAGTTAGATAATTCCCTCGGCTGTACCTGAAAGAGAAAAGCTTACATAAATAAATTGCGATTTTCATAAAATATTTACATACCCGTAATGAAGCCTCTAGAAGTCAATTTCACTACTGGAAGACTCGCTGTCTTCTTCCAAATACCCATCATACTGGAAAAAATTCCTGTGGAGGAATGGTGAACAATCGTCAATGTCAGGTATGACAAAGTTGGACTGCCGTAAACATAGTTGACACCAGCTGTCGTCTTTTACAATATGACGCTTAAATTGGTTGAAAGTCATCGCATGTTTGTGTACAGTTACGCGTTTTGGTTCAGAAAAGCTTATTTTATAGCCTTTTGATTTTAAATCGCGATAGTCTTCTCATAACGCAAAACAATTTCTGCATACAAAGTTTGCAGCACTTCCCCCAATCAGATTCGTAATAAATCTCCCACAAGCATGAGTAGCCTGTCGGGAATAAACTGTCTCTGAAAAATCTCCCATTAATAAATTGAATTTTTCATAAAATTATTTAAATAGGTACCTGAATGCGTCCATATTCCTGAACAATTCGCACTGCATTTCGTGGGGGAGCCTAGATAAAAAAATATCCGGGGAAATGTCGAGGTCGAAGCCTTCTTGTGTCACGTAATGTCGATGAGCTCCCAAAACCCACCAATTATCTTCAAACCAACTATGGAATAGCTCGGTAATAAGCTTCCACGGAAGGACTTTAACCAGTTGTAAAACATGCACGCGCGTTTTAATACTCAAATTAACTTTTTCAGCCGCCAGCTGATATAATGATGCAGGAAAATTATTTTGTGCCATTTTTGTTTTCACAACTGATGATTCGCAACTGACACATTTTAAAACGTATATGTAAGGAAAAAACTGCCTACAATGTGCATGGTCCGCAAATGGGGGAAAAATGTTGGTAAGGCCTTACCGGCACAGCTTGTGGAATATGCGGATAAAGCGAATATGTAAACTGATTTTATTTGCTGAAGTTTTATAATAAAAGTGTTTTATTACTGTATGTAACACAGGTTTGATTCTAATAAAAGTATGTTAAATGAATTTCTTTGTTTCATTTATTTACTTAAAATTCTTGATACAAGCAGATTGGTTTAAAAACACGTAAGTAAACTTGTGTCGAATTTTACTTTATTAATAAAATATGTAAAGTGAATACCATTGTTTAATTTATTTGTTTAAAAGGTGCGTAAGTAAATAACTTATTTTGACGAAGTTTTTTGAAACTAACAAATTATTACAAATAATATGAACGCCATCTACACTCTGCGGTTATTGCTGCAACTAGTTTTCTGCACTCCTACCTAACAACAGTAGCATTAGTTCTCCCACTTACCACTAGAGATCCTCACACGTTGATAACAGCGATTATTTACTTAAAAATCTCGATACAAGCAGATTGGTTTAAAAGCGCGTAAGTAAACTTCTGTCGAATTTTACTTTATTAATAAAATATGTAAAGTGAATACCATCGTTTTATTATTTATTACAGTGAACAAAATTTGTTTAAAAGGTGTGGTGTAGTAGATATATAAGGGCACTTCTCGGGCCGCCGCCCGCCGCCAATTTACATAGGAAGCTATCCCCACCACTTTTCCGCACGAAGACGACCGAGGCCAAGTCAACCGATCTGCCGAGCGCGGCCGAACGCCGGAACCTGGAGTGTATGACTCACACGTCGCTGTTAGAGAGAGAACGCACTACTATTTTGATTTTCAAGCGTACGGGATGTGCAAACCGATCAAATTCAAATTTTCGCATCAGATTAATTCGGATTTGAATTTCGCGCGCACCATCTTACCCGACGATGACCGAACACCGATCGCCCGAACCGATAAAATTCAAATTTTTCCCGCCAACCTTAAAAAATTCGAATTTTCGCGTAATTGCATGTAAATGAAATGTGCCGATACACAGGTGTGAAAATAGGACGCCACCTAAGACATCAAATTACAGTCGGTCCTTGAACTCAGCAAGTAGTATCAACTTCTTTCTGCATGAGGTGGGAATGAAATTAAGTGGAAATTTTGTGGCTTAAATCTTTAGCATAAATAGGTGTAGCACAAGTATTTGAATTTTTAGTCTTCAATTAGAAACACTTCGTTACCTACATCCTACAAAAATGCAGTCTTCTTCAATCCAACAACTAAATACAATCGGTTTGTGCGCTCAATTACCGAGGAAAGCACTCAGTGATTTGGAAGTCAACGCCGCCTATCCCATTAAAGCCGCGCGGAGGATAACAACGATGAAATGGCCTTCAGTGTTGGTGGAAATTGAATCTGCGTCCCCGTTTGTGGTGCTTTTACCCTCGAGGATTGCTGCCATTATTACGGAGCAGCAATATTGATGCGTTATCAACCATGTGTCTGGTGTACCGAGGGGTTAAAAGTGTCGGTAAAAGTTTGCCGGCACAACTCGCTGAATTTATTGATAAATCTATGATTTAAGTATGTAAATGCATCTTAATGTATCTCATAAATAACCGTTTGTAATAAAATGTGGTGTAAAATCTGAATATCTTGTTTTATTTAATAATTTTATTTTAATTAGCATATTTGTTTTAAAGCTCCCGATATAAACTAATTAGTTTCAAAGGTAAGTAAGTAAAATTCTAGCTGTTTTAAAACACTTTTCAAATAATGTGAATTATTGATAAATCGATTATTTACTTATTTTACAGACCCTGTATACAGACCCTGTATAATCACAACAGACCCTGTATACAGACCCTGTATAATCACAACAGACCCTGTATAATCACAACAGAGCCTGTATACAGACCCTGTATATTGACCCTCATTTGACCCACCGCGACCCTCATTTTGGGTTGGGATGAGTTGGGTTTGGTTGGGCGCGCCCAGGACAAACCAGCCATTTTGCCCATACCTGCACCCAATCAATTCGGGGCAAGACGGACGCCCTTACCACCACTGACGCCCCTAAGAGCAGTTGGTACAGGTCGGGGGGGGCGCTAATAGTCCGAATTTTAGGATGACTTGCACCTGAACCTACACTTGGACCTGCACCTGAACCTTGGCCGCCCGGTTGAGAGTAGATATGATATGCGGGTGCTGGCTCAAATCCAGGGAGCGGTGGTGGTGTCTTTGTTACAGATAGGTTTCGCGCAAGGTGGATCATATCTCAGGGAGCGGTGGTGGTGTCTGTGCTAGATGTTGTTGGTGTGTTTACGCGGATCCTATCGCGCCGCCTGTAATTCGCGGCTCCTGGCTCAGATCACAGGGAGCGGTGGTGGTGTCTGTGTTAGAGATAGGTTTCGCGCAAGGTGGATCAGATTCCCAGGGAGTGGTGGTGGTGTCTGTGCTAGATGTTGTTGGTGTGTTTACGCGGATCCTAGCGCGCCGCCTGTTTGTTGCCAGCGCCAAGGTTGGTGTGTTGGAGGATTGGAGTGGGATGGCAGCGTGTGAATGCTACCAGGCGGCCCGCTGTGTGAATTAGGATAAGAAAAAATGATTTTATAATGGTATTCGATTATGTGGAAATAAAAGGCTGCATGTTTAAAAATTTGTTTAATTAACAATAAATAGTTCGCAAACATGCCAGTTCGGCCACCTTACACAAATGAACTATCAGAGTAATTTATTAGCAATTGTTTTTTCTGAATGATACGGATAGCGGTCTGTCTGTCTGTCTGTCTGTCTGTCTGTCTGTCTGTCTGTCGGTCGGTCGGTTGGTTGGTCATATTTGATATAAAACATTGCGGTGTTTAAACATATTTATTGTTGATAAAATAATAATAAAAAAAGAGTACATATTTTATTTAATTTTTTTTCTAATTGATTTTGTGTGATGATCGGTTTGCTGCTGCTGGCAGTCGTTGTCGTCGGCGTCGTAGGCGTCGCCGCATGCCTAATCCCAATTTGCGCTTTGCTTTCATGGTGGATGTTACTAACCAGGCGCTGATTTTTTCACCGGTCGATGCCGATGGATGTTTGACGCGCTGCCAAGCCGCTTCCTGCAGAATTTTATCTGCCGCATGCCTCTTGTGCAGTTCCTTGTGTTGATGGTACGCCAAATCGTGTTCCCTGCAGGCGCGGTCCAGCCCGTTTATTCCCCGGTCGCCGCGTTCCATACGCTCTTGAAGTTTGGTGCCTGATCCGCAGAATTGGTAGCCGCCGGGCATGTGAAGCTCGATCGGTAACTTATCGATGATGGAGTTAACAAGCCCCCTGCCGAAGATGGTATTCTTGACTAGCAGCGGCATTATAATGAGCGAAATGATGCGCTTCTTGGATTTTTATACAAGGTCGGCTTTAGAAATCCAACTTCTTTCGTCGAGACCCAACCACTTGACGTACAATCGATTTCCCTTCTTTCTTAGTACTTTTTCCACTAGTTGAACGTCTGGATGCTTTGCTTTTTGCAATTCCTGCTCGTAAAATGACCCCAAAATCGGTTCGCCGCTAAGATCATGCAATAGGTAAGCTGTGGGATTAGTGTATTGTATCTTAGCAACAATAAAGACTTCGTTACTCCAACTTGGTTGGTAACCCTTCGCGAATAGGCTGCGATATTTCGATATTCTTACGTAGTCGTTTCGCTTAAATTTTTGTTATTAAACTACTCATTTTAATGTAATTGTGGACATTGTCAAGTAGCCGCTTTTCATTTTCGCGAGTAACATTTACCGGCTTCATTTTAATCGTCGAATGAACGGTGACGTTATATTTTGAAACAATAATTGGCAATAGTTTCAACCATGCATAGGACCCCTGCAAGCTGAACTCTTTCCATATCATCGCTTTTAGTGTCCTATTTAAACGCTCCACTACCGACGCCTTTATCGTACTATATGTTGAGTAATGATTGATATTGAACTGTTTCATTAGCGTTGAGAATTCTCGCCCATAAAATTCTTTACCCATATCGGTTTGTAAATTTGCGGGATGACGTCCTGAGGATAGAATTTTCTTCATCGCGTTAGCAACATCTTTGGCCGACTTTGTTTTCGTCGGAACGGCCCACGCAAATTTTGAAAATACGTCGATAACAACTAGAATGTATTTGTTGCCGCGATTTTGCCGCGCGTACGGAATCATCTCCACAAGGTCGGCTTGAAATAAGTCATCTAGTCCTTTCACGATGACGCGTCTGCGTTTGAAAGTCTTTCGGGCCGGTTTGTGCAGTTCGTCGACCACTTGTTGCTTGATGCTGCTCATATTCTATATTTGATGACTAGTTCCACGTAAAAATGCGAAGTTGCTGGTCGGCGTCTAGCTGTCGCCGTCGTGGTGGATGATGATGCAATAGCAGTATCGAAGCTAAATGTAATTGCATCACCCTTCCCAATAACAGTTCCAATTAAATTGTCCTTTGAAATACCCTTTTTTGATGAATTTATGTGCGCGATTAAGTCGAAAGGAAAAACGGTCGCACTTTGGATTTCTCCTCTTTGTTCCAATGGGTATTGATATGTACCGGATCCGTTATCTAACAGGTAATTAAATGTTAATTTCGGATAGTCGAATGTATACGAACCGCGAATGGGTAAACAAATGTACGCGTATAATTCTTTCTCCGCCGACGGTGGCGATGATTTTAATTCTTTTGTTCTAGCGGATATATGACGACCAAACTTATCAAGAGTCATGGTAAAAGTGATAGACAAAAATTCACATTTATGAATTTATACAATGATTCGCGCTTCACGTAATTCCTCCACGATGCTATTAATTTCGTTACTGTGACCGTCATTTCCGGCATCTTGCGATGCAAGCAGCAGCCTTAACCGGTCGCAGAGTTCATTCGCATCATCCCAAAACGTGTACTGTATCGGTTTGTTATTGTAGCTCATCAGACCGCGCCCGCCGTATTGGCCGCTACTGCTGGCCCAAGTGCTAGCTCTCGCTCTTGCTGTCGTCGGACGCGTACTTTTGGGCGTGGTTTGATCGTAAATGAGTGGAGCGATAACTTTTCGATATTTATCGCCAGCATTACCGGCCACTTGCTTTTTTGGATCATAATTTACTCGCGCAGCGTTTGTCATTAATACGATTTCGCGATAATTCTTTTGATCTTCCTTTGTATCGTTTATGGGATTTTTCTTGAATATTAATTCGTAAAGCCCCGGTGTTCCTTTGAACTCTCGTCCGCCAACGACAATATTATCACTTTGGTTGCTAAATTGTAATTCCGAGGACCCAAGATAGAATTTGTCAAGCTGGGGATCATGGTGGACGCCCGCATGACCATGGTCGTACACGTTTTTGTTGTCCCTAATAAATCCCGCAATGTAATGTTTAGGTAAGGGGGCGAATTGATCCATATACTCCAAGAACCTGTCTTCGGTTGTGTCCAAATCGCGTTGGCTTGTCTGTGTGATTGTAGTTTCCTCAGGGTCGATGTACGCTTCGAACGTTTCTTCTGGTTCTCGCTGAACACTTGGTGTAGCCATTTGACCTCTATGCTTTTTTTTCTTCTGCTGATACGGCGATGATGGGGGTTCCTTAATTTTTGCATCATTTTTCACCTGTTCTTCGTACTCATCATTGTCTCTTTTGATTTCAGCTTTTGGTTCTAATTTAATAGTAGCAGCGGCAGCATTAGTTCTGATGATATTTTGAAGGGACTCGGTTATTGGTTTATATTTGCTCTTAAGTTGCTCTTCGGACCTTAATTTGCTTTGTTTAAGAGCAGCCAGTTTTTGTTTAATGTTTTTCTTAGCTCTAATTAATCGCGTAGTTATTTCTTTGGAGCTCATGCTTGCGTGATAAATGTTGTGCAATGTTAATAATAATAATAAGAAGAAAAAACCGTCCGAACGTTTACGAGGGTTGTCTTCTAATGATGCTTTAGCGGGCATTACGGCAACTTTATGTAGCTATGAAAACCTTTCCTATATCGACCGTTGTTCAAGTCATCATCCTTGCTAATAACCAGGAAACTATACTTATCGGTCCAACATAAGGAACACATTTTCTTAAATTCAGCAAAAGATGAAAAATCGCTATTGCTAGCACCATCCTGGAAAATGTGTCGCAAATTTAGGTCGTCCATCGGAAAAACAATCAACAAATTGGCGTTGTCGCGAATAAGATGTTTGGGGATGTGCGTATAAGTTTGACATAAATAGAAACTATCTATGGATTTATGACGACCCATACTAAAATAGTCCCGAATAACGGACTGTTTCTGACATGCCACATCGTCGAAAATAAAAACGGAGTTTGGACTCGCCTCCGAAGGGTGAATAATGTCAGTATCATCGGAGTACTCGTAGTAACCAACTAATGGTCGCAATAAATCCCTTAAATATTGATATTTTGGTTGGAAAAGTGACTTGGAATACACGTACACATTTTCAAATCTCAAACCGTTCGGATCCTCAAGCAGACTGACCATTACGTTCGTCTTGCCGCAGTTGGACGGACCGCATATTATTGCGCGAATGCTGGATGGCAAAAGGGGGCCGTGCTTGCTATCGCTTTGTTGTTGTCGTTGCGACACAATATCAACATTATTCACGTGCAGACGACATTTTTGTTTGACCAGCTTCATGGCAGTTCTATCGTCTACTAACATACCTTTTAAGTAACATCCGCTTTTAAAATCACTCATTTACCATTCGAGTGCTGAAGTGATAGGTTGAACAATGGTTATTAGCAGCAGTCGCGGCAGCGGCCATCGCCGTAGACGTGGCGGTAAGGGTGTTAGATTTTCAACAACAACAAAAGCAGTAGCGGCAGTTAGGAAAAATAAAAAAAGGCGAATTATCCCGATACCTAAAAGTGGCGGCTTTTTACCACTAATACCAATTTTTGCGGGTCTGAGTGCTTTAGGAGCTTTAGCGTCAGGTGCGTCCTCTATCGCTAAGGCGGTTAAAGAAAGCAAAGCATCGGCGCAGCAACTTAAAGAGTGTGAACGTCATAATAGGGCGATGGAAGCAATCGGCGTCGCGGGGAAGGGCTTGCATCTGAAACCGTACAGGGCAGGGGATGGATTAAGAAGAAAAAAAAAAGAATGACATACCAGCGACTGCGCTAACGAACATCGACTTAGAACGGTATGCTCGAGGGATCCCAAACTTTCGGGGCGTGTATATGCGTGACTCGTTACCCGAACGTATTAGCAAGGGGAACGAGCGGGGTATAATTAATTTAGATGGGGCAGACGGTCCGGGGACGCATTGGGTGGCCTACGTTAAAAAGGGGAACATGGTTATTTACTTTGATAGTTTTGGAAATTTACGACCGAGCAAGGTAATTGTTAAATATTTTAAGAGTGCCGGAAACGATGTACTTGTAAAATATAACCACGAATCGTATAAGTTTTACGATAGCAGCAATTGCGGAGCATTGTGTTTCATTTCCTACGAAGCGTCTAATTCACTCATACGACAGTTGGGGCGCGTGCGACAACCATCATTATCATGACAACGCAAACAACGTTTACTCTCAGCGCTAGAGATTCCATTCTAAACGCATACTATAATCCTCCCATCGAGTTAAATGGCGGTGCAAATTATGAAATGGGGTTGGTAAACTTTGAGACGTATAATGCGATTCCTAATGTTGATCGATATAATGCTCTGAAAATTGATGGAGAATTAATCACAATACCGGTTGGTTCGTACGAGCTCGCCGATATCAATGCGGAAATTAATTCGCGGCTCAGCAAAGGAAAGAAGACGAAGGCGAAGAAATCGGACGTAAAGTTTAGCATTCGCGCTAACAACAATACCTTAAAATGCGTTGTGGATTGCGATCGAGACGTCGATTGGGATGTACAAAATTCCATAGGACCCCTTTTGGGATTCGGCAAAACAAAAGTGTTGAAGGCATTGGACTCGCCGCATGAGTCCGAACACGTGGTGGATATTCTGCGAATTAATACAATTAAAATTGAATGTAATGTAATACACGGTGCATACATGAATGATAAATCTGCCCATACGATACATGAGTTTTTTCCATCTGTACCGCCCGGTTACAAAATCATCGAGATGCCGCAAAATGTCATCAATTCGAAAATGATTGACAATATTGTCCTTAAAATAGTAGATCAAGACGATAACTTGATCAATTTCAGAGAGGAAGTCGTCACGATAAGACTGCATCTACGGGAGCAACGTAGTAATGGGTCTTAACTTTAATTCGAGGGGTGGTGACCGGTCGACTATTACTACCAGCCGACGACAAAATCAATTTATAAATTCCAAACCCGCGGGAAAAATTTGTACTTGTCCATCAACTGTCGAAAGGTTAACAACTGAAGACCAGCGTTTCTTGCAAGCATTGGGGTTCAAATTGCGACGCCACCAACAACATCAACAGCGCAGTAATCATGGATATTTTAAACGTAACTGAAAAAGTCGAATTTGACAATTCAATCGTTAAGGCTGAAATTGTCAACCACCACCCCTATACGACAAACTCTTTTGCAAACAATGATGAAGTGCGAATTCCTATCCAGCAACTCGACGTGCTAACGCTGCCGAGTCGAAGTTGTATTTACATAGAGGGTAAATTGTTGAAAGATGATGGTAAGGTATCACCGACCGGAAAAATAATCAACAACGGTTTTGCGCACCTGTTCGAGGAAATTCGTTTCGAGATGGGTGGCAAGGTTATCGATCGCGTAAGAAATCCCGGCGTAGCGACCACTCTCAAAGCGCTCGTGTCGTTCAATAAAAACGAAATGGAACTCGCCGCAATGGCGGGATATGAACTGAATGTATACGGTGGAGTTGACGAAAAAACTGGATTTTTTAATGTATGCATACCCTTAAAATATTGGTTGGGCTTTGGCGAGGACCATAAACGTGTGATTCTTCACACTCATCAAGAGCTCGTTCTGTTACGTAGCCACTCAGACCTTAATGCACTGTATAGTAGCGATACGACGGAGAAGCTAAAAGTGACTCTTAGTAAGATAGTGTGGCGAGTGCCGCATATAATTGTCGGCGATGCGGAACGTATCAGTCTATTGAACACCATTTCGAGTGGCCGCCAATTGGATGTGGCTTTTCGCAGTTGGAATCTATGCGAATATCCAATTTTGCCGAAGACTAGACAACATACGTGGTCAATCAAATCGAGTTCGCAATTGGAGAAACCTCGTTATGCGATTCTAGCTTTTCATACCGATCGAAAAAATCAACAAAATAAAAATATGACTCTCTTCGACCATTGTAATTTGACAAATGTCAAACTATTTCTCAATAGTGAACAGTACCCTTACGAATCCATCCACACCAATTTCAAACAGACAATTTATAATTTTGTACGAGATGTATGCGAAATTCCAAGCGTCGTATTATAATCAACGCAGCGAACCGCTCCTGTCGCCCGATCTTTTCTACAAGGAACATACGCTGGTGGTAATTGACTTCGCGACAGAATGAAAATCTGAGTACGGGTGCGGTGGACGTCCGGCTAGAATTCGAAACGAGCGAAGATATACCCGACAAGACGTCACTCTACTGTCTCCTAATTAACGATTGCATTTTAAAATATACGCCGCTAACTGGTGAGGTCATATCGCTATAAGCTGTCATGATTGAAGATGTCAGAGAGCTGCAGGTTAACCTCGACAGAATCCGGGATTGGTGCAACTTGTATCGTCTGAAATTGAATGTAGAGAAATGTGTATGCGTCACCTACACGAGAAGGAGAAATCCTGAAGTTGCTCAATATTGTGTTGGATCTTCGGTGCTGCGGAGAGAGCGATACTTTAAGGATTTGGGAGTGGTATTTGACGAGAAACTCACTTTTAATCAGCATATTGAGGATATTAGCTCGGCTGCTTCCAGGATGATGGGCTTTGTCTTCAGAACCACACGACTCTTTACGGACCCGCAATTGCTGAGAACGCTGTTCAGTGCCTTTATCCTGAGTCGCCTGGAATATGCGTCGTTGGTGTGGTATCCTGTAAATCTGACCCAGCAACTTGAGCTGGAACGCACGCAGAGGAGATTCTTAAAGTACCTCTCATTCAGACTCGATGGTATCTATCCGGAGAGAGGCTGCAGTTACGAGGACCTTCTGCAGCGTCATGGGATGGTGTCGTTGCTTGAACGGCGGGAGAAGTCCAGTGCTAGGTTTCTCGACAGGCTACTTGACGGGGGAGTCGACTGCTCCTCTCTGTTGTCATGCGTGCTCTTCAATGTTCCCCGAACGACGACGAGGCACCCTGCGCGATTCTACATGCCGACAGCACGAACCAATATCATGCTAAGATCGCCCATCTACCATATGTCTAGAAACTTGGAGAAATATCACCACGATGATTGATTTTTGTCATTATAGCGCTGTAGCCTATTAGTTTGCCTATTTTTTTGAAGTGTTGCATTATGTTTTGTTTATGAACTATAAGTTTCTTTTTTTCTGTATATTAACGCTTCGTAACGACACAAATACATGGACTCATGTGGCAAAAGCAAGATGAAAATTTTCTCTACAATCACAACTACAATACATCTCGACAGCAAAATCAACACCAGCAACAAGCTGCAGAAGCAACTGAAGACGAAGAAGCTCCTTATACCAACTTATGCTCACTTTGACGAACGTCAGGAATTGATGAAGGTTCTCAAATAATCGTCAAGGGGTTGCAAAAAAACGATGGTTGGAAAACGTACTACCCAATATTCGCATTCTCAATATTGAAGACATGGGTTGTCCAGCACTTTCAACGCTCAAACTTCAAGCAGGAGCAGGAGTAGTAGGAGCTGGTTGCGTTGGCGGAAAGTATCATTGCAACAAACATGCCATTAACGACCTGCAAAGCGCTCATCAAATAGCTTACCTCCTTCGTGATTGGCTGCAAACGTGGTGGACGTCGTCCAAGTCATCCTCGCCATCGGGATGTGATTTCGTTTTTCAATAATATCAATTAAGAGAAAAAAATGTATGATCCTGAATAAATAAACTTTTTTTAAAAAAATCTGGTTCTTTTTAATTTTTTTCCCTATTACTAAAATAAAACAAATGGTTGAAAACAAAAAAAATTTATTAAATATACATATGCAAAAAAAGTATTATTTACAAATTTAGAGTAGTATAATTATTAATAACTTTTAGCGTATCGATGTAGTCTTGAACATTGGTAGAGGGCCAAACCCCCGTATCGGGACCTGACTGCCAGCCCACATTATGCCCTTTGAGTCCTCTTTGCACGTTATCCGTCAGCCATTTGCGAATGTCTTTATGAGACTGACGTGTCGTCGGTTCGAAACGAAACCGCCAACCCCTCTTAACACCAATAGTGTTCAGTAATGTCGTCACAAAGTTTTTGTCAGCGTTATACAACGCATCGCATAGCGTTTTTTCGAAATAATACCGCACATTTTTATAATTGTTGATAATATTGTTGATAGAAAGTGGTGTGACATCTTTTTTCTTTTCATCGCTACTCAACAACGTAAAAAGCAAACATTTTTTATAGTTTTCATCCGATTGGTGAATGCAATTTATCCGTTTGGCTATCGCCAAAAGATAGTCCGCATCCATCTCAGTAACGCTAGAATTATTATTACAATTGTGTGTTTCTTGTTCTAAAAGTAACTCTAAAGCGCACTTTACAAATGAATCAGTTAGAAGTTTAGAATCGAAGAGCATCTCTATTACATTCACTGGCGCACTGCATAAACGTCCGTAGGTGAGCAGCTCTTCCGGCACTTGGATTTTACTTAAGAGATATTTCACACCGTTAATATCGTTCGAGTTTATGTACTTCTTTAGGTGATCAGTATACGTGCTCTTAACATTATTGAAAATATCAAGTTCTACAATAAAATAATTATTACTACTGCTACACATCTTAACGTGAGGACTAACATAAGACAACTAAACTTACTTTTAAAATTAATAATACTACTGCTAGTAAAACTTTTAATATCTACAGCTTATAATGCCCCCAGGCAAACGTGTTAATTGAATCTTTACAAATAAATCGTTTATCATCGCGTGCTGATAGGGCCAATTTATTTTGATTTTGAGTGAATATGTTATGTTTTACCGAGCGAAATGAGTTCTGCTATTTGTATAGAACCCAGTTTTCCAATAAGCATCGCTTGTAATCTTCGAATTTAATTTCATTCTTAACAACGTAGTTCTTGATACCCTTCGCTCTCTTTTCTTGCTTACTTTCACCCTCAACGGTAAATGCATACATTTTCGAACGTAAACCGACAAATTCGTTCATTACTTTACCACATAGTTCATCTTTCATTAGGCCCAAAACGGCCTTATTAACGAGTGGAATGTTAAACGTGTTTTTAGCACTGTAGTTGGACGTGTCGAACTTATCTATGTGCAATTTCATATCAGCGTATACATTTTCCGTTTGAGTTAGTAAGACCAAACTATCGGTATCTGTATAGCACAAGTTAACCCTTTCCCCATATTGCTTTTTCAAAAAGTCATAATAAAAGTCGTACATTAACAATTTGGATAGTTCAAGAACGCAAAAGCCCAAGTATATTGGTTTATCATATACAATTTTTAATTTTTGCATCTGAATTGCAACAAAATTGTCCGTAAATACACTAATCGATTTAAAATTTAATTGTGATGTAAGGTGCGCTGCACCTCTTTTTTTATGCCGATTCTCCCAATGTGTGACTAATCGGACGTCAACCCTCTTCGCCACATTCTCGATTGTCTTGCCAAATACGCAGTTGTTCATTTTCTTGTAGTTATCTTTGTCAAACTTGTTTTCGGCCTGTTGACGTAACCTTGTGTTAAGATCAATATAGCTTTTCATCCAAGCTGCCTGCTTAAATGCTAAAACTCTATGGACGTGTGTCACCCTCAAACCGTGTGATAAAATTTGTTTCAGATTTCTGTAATGTATTGTATATTTTTGCTTGTTGCATAAAGTCAGAAGTAATTTTTTATCTTTCAATTTTGATGAAGGCGGTATAAGATTTTCCGATAAAAAGGGCAAATCATTATGTCGGTCGTGTAATTCTTGAGGGTAGTCAATATCGATTTCAAAAATATAACCCACATCTGACGTATCGCTCACATACTCCACGTTCAACGCGTCAATTTCTGCCCGTGTCAGCCATCTAAAATCCGATATCGGCAAATGGTTGGACATCGCCCAAGCGTATAAATTGTTCGCGTCCAAATATGTTAGATAAGTGGTTGGTGAATTACTGTCGTAGGACGATAAGTATGGATTGTTTGCCTTCGCATGGCGGCGAGAGCATTGGGAAATACCGCCGCGAATGGAATTTTTCATAAATTGACACATATCCATGTCGGTTAATAACTCCAATTCTATACCAGTATATTTGAGCATTGCATCCCAAGATAGACCGGGGGATGAAAAATAATTACAGGGATCCAGCTGGTATGTGTTGAACGAAACTTTGCGGAATTTTTCAAAAAGATCTGAAAGCAACAAAACGTCAACTTTTAAATACAAAGCAGAGTATTGTGAAAGTTTCTGACAACCGAACGCGTCCCAAACAGTTTTTGCGTGCTCATACTCTTGTTCCGTTATTTCGGTGTTAGATAGTGAATTAAAAAAATCTTTGCGGCAAGGCAGTTGCGTTTCTTCCAGTCGCGCCAAAGAATCTACATACTGATAGGGAAATATGCCCTTTCGTTTCATCAATAGAAAGTGCTCTGAATCGGAAAATGCCTCCTTTACATTAAGAAAATCTTCAGTTTTTAAATTATTCGCTAATGAGTCTAAGGAGGATGACATGAAACGGAATGAATCTAAAAATCTTAGCTGAAAATATACGTCAGAAATTAAACCTTTTGAATTCATTTTATGATCTACGACAATGTATTTTGTAAAACTAATATAACTTTCCTTGTTTTCGGGGATGGCATCAATTTTACCACCGTCAGCAGCCAATTGCTTTATAAATAGGTGCGCGTCATAGCCCGAAAGGTTGTGGAAAAAAATCGGAATAAATCTGCGAATTTGGTAGTTTAAATTACAGCTATTGTGCGCAAATCCCCTGGCTTTTCCAGAGTAGTGGTCATGGTCCATTACTTTCCTATTGTCAACGTCATGATCATCAATTGCCTTTTCACAAATGTGACATGTTGAACTTTCATTAAAATGGGCCCACTCGGATTTCGTCAGGGGTGTCATAGGAACGATTTTCTTAAAATGTGTTTCATATAGTTGACGAGTTATCTCTGAAAGTCTAGTTACGAATACCTCTGCGCAATCTGGACCTGTGTACGTTTCAAATCTATTTAATTTCGAATCAAAGGAGCATACAATTTGAAACGCAAAGCTGTAGGGAATGTGCGCGTGGGTGTTTCGGGTATAAGAGCTAGCGGGATTTGGTGCACACGACTGAATTGGTTGTAACATGCACTCAAAATCAGCATAAACAACAAAAGGCACATTTAATTTTTTTTGAAAATTGGTAAAACATAACAAATTTTCAAGTTTCTAGTGGGTAAAATTGTACATATCCTGTTACAATCGAACTGACGATGAATATCGTGGCGTTCCTTGGTTGTAAAGAATGTCAAACAACCGTTACATATGTGTTGAGCCCTTTTTCCTTTAGAGCGTTGTGACGAAACCAGTTTAGAGAGACTCTTAATTAAGACATAATACGCGGAACTATTAACACTATAATTATCGCCATCTTTTTCATATAATAACAAGTTAACATGTATATCTCGCTCTAGCCTAGTAAAATAAATTGGTCCTACCACAATATGTTTTTTACTACAGTATCGTATTCCAAACCATATATAGTGTTACGCTGTCAAATTAACCCAATTTGCCGCGCTTCGGAATTGAATTTTATCCAAGTCGCGACCCCGGCTGGTCTCGCACAGTTCGACCACCGACCGTAAGATGCCGGGCGGTGTACCTTTTGAAGCCTAATTAAGGGAATCGTCGGTTGTGCGGATGATACAACTCTTCTAAGTGGCTGGGCGGATTGCGTGAATATTCCTCTGTTCCTGAGTCTTTGTTTCGTGGAGATTGGAGCAGTTTGAGCGATTCTTTTCCTTTCACTGCGTAGTTCGGTGACGTCACACCCATGTGGGGAAGCGTTTTAATTGTTTGCGCGGAATTGACTGTTCAAAACCTTACGTCCCGGTTATTTCCTGATTAGGTTGATTTTTCTGCTGCTAATGACTGGTGGTTGGATATTAAAAACGCCTGATTTCGCGTTGTTGGAATTTTTTTGGCTTCTCTTCGCCCTATATAAGGCCGGCCATTTTCAGCCAGTTTCAGTCAGAAATTCGTGTGCTAGCGGAAGCTCTGTTCAGCTGCTTGCCGAATTTCTCATATTTCCTGATAGTCTCGTGGTGCTTGTTCGAGGTGACAGCTAGGTCTTGTGATAGGCTGGGATCTGGGATTCTAGCGAACGCAGATTATAGCACACGCATTTGTGGATTTATCCCTCGTCCAAGTTGTGGAAGCGTGGCTTGTGTTTGGTGCCCGTATTCCGTTCGCCTTGTGCGGATTTTATACCGCTTGAAGATTGTGGATTACGACGCCCGTTTAAGACCTTTTGGGGTAAGCGAATTTATCAACTCTTTTCTTGAATCGATTCCTTATTGCGTGGGAATATTCTAGGCTCCTTCGGTTGGGCTTGTGTATCCCTTCCCTGTACGTCGTCTATACTCCCGGAGAACGTGTCTCTTGGTTGAACGACGCTCGTCCCGGATAAAGACAACCATCGTGGCTCTGCCGTTTGAACGACGGAGGATAACCATCACACCGAACGTGCCTTGCTGAAGTCTGGTGACCGTGGGATTGCGCCGCGACGCTTGCACCGTCCGCCTTCTCTTCGACGTGGACTGCGTCCTCCCGTGGCCCCGCCTGCAGCGCAAGGTTTGATTTGCTCGTTATTTGGTGTACTTTTGCGACTGATATCGTCTTTCTTGACGCAATACGTGCGTCGCGACGCTGTGATTCTCTTCGAGACTGTGACCCCGTCAACGTTCAGATTTGTTTTGTTTGGCTTTTGATAGAATTCAATTGCGTTATTGTTTACTTGTGTATTGACCATTTTCTTTGAGCGGGCATAACCTCACTGTTGTTTATTTACCTCGCGTCAGCTGATAGTTAGCGGGCATTGGCCCCGGTTGTTTATTTATTTTGAAGTTCGCGGACCGGACTTTTGAAACTTAGTTTAATACATTGGGAGCACTTTATTTCTTTCCCGTTGTCAAGGTGTTAGTTAATTCATTTACTATTGAGTGCCTTCTTTGAGTTTTTTTTAATTAATTAATTAATTTAATTTAATTACATTTTAATTTGATCTTTATAATTATCAAGGGGCAGCTTGAGGTTGCGTTTAAAGTGAGGTTGTGTACCGTCCGTCATACTTTCGTGGGTGACGAGTGTAACTTTGATTAAACTACTGGTTGGCGAATTAGCACCAGGTTTAATTACAAATTAATTTTGTAATTAATATTTTTTTTTTGTAATTAATATTTTTTTTTCTTTGTAATTAATTCTAGCTTTGTTTAATTAAGCTGGTTTTATTTGTAATTTTTCTACAGTTTGGCTAATTAGCCCAAGCTTTCATCGGTCAATTTTAACTTCAGCCAAATACATTTGTTAATCATTTTGTCAACGCGTAGGTTGAACCATCGTTTATAATTTTATTTGGTCTGGGAATTAATCCCCTTATACTGCGGTGACTTCGTGCTTGATCAAGAACGTTCTCGTCGTTGCGCTTTTATTGCGGGTGTACCTGGTATTTTTTTTTGCAGGTTAATTAGTGGCAATACTATTGCCGATAGCGTTGACAATATTGATCGTTCGTACTTCGAATGTGCTGAGAACATAGTTCGATTTTATTTGTTGAAGTTGTGTATTGATTACCAGTGCTATATTTTTTTTTTGAGCATCGACGTGTGTCCCTTTGCCGGGAATATTGTATTGTAGGTTGCTGCTGCGGATAATAAATCTTGTTATCCGATACGTTGGTCTCTTTTCCCTGGTGTTGCTTTTACCCCTTTCAGCCCGCTTTCACAATCGAGCGACGGTCCTTCAACGGGTTTTGGATTGTGTGGCGCCCATTTCGGAACACCTTGTGTTGAGTCGTATTCACTCCCACGCCCCTCTCCCTGAGTTGGTCGGTGCAGCCCTGGACTGTATGAGCACACAGGTAGGACCAAAGGATTCTCGAAGTAGTAGTATTGCGCAACTGTGTAAAGGCAAGGTGTTTCAATATTTATGCTTAAATTATTTAAATGTTCAATTCGAGGAATATCTTTTAATTTCACTGGAAACGTTATCCCTTCTAAATTTAATACTTTCGAATAATGTGGGTAGGATTTCACGCGATCTTTGTTATATTTAGCAGGCTTCAGACTTGCACAAACGCTCCAGCCGAAACAGGCGTTATCTTTATTTTTTATATTAATACAGGCCTTCTTTCTTTTTATATCCGGTGGTAATTCTACGTATGACGATGGACCTAGCGGCGAAAACTTGCTAATATTGACTTCAAGGTGTGAAACGCAAACTAAACTAAAACCACTATCCCTTTCGGTGAACTCACTGGCTTTCTTTAGAATTTTACCTGCCAATATATCGAAAGTTTCGCTTAAATTTGAGCTACCGTCTATAATAACATATTTTGTATTAAATGATTTTATTTCACCAATTGGCTGTTGTTGTACAGAGCCATGACCACCATCGCCGTCAGCAATTGCATCTTGCGGTTTGCGATATCGTACAAATAACTCGATTTGTAACTTAAAAATTAGCATTTCAGAAATTAAATCTTGTGCTAGGTTACAGACCTTCAATTTCACATTGTCCAAAAATGATGGGATGTCACAAGACTCTATATTTTCAATTTTGTAACTTTTTACACGGCTTTGGAAGGCGTTCCCAATTTCGCTAATTCCACCATCTTGCAGAAATGTTAAATTGTTTGCACGATGAATTTGAGAACACAAATGACCCCTACACTGAGCGGGCGTTCGTAATGTAACACGACAAGCGTTACAGGTAAATTGCCGCCGCCGCTCTGGTTGCGATGTGGAGGGCCCTGCTTCGTTTGACCGTTGGTTGCTTGAAGATATATCAACTACTTTTCGCTTTTTGACAGCACCCCGCGATTCCTCGTCATCATTGCGTTTTCGTTTTTTTTTCTCATTTATATGGGTTTTTAAGAGATGCCGTTCAAGATAAAAGCCGCTAACAAAAGGTTTCGCACATACAGGACACAAAAAACGATTGTCTGTTATAGCAGGAGTAGCAGATGAACATGTGGAAAAAATTATCATGCACGGGTGTCTTTTAAAAGCACCTTTACGACTAAAAGTTTTTCCGCAAACTCCACAATTGACGCCCATCTTAACAGTTTAATCATCAGCATCTACAAACTAACAAAAAATTATAATGACTTAAAAGTAACTAAAAAAGGACTTACATATTTCTCCGCCCAATAGACATACAAAGATTGACCACTCTCGTAAACTTTAATTGTGTAGTTCTGCAAGCTTTCTTCAAACAACTGCAAATGATGCGGCAATTCTTGATCCACGAACTGGATCGGTTTATTTGGTAAAAATACGCCCCTTTTTTGCAATAGGTATTCAAAAACGACTTTGTCATCCATCCTGAAGCTATATTCTAACGTCACTTAAAGAGGTCTGAACAGTGCCCATACACGTCCATACATACGCACAAACAAATACAAAGCAATGTTTAACAGTCGTGGGCCAGCTGCCTCTATTTATATGTAATTTTGCAAGGATATTTCACATGCTTTAGTGATGTAAAAAAGATGAACTAAGTTGTTCGGTTGCATTTAACATCTCTCTAGGTCAAATATGGTCTAGCCAGACGATTACGTAAACCAATAAATTACTATTCAAATAAGGACGCATTTACCCTTGAAACCAGATCGCGGTGTGAAGAGAAAGAACTAGCTTACGCTGCCGAACAACAAGTCAATGTCACTGTCTAGACGGCTCATTGTGTAATTAATTATACTGTTTAATATATAACGCAGTAAGCATGCAAATAATCCTTATTTACTGCAATACATATCCCTTGAATTTAATATCATACCGAACTGTGTTAATTTTAAGACTGAAATTAACATGAAGAATATTTGTCGCAGTTCGGTTTCGTTCGCTTGTAGGGTTTGTGCAGTTGAATGAGATGCAGGTATAATATCCATATGTAAATCTCACCGCTATTGAAAATTCTCCAATTAAATTGTTCTGATGGTGTCGGGCAACACAAAATTAATTATACTCTAGGCTGTCGGCTAAAACAATATTTATTATAGTCAGTTGAGACCACTTATTGTGTAACGTAATAAATTAAGTTTTTTATTGGAACGAAATGGACTGGATGGTATTATTATAATTTCAGGCTGTGATCTCGCAATGCAAAACTGAGCGACTCGCATTTCCGAGAGATTGCATAATCGAATTTCTTATAATGAATTATACCGTTTTTTATTGAAACCCGGATGCGTTCATCGTATTATTATTATTATAATTTCAGACTGTGATCTGTCAATGCAAAAGAGGGTAAACGGGTAGGTTGCCAATTTGTTTATAAAGACTGTTCTAATAATTAAATAACAACTAGTTCGAACATCGGTCTAAACGTCTGTAACAAAATGTCAGTTGTCTATAACAGTGAGACGCTTTTAAATTTATCAATTGCGTGCATATGTGGTAGTGTAAAACAACATAAGGAAATTTATTATTTGATGGGTCCCTACCGAAAAAACATTCCAGAAAAACTGCTGAATGTTCTTTTGACTAAGTGGCACAGTGTTAAGTGGACTTTGCTGAAACAAAACGATGATTGCTCATTGTTTTTAACTGACACGGATAACATTACGTTCCGTAAGAATTTTCAATTCACACAGAAATTATTAAAATGTTTGCTAGTTATAGGGGATAACAGTAATGCAATTTTGCGGGATATATTTAGAAGGTCAATATTTCGTCAGAGCACTTTGTACGCAGAGCAATCAGTATGTATTCTACATACTTCAAACGCCACTTGGTAGAATGTGTCAAGTGTGTCTTCCAAAACATAATGGCACTCGAGAGGCTTACGGCTTCAAAGATTATTTAGAATGGGAAAAGTTTGAACATTATACCCTGTCTTTTAACAATAGCAATGGACACAACGAATTTTTTAACAATTACGTGCTAAATAAAAGATTTTGGTGCTGCAGTTGCATTACAAAACCTCTTTTCAAAGTTTTTAAACATGGTAATTGCTTTAAAGTTTTTCACGAGCACTACGCCTTCAGCTTCAGTGGTTTAGATTATGTCCCCGACAGTATTTTCGAATTGATTGACAGGTATTAATTATATTTGTTCTCGAATTTTAAACTATAACAAAAAATGTATTACGTAAAATCCACTCTTCCCCCTCCTTATTAGATCAAATGATATAAAAGACGCGAGTTTAACTGCACTCAATTGCAAATCAATCATTAGACCGTTCGAGCAAGTTACCAACACAAGCTAATAAAAATGTCCGAGTACAGTCAGAGTGAAATGAACCTGTTGTTACCATCAAATCCGCCATCACGAAACCATCAGCAGGCTGAAAGTTTTTCTGGTTCGGACACAGAAAATGCTGCCATCCCAACAACAGTAGCCGAAACCATCAAGAAATCGGGTGGAAAAAGGAAAAATAAGACCGATGTGACCCAAAAACAACGAAAAAATGTGAAGAAGTCGCGCCTGGAGGATTCAGATTCCGACCTTGATGAGGTGAATAAGGCCGGCATGTGCTTATCAACATTTCCTTTGAAGCCAGTTAAGGAAATGCGTCTTAATTACCAGTATAAGGTCTTGGGGATGAGGGTATATGAGCATCTTCAGTGGCCGTCTGTCGTGGTGGATTTAGCAGGGGGTGATCAGGATGAAAACAAATTTTCAGTTTTTCTCCCTAAAAGAATCGCTGAAAAAATTACACATAAATTTTGTGATAATGTCAACACCAATAATTATCATTTAATATTTATGGGCGAACTGGCGATGGGCAAAAACCAGAACAATGCGAACCTGCTACAATTTAAGAAGTACTAAATAGTTACACCTAAATTTTATGATAATGTCAACGCCAATAATTATTATTTAATATTTGCTGGTGATGGGGAAGGTACCCCACATTGTTACAATTTACAATTTACAAGTACTAATTGTATTATTTCAATTAACATATGTTTGTGCTTATTTGATAATAAACGTATTGTAGTTTTAATAAGGTTGTTTTATTTATTCACCAAGTTAAAATTAATGGGCACGAAAGGACGCAATATATTTAAATAGCAGCATATTTTTCACGACGACAGCCGTCTCTCTGCCATGGCTGTGCCTATTATAACGGTACATCGTGGAGCAAAAAGTAATAAATTTCAACAGCGCGAAATTATGGCTTGCGATTTCGCTCAATGATTAAAATCTAGTTCTTAATCGCCGTTCAAATGTTAAAGCAATAAATTTAAATCTACTGATTTCCCGACTCAATTTTGACTCCACACAGAAGTCAGCAATATGGACCCTTGTAAGTATGCTCCTAGTTCCGATCAACATAAAATGAACAAGTGATTTTTTTATTTTTCAGTACTACCGATTCTCAACCTACTGCCAGAAAGTCTCAGGGTAAGCATTTCTAAGTTGCATTTTCAACATTTTTTTAAAGTAATTATGCATTTAGGTTACACGATAATGTTAATGTACAGCAGTAATCCGCCGCCGGAGAACTTCCCACCCCCTGGCATGATTGCCGTTACGCCATATCTGGCGTACTACCAGGAGGGAGAAGTGGTGTTTGTGCACGTATTCCAACAGTGTTAGTATAAAAAAAGAAATAATCGAATTGGAACAATCTAACGTATTTTTTTTCATTTGGTTACAGAATATCTCTATTATGGAAGGAAACGCGCTGGCGCACGGAGGGGCTTCGACGGCGGATTATAACAATGCTAGTATAAAAAATCAATAATCGAATTCGAACAAGCTAACGTATTTTTATTTTCCTTACAGAATTTCATCTGTTAATATATTTGTTTCGTATAATTTTAATTTTGTAAATTAAACGAATTTTTCAAACATGCAGTCTTTAATTTCCACACAATCGA
This sequence comes from Aphodius sticticus, assembly GCA_963966075.1. Taxonomy (NCBI): domain Eukaryota; kingdom Metazoa; phylum Arthropoda; class Insecta; order Coleoptera; family Scarabaeidae; genus Aphodius; species Aphodius sticticus. The sequence continues at coordinate 31,245,313 of OZ014510.1, read as the reverse complement.
ATACCATTATAAAATTATTTTTTCCTAACCTAATTCACAATTGTTATTATTATATTCAAACTATGTGGAGGGTCTTCGTGCATGGATTCCAACAGTGTTAGTATAAAAAAAATCAATAATCGAAACGTGGAGGGTCATCGTGCGCGGATTCCAACAGTGTTAGTATAAAAAAAAACCAATAATCGAATTCGAACAATCTAACGTATGTTTATCTTCTTTACAGAATTTCTTCTATTATTATATTAATTAAATTTATAAAACTATTTATTGTTAATTAAACAAATTTTTAAACATGCAGCCTTTTATTTCCACATAATCGAATACCATTATAAAATCATTTTTTCTTATCCTAATTCACACAGCGGGCCGCCTGGTAGCATTCACACGCTGCCATCCCACTCCAATCCTCCAACACACCAACCTTGGCGCTGGCAACAAACAGGCGGCGCGCTAGGATCCGCGTAAACACACCAACAACATCTAGCACAGACACCACCACCACTCCCTGGGAATCTGATCCACCTTGCGCGAAACCTATCTCTAACACAGACACCACCACCGCTCCCTGTGATCTGAGCCAGGAGCCGCGAATTACAGGCGGCGCGCTAGGATCCGCGTAAACACACCAACAACATCTAGCACAGACACCACCACCGCTCCCTGAGATATGATCCACCTTGCGCGAAACCTATCTGTAACAAAGACACCACCACCGCTCCCTGGATTTGAGCCAGCACCCGCATATCATATCTACTGTTGAGGTCAACCTTTAAGAGTTGCATCATGGAACCCCCACAGCAAATCACATCATCACCAACATCCTCAGATGAAAGTCATTGTGAAATTTGTGAGAAAGGTTACAGCAGCCACTACAGTTGGTCGAGAGCCGATTTATACGAGCTTTTACCTCCATACCTCCAGAGATTACATGCCGAGTATAACTATGAGATAAAGGAACTTGAAAGACAAATCTATATATATATATATATAGGTTATAATAAATTAAAATTTTTAAGAAGTTTTCTTTAGTTTGCTTTTAACCTCAACCTTAAACACCCGCTTGCCATTACAAATTTAAACTTATCTGTAAAAAACTACGATATTTTCTTAGGAAATGAACGATTTCAGCGCCACAGTAAACTATTTGGTGGGGTACAATATGTTAACAAGTTAAAAATACCAAATTTTAGAGGTATTTTTATGAAAGATAAGTTCCCGAAACGGATTCGTAATGCTGAAAGCGGTATAATTAATTTGGATGATGATGATGGTGAAGGAACTCATTGGACGAGTTACGTGAAAGATGGTGATCAAATCTCATATTTCGATAGTTTCGGTGATTTACAACCTCCAATAGCAGTTCAACATTATCTATTGTCGCGAGGTGGAGGAACAATTTATTATAACTATGATCGCTATCAGAAAAGTAACACATAATTGCGGTCATTTATGTTTACAGTTTTTGATAAATCAAAATGAGAAGTTGTAAACATTGTAGTAGAAGGTTTGTTGGTGAGTTGTAAACATGGGGTCACACTCTTATACGTTCACTTTAACTGGTCCAAGTTCAGAATTAGGCTGCAATTTGTATCCTGCAGTAAATTTGAAAGAGGATGTAGATTATGAGTTAGCACTTTTGAATTTTGATGCGTATAATTCAATTGCGAATGTGACCGAAGACAATAATTTTTTGTGTAATGGTGATAAGAAAGAGAGAATTGAAATTCCCACTGGAGCATATGATGTAAGTAGTTAACAACCACGGCTTCTGGACCATGCCAGTGCAAAAACTTCAGTGCAAATCAATGAATAGCCCGCGGCCGGTTGTCAGGCAACGAAAATGCATTTGCGCGCCATCTGGTGGTGAGTTGACGAATTAGGTTTGCACGCCACTGGTGTCCAATATTTTTAGTTAACTTATGTCGGTAATTTAGTCCGCTAGTGCAAAGAAGGTGGCGCGCCATCTGGCGGTCAGTTACCGAAGTAAGTTTGCGTGTGTCCTTTATCAGCCATATTGTGAATTGTTGCGCACGCGCGCCATCTGTTGGTCGTTTTTTGTAACATACTATGTATAATTAATTAAAAAATACCATTGAATAAGTTCGTACTATTTATTATTAATTTTAGTAAAAAAAAAATGACTAACGAAATGGGTTTAAACCCACGTTATTGGTTTCAGTCTCGATGTAAACGCGTCTTAAGAACGAACGCACGCTGCTGGCCTACATTTTTGCGACCCGCTTTCTCGTAGCATTGGCACGGTCGGTCAGCCAGTGCGTCCCGGTTGCACGCGCGCGCGCTTGGCTAATACACTTTCTCTTTCGTTAACGTTCACCGGAGTCGGTCAACGCTTGCGATAAGCTTTATATTGGTAGGTGTGTTCTGTAATTGCATCGTTTTAGTGTATATTGAAAGCAAGTTCAAAATTTGGACGTGCAGTTTCTCGATATGGACATTTAAGTAAGAAAAAACTTTCGCCTTGGACTAGAAACTCGGATTTCTCTTAGAAATAGATAGTATATAAACCCAAAGCAAAATGCTCTATACCACAGTACAGTTTCTGCATTTGCAATGGACAGCAGTAAGCAATTTTAGTGTTGTGTTACCAAAAATATCTACAACAAGTTTTTTTACAGTTATATCAACTACCATAATGCTATTACCATCACATTTAAGGGTACGTCTGTTCTCTTTATTTAAACCTTTAAAGTTGTTTTATTTAATTTATATATAGATATTACCAATTATCTTTTTAATAAAAGACATGCCTGCACCCAGTCTTTGGCCGCCGCCAAATATGATTGAATTATCGCCAAATTTGGCGTATTATGTGGAGTTCAACATAGTTAATGTCTGGGTTTTTGGGCAATGTAACAATTGGTTTCTTTTATTTTAGAATTACATAGGTGTATAAATGTGTATAAATTTAATTATATTTGATTTTGTATTATATATATATATATATATATATATATATATAACAAACAAAAATTAAGAAAGATGTCTATTATTATTAAGAGAATACAAACACAAATTAAGAGCAGGTGAGCAGAATAAGTGAACAGCCAGGACATTGGAACATCATCAGCAGGCAGAGTAGTGGTACGAGATGGCCAGAACCAAAGTGTCACCTCCCAAGATGTGGAATTTTGTATGGTAATTATACATTTTTAGTACATTAATTTTTAGTAACATTATTATTAAATTAAAGTAGAATAGCGTATTGGAAGCACAGCAAGTCACCGTGCTTGGCTACTGGCATCCGGAAGATTTAGGCGAAATTGAATCCATGATAAAAATAATGCAGACCGAACTAAACCCGCAGGATCACAACCGTGTTGCAGTCTCTAATCAAGAGGCCTCAACAGGTCGTTTGACTCCGAATGTTTTCTGGTCATAAATTACCACTCAAGGGAAAACGTCGAAACGTAGGGGCCCCACAGAAAAGGGAAAACGTAGGTGTCGCTCAGAATTGGGACTAACATTGTATGATTATAGGAGACAACGGCGACCAAAATTGAGTTTATCATTAAAACGGTTGAGTCACACACAATCTGTTACTGATAATGAAATACTGATGATGAAAATATGGATCTTACCCAAACAATGTAAAGACAAACTATCCCAAACACATTTAGAATCGCAATCACAAACGGCTAAGTCGCCGAGTCAGAATAGTTCACTTTTTTCACACATGGTTTCTCAACTGAGGAACACTGATAATTTTCCCAATTTTGAAACATCCCCGGTTACTTCATCACTACCTAACATACCCCCCGAAAGTAATAATATTAATATTCTCTCCAATATTTTAATTAAACAACCTGACAGTTCAATTCAACATATCAGTCCTGAAAATGTTAGCGAAACTTCTCTTTCTCCTTCTACACTAGTCCCACCAAATCAAGAACATGCTGCTAATGTTAATGTTGAAAAGCAGTTGGAGTAGTTGGAGCAGTTGGAGCTGCACCTTCATGAATTATCACAATTAATAAATCGTTTGGAACAAATAGACGAAGCCTTCGATAATTTTGCAACAAATAGATAGATTTAAAATGTTTTCATACAATTTCAAATTAAATTAACAAATTAGCTTAGTTCAATGTTATAAATTTCACTCCAACTTAAATTTCTATCCTAAAGAATTTCAAACGTTGGGGTGGTGAATTGGTTAATTTCGGCCAGAAGGTGGACAGCAATTAGTAATAATGAAATATTGACGTTGTAAACAAAAAACTTTGAATACTAAGCATAATATATTTTTTATTCTAGTCCCAATTTCATATCTTTAACATTCACAGCACCTTTACGTCGGTCTATAGACCACCGCTTGATTTTTTTACAGATTTTTTTTAATTCTTATAAAATGTAAGTTTATAATATAAGTTATTATTAAAGATATTTTGTTATTTATATATCAATTTTTAGGAAGATGATATTCACCTTATTTACAGCTGTAGTGGCTGTAATATCTATAATAGTTATTTTAGTTTTAGTTATTGATTTTAAAATTCGTTATTTTGAAATTATTTTAATACTAATTAATATTTATTATTGTTACTATTTTTAGCAACATAATGATTATGACCTTAACAACAACATTGACGTTTACACCAATAGCGGCGTTGGAAGATCACATAACACCCGATGTAACAAGGACGGCATTAAATATTTGTCAGCAGCAGTTTGAAAATTGTGAGGACAAGCTGTTTAACCCAAACAACACAAAAGCAATGCTGCAGGTGAACCTAACCCTTGGTTCGCTTCAATTACATAAGTTGAATATATCTCATAATGCATTGGTAAAAAGCAGTAATTCAGATGAGCTGCTTTGTACAGCTAATTCACGTACAATGGAAAGTCAAATATCTAACTATACAATCAAAAATGATGACTTGCTTGATTTGGTTAGTGAATTAAAAAACAATTTAACAAATTTAAGTAACAAACTTGTTGACATGAAATCAAATCAAACCAGTTTGTAATTAGAAAGTATAATTTTAAAAATAAAATTTTAGAAAACAAAATTACCATCAGTAATTTAGAATCTCGGGTTGAAGAACTTGTCGCGGATAATATTAATTACAAAAATCGCATTACAGGATTATCACTAGAATATGCTGAATTGAAGAGTCTGAAGGGTGTAGGTGGGAAACGAAAAAAAAAAACGAGAAAGGAAAAAACAAGTCAAAAAAAAGGGCAAAGAAAAATAATTAATATTATTTATTTAAAATTAGGAAAAATTATAGATAATAATAATATTAGGTTTTTAATTATATATATATATATACAGTGTGTCTCACGGGACGTTGGATTATATGGGTACTTTTGTTATTATTAAAGATAGAAAGTCGGTTAAATGGGCAAAGTAGTGCTAATTTATGTGCTCTTTCATAATCCGTTCAGAAAACAGTTGAATTCCAAACGGTTTTCAAGCTATATTGAGAAAACCCAAAAATGTATTTTTGAATTATGGCCATAACGTCTTTATTTGTGATCCCATCAAAAAAGCGTTTTGACATTATAAAGGCACGTGACCAGATGCCATATGGCATCTGGAAAACCAGCCATCAAATTATGGCTTAGTTTAGTTCTGTAACGAAATGGAGTCCGGTTAGTTAGTTAAAAAACTAATACAAGTGATTTTTTTCAGGAAACAATATTCTTAGTCACTTCTTCCAAATACTTCAGGTAAGCATTTTTTAAATATTAGTTTTCAGTTTTTTTTTAAACTAATCTATTAATTAGGGTTCTATTATTGTTGTTTCGGTGAGCAACAGCCTACGAACGGACAATATTAGTGAAGAACATATGTCGTCACAATACCCTCGAGTAAGCATTTTCTTAATTTTAGTTTTCAGTATAGTTATATTGATGTATGACATTTTTAATATGTTATTTAGGATCCCAGTATAATTTTATATATATATATATATATATGACATTCTACCAGAAGGGACAATAGTGCTTGCAGGGTATGCGACATACGATGTTGAAGACGATGAAGTTTTTGTTTGTTTCTACAATCAGTGTAAGTATAGACAAAAAAACTGAATTTCTATCTATTGTGAGCACAATTGATAAGATGTCTCTCGTAATGACGTGCTCAATAGAGGCTATACTTGTCACACTAACCATCTAAATATAGCTATCTCTGTCTACCTGGACAGGAAGTCAAACGAATTTAGACTCCCTTTAAATTAACCCGTAACATTGAGCTTTACACTCATGACTTTTCAAAAAATTAATGCACTAATTAGTCATCATAATTGTACACACAATTGTGCAATTAAATGTATAAATCTATTTTTTTTTTATTTCAGAATTCTACCCATTATTTTTTTTAATAAATATTTTGTTTAAAACGTCTAGACTTTTATTTTAACTATTACAAAATATTTCGCTAAATTGATGCATTAAAATAAACGAGGCACTTAGAACAAATGCGAGTAGCGAATGTATGCAAAAAGAAAACTGGGTCGCTACACCAGCCGCCAGGCACTTATTACATAATCTATTTGCGGACTGTGTTGGTTAGTGTCTGTATTTTCAGATTACAAAACTGTCGACACATGCCGTCTTGAACGCAAACATGTTAATGTAGAATTGCACAGAGACGAAATGCAAGAACGCACACGCAAACCTAACTCGTTAGTCCATTTTTCAAAAAATTAAATTGTAGATTGGTCATTAGTTTACAAAACGGTCAACAGACGGCATAAGCGCCTGGTTAATAACATACACCATGAAAGCAAAGCGCAAATTGGGATTAGACCCAAGAATCTTAATGAGATAGAGAGAAAGTTCATTGCCTACAGGCAAATGCTACGAGAAACCGGATCGCAAAAAAATGTTTGTGAGTATTTCAACCAATTCGTTTAAACCTAATTCATTAGTCATTTTTTTACCATAGTTAATTAACATACCATTTTGATAATTTTCACAACACCATAGTGTCTGTAGTTGTCAAACCGGACAGGGAGTAATTTTTCAATTAGTTCTTTGATACGGGTCTTGGTTTACAAGATATAGAACTTTTGTCACTAAAACCGGAAGTCCACACAAAGCGCTGCACTGATCGTCACACAAAATCAACAAGAAACAAAAATTAAATAAAATATAGTACTCATTTTTATTATTATTTTATCAACAATAAATATGTTTAAACACCACAATGTTTTATTTCAAATATGACCAACCAACCGACCGACAGACCGACAGACAGACCGGAAGTCCACACAAAACGCTGCAATTATAAGATGTAGTCGGTAACTTAGGCCTCTGATCAACTGAGGGACCACCTGTGAACGAGAGAACCCTAAGTTCTAAGATGTAGACGACCGACCGACAGACAGACCGCTCTCCGTATCATTCAGAAATAAACAATTGCTTATAAATTACTCTGATGTATCACCTGTGTAAGGTGACCGAACTGACATGTGCGCATACTCCGGAGGCTAAGTGCGGCCAGTCAGTGTGTTCGTTTCTTAAGACGCGTTTTTACACCGAGATTTAAACCAATAACGTTTTATAAATTGTACATAAGTTTACAAAACGGTCAAGAGATTAAATTTTAATTTTTAATTAATTATAAATCGTATGTTACAAAAAACGACCAACAGATGGCGCGCGTGCGCAGAAATTCACAATATGGCTGATAAAGGACACAAGCAAACCTACTTCGGTACCTGGCCGCCAGATGGCGCGCCACCTTCTTTGCACTAGCGGACGACAGGTGGCGCGCGCGAATTTAAATTTCAAAAATTTATTTACTAAATTACCGACATAAGTTAACTAAAAAATTTGAACACCATATGGCGCGCGCAAACCTAATTCGTCAACTCACCACCAGATGGTGCGCAAATGCATTTTCGCCCTTCCGCGAGCTATTCATTGATTTGCACTGAAGTTTTTGCACTGGCATGATACAGAGAAGCCGTGAATATAATCTACTGATGTTGATAACCTCGCAGATCACATCACAAGTAAACTGAAGACTAAATCAGTTAAGATGCAAATTCGCGGAAATCCTAATACTCAAACGGTTAGCATTGGAAATCCTAATACTCAAACGGTTAGCATTAAATGCGCCGAGGATATCCACTTTGACGAAGAGCGATCGATCGGTACATTGTTAGGATTTACACGGAGGAAACTTGTAAAGAATGTGAATTACATCAGTGAATATAGAGTAAATATTAACCCCGTAAACGCTCTACAGATTTATTGTAATTTGGTAAGCGGCTCTTACAACAACGGACAGCAGGTCCACGTGTTACACTATTTCCTTCCAAACGTTCCAGCCGGATTTAAAATAGTAGAAAGTTCACAACCACCGATCTATTTACCGGTACTGATCAAAGATATCACAGGCTTATCCGTGAAGGTTTTAGATCAACACGGAAAGGTTGTAAAGTTTGGCGAAAAAGAAGGAATAACAATTCGGATACATCTGCAGGAAGTTAAAGGATAAAATGAAGATAGGTTTACAAAAGCGACGGAGGCAGAGGAAGGGTCTCATTAAACCCCAAATAATACATTGTGAATGTGCTAGCAAATATAAATATGAAGCCTTAGCGAATAGAAGAAACAGTAGTAGCAGAGCTGTGAACACATTAACAGTCGTTAACAGTCGTTAACAGTCGTCAAAAAGAAATTTCTTCAAACATTAGGATATAGAGTCCGTTAAGTAATGGATATCTTAAGTGTTACGGATAAAGTTAGAATGGATAATTCCATTGTTAGTTATGAATACCATTCGCATCAATCGTTTGGATCCCAGAGTTTTAATAATTCCGAAGAAGTAAGAATCACCATTCCAGAAGTTGATAGTTTTACACTGCCCGGAGAAAGTTATTTATATGTAGAAGGACGTATAAATTTGATAAACGATAATGGAACCGTGCAAAAAGCAACAAAAAAAGTAGATGGAACCATTGAAGGCGTTCCTAAGGCAACTAAATTCATATGCAATCCCATCGCTTTTCTCTTTAGCGACATTCGATACCTTTTAAATGGAGTGCAAGTAGATTCTGTACGGTATGTTGGGCTTTCTTCTATAATGAAAGGATACTTTTCGTATACTCGAAATGATACGGTGAGATTGAAAAATGCTAGTTGGAATGTTGATGACGACTATACTAGCGACATTGTGGACAGCATGGGAACTTTTAGCGTTTGCGTACCGTTAAAATCCTTGTTGGGTTTTGCAGAAGATTATAGAAAGGTCATACTCAATGCAAGGCAGGAACTAATATTAATTAGAGCAAACGATAATACTGACGCGATAGTTGAAAAGGTCGTACCCAACGTGAATAAGGATGAGAAGGTGCACATAACAATAGAAAGAGTAGTCTGGCGAGTTCCACACGTCAATGTAGGTTTAAGAGAGGAAATATCGTTAGGGAAAATAATGGGCAGGAATACCGTAATTCAATTACGATTCAGAAGCTGGGAAATGCTTGAATATCCCTCTCTTCCAGAAACAACCAAACATTCATGGTCAGTTAAAACTGCTACACAAACCGAGACTCCCAGATTCATCATCATTGTTTTTCAAACCGATCGAAAAGGGAGAATGAAAAGAAACGAGCCAATTTGATAACATAAACTTAACAAATTTAACCGGATTTTTAAATGGAGAACGATTCGCTTATGATAACTTAAATATCGATTTTAAAAATAATCGTTATGCAGTATTATATGAAATGTATGTTCGTTTCCAAGAGAGGTATTACGGGGTAGATGATAGCGAACCTGTGTTTGGAGAACGATTCGCTTATGATAACTTAAATATTGATTTTAAAAATAATCGTTATGCAGTATTATATGAAATGTATGTTCGTTTTCAAGAGAGGTATTACGGGGTAGATGATAGCGAACCTGTGTTTAAACCTTCTATATTTAAAGAGAACGCACCATTAGTAGGGATCGATTGCTCACATCAAAAGGATGCCGTTCATACGGGAGGTGTGGAAATAAGAATTGAATTTACCACGAGCGAAAATGTTCCAAAAGACACAGCAGCATATTGTCTAATTCTGCACGTGATGCTGCATTCCAATATAATACCGTTCAGAAGCTTGTGAGTCAAGCGGTCTAACGTGCCTGCACATATAATTAAAGAACAGTCATAAAATTACTTAGTTAGGATCGTAAGTAGTTGCGATGACGAACGTAATCGTTGACGTGCAAGGATTTCGGATAGGTGGAATCTTCATACCAAAGGAATTAGCAGTTGTAAGTTATGACTGGAACACGAGCCATTTTGTGTTCGAATCCCCCGTACCATTAAAGTTACTATCTTGGAGGGATCAACGGTCTGCAGAATGGTTGACGGAATTTCATCATTGTATCAATTGGACTGCAGGATATATTCCATCCAGTAAAATACACCACATAATTGGCGAACTATCCAAGAATTATGAAAAAATTTACGTGCGGGGTGAAGAGAAATTCAAGTACATACAGCAATTGGTTTCAAATAAAGCCATCGTTGAAAAGTTGGATAATTCAAATAGTTGTCGAATTGAGAGACAAGTTCCATTGTGCTCATTTCATGAAAAGAATGTATGCATTTGCGCCGTCAATAATGTTTATTCACTAAAAATATATTGTGATGCAATTGTACATGATAAAGAAGTGTTTTGTTAAATAATTTTTTTTATAATAAAAAGCATGACGGTGAGTTTGTGTTTCATTAATACCCTCCCTTTTCTCACCCCCCCCCCTGAATTCATAATGGTTGGTAACGTATTAAATGTGGATTGCGAATTGAAGGAAATCACTAATAGTAGAAAGTCTGCGGGATAAGGAACGTGCGAAGATGTCAGTGATGAAAATGGTTTTAAGTCTTCTGCTGAAATTTGGAATTGTGAAGTATCTGGTGAATAAAAGTGCGGAAGTGTTGAATTCCTATGAAAGTCACGGATCTTTCATACCTCTATCAAAAGAAGATTTTAATTACATTCCATTGCCGGAATGATGATTCCTACCGGCGAGTGATTACAATAATTGATTCAAATATGCACAAGTACAGGTCGTATTTGTTGTATTTAAATCATTTAAAGAATGCGGAGGCCGCGTCTTTGCTTAACTGTTGTGTGAGACCTCTCGATGATCTCATTGACACAGTTGAGCAAGACTTAAATGTCATACGCAGTGTGTGGGAGAGTTTGTTGCAGCTCTCGAGTAATAAGAAAAAAAAATGTTTGACAAAAATTTTGAAAAATAAACGGAACGGCGGCGAGGCGACCACTGGGGGGGTTTGGGGGGCGCAGCCCCCCAATGGGTGTCCTGGGGGCGAAGCCCCCCGGCCGCTAAAGGTCAGACGGTGTTTGACGCAATGGAAAAACCAGCACTTACATTCCACTAAAGATTACATAATATATCCGCACCAAATGGGATTGGTACCAACTCCCACCCAATTCTCTTCCACCATGAGTGGATATAAATTTAGGTACAGCATCACTAGCTTCAGTGCTTCCAGTACCTCCTCAGCAAACAGCAACCAGCAACCACCAACCAACAACCAACGGTAAGTTCTAGCATGACTATTAATTAGTAGCTTCTTAGAATGTATGTTTTTCCTTAGCCATGTCTTTTTCGACGAACCATGACTTGCGTGCAGCCATGATGAGCCAGGAAATGGTGGATTTCCTGAACACGGAGCCACCAAGTATGCCTCCATCTACACCTCTGCCGGAACCATCTAGGCAGGTGCAGCCGGAGGACGTGCCGGTACCTCAGCCGGAGCGGTCAGGGCAGGCGATGGCTACACCTCACCGGGAGCCGTGTGAGCAGGCGATGTCTGCACCTCAGCCGGGACCTTCCCAGAAGCCGGAATTTTCAAAGAAGCCCCGAATGAGACCAGCCGAAGTGTTGCGAAACATGCGGTTGGCCCGTTTGGGGTTGAAGAAGACCGGCGATGAGGAGATGGAGGATGATGATATAATATTTCTATCGGCAACTGTTGCCCAACCTCCGGTGAAGAAGTCGAAGCAGCGAGTGACGAAGGATTTCAATCCTTCCAAAGGTGCAGTAGCCTCAGTTCAAGCGGAGGGGCCGCGGACATACGAGGCTCAACCATTGACTGCGCCGAATACACCGGCATCTGTCGAAGGGTTGAGTCCTCCAATGGTTTTGAGCCCTTACGTAGACGCTTCGTTGGAAGGTGGGGTGGTGAGAAAAGTCACAATGGTAGAAGATCGAGTCTTGCGCTCACCTTTCGACGCTCGACCCGATGGTACTGTGACCGTTGTTGGAATTGGATTGGAACGTACGCCATCTCATACGCTGCAACAAACGCCTGACCTAATATGCAGCAATGCATTGCCAGCATGAAGGCATCATTCCTGGAAAGGAATGATGATTCCTACCGGCAAGTAATTGGCATAATTGATTCAAATATGCACAAATACCGTTCATATTTGTTGTATTTGAATCAGTTAAAGAATGCGGAGGTCGCGTCGTCTCTTAACTGTTGTGTGAGAGATCTCGATGATCTCATTGACACAGTTGAGGAAGACTTAAATGTCATACGCAGTGTGTGGGAGAGTTTGTTGCAGCTCCTGAGTAATAAAAAAAATTATTGATAAATAAATTTTTCAGTTTTCTAGTTGTTTTTATAAAAGATGAACATTACCCCAACATTGCCATTGCACTTTCATTCAATGAATGAAACCTAATAAATTTAATGACATGAAGTTTGTTATCGCTAAATCAACCTAAGTATGAATATTTACGATGTTTGATGAATCCAATAACTGATTTCTATTATTGTGGAATGAAGACATCAATTCATTGAACATAGTGTCAATCTAATAAAAATCTTTGCATGGATCAGTTGAGATGTATTTGACGGTTCAATAAATTACACATTATGCTTGCATATTATATTAAATGTTCGTATGATGAATCTTTATCCAAATTTGTACAATATAGAGGGGAGCATGCCGCTACAGAATTTATGAATCAATTAGAAAACGATGTGCAGAGAATCTATAAAGAACATTTGGGTATAGTAAAACCAATGAACAAATTAACTGATGAGGAAAATCGTTTATTCGGTGAGACAACCACATGTCATATTTGTGATAAATTTGTGGATGTTAAGGATAAGGTATGCGACCATGATCACCTAACAGGAGCTTTCAGAGGTGTTGCTCATTCCCTCTGCAACATTCATTACAAAATTCCAAAATTTGTACGAGCTTTCTTTCATAATCTAAGTAATTATGACTGCCATCTGTTTGTAAAAACAATGGCGTTAAAACAAGAACGAATAGATGTTATTGCTCAAAATAAAGAAAAATATATTTCATTTACAAAACTAATAGGTGTTGGACATATGATTGACGCTAGAGGGAAATTTAAAAAATTATTTGTAAAACTTAGATTTTTAGACACCTTTAAGTTTATGGCATCATCGCTAGAGAAATTAGCATCGTACTTGGTATATGATAGTTGTAGAGAATTAAGAAGGCATATAAAAGATGATACCAAATTCATGTTGCTTCGGCAGAAAGGAATTTTTCCATATTCTTTTGTAGATTCATTTCAAAAATTAGATTATCCGCAACTGCCTACTGCTGATGAATTTTTTAATATATTGTCGGATAAAAGCGTAGATGCGAAAAATTATGAACGTGCCCACCGTGTCTGGCGCACATTTGAATGTAAGACACTTGGTGATTACGCAGATCTATATTTAACATCGGATGTGCTGCTTTTAGCTGATGTTTTTGAAAATTTCCGCGATATATGTATCCAAGATTATAAACTTGATCCGGCACAGTATTTTACCGCCCCAGGTTTGAGTTGGGATGCAATGTTGCGTATGACCGGTGTTAAATTGGATCTATTAACACATATTGACATGTTATTATTTTTTCAAAATGGTATTTTTTTTTTTTTTTTTTTTTGTTTTTTTTGCGGGGGATATGTTGCCATGTGCACAAAGCCAGTGGCTTGTCTGTGCGGCAGTCGGGGAGACGGAGTATTTGAAAAATCCCCTGCCTAACCTGGGCTTGAACCCTGGACTTCTGAGTGGAATGCATTCGCCTTATCCAATCGGCCACCTCCGCCTTTGGACGCCCCAGGTTTGAGTTGGGATGCAATGTTGCGTATGACCGGTGTTAAATTGGATCTATTAACAGATATTGACATGTTATTATTTTTTCAAAATGGTATTCGATGAGGTGTTAGTATGTGTACAAAACGAAAAGAAATAGCAAATAATCCATTTCTTACCAATTATGATGATACAAAGGAAATATCATACATTCTCTATTTAGATGCTACAAATTTATATGGGCTTGCAATGTGTCAAAATCTTCCTTTAGGATCATTTCGATGGTTGACGAAAGAAGAAATCGATACTGTAAACGTTGCAATCCTGCATGATGATTCTAATGTTGGTTATGTGTTGGAAGTAGACTTGGATTATCCCACTAATTTACATGACGATCATAATGATTTCCCATTCTGTGCGGAAAGCACAACACCTTTAGGATCAAAAAATCGTAAACTATTAAACACATTGTCTTCAAAAACAAAGTATATAATTCATTATTCAAATTTAATTCAATGTTTAGAGCATGGACTTGAACTTGGACATATTTGTCGAATTCTCGAATTCAAGCAAAATAATTGGTTAAAACCTTACATAGATTTTAACACGAGTAAAAGAAATGAGGGCGTCAATGAGTTTATCAAAAATTTTTACAAATTAATGAACAACAGCATATTCGGCAAGACTATGGAGAATGTGGAGAATCGAGTAGACATAAAGTTATTAACGCATTTCGAGTCACGACATAGAAAAATTGGAGCAGAGGTTTTTATTGCGAAAAAGAATTTTAAGTCAGCAAAAATTTCTAGTGAAAGTTTGGTTGCGGTTGAAATGAAAATTGTAGAAGTTCATTACAAGAAACCATTGTATGTAGGTTTCAATGTATTGGAAATTTCCAAAAGTATTATGTATGATTTTTATTATGATTTCCTTAAAACGAAGTATGGAGATCATGTATGTCTCTTATATACGCAATTGTCGACACAAGTCAGCTCTACGAAACAGTTCCATTAATTGACTGTATTGTCTGTAGATGCTTGCGACCATACAATATTACGTTTTGCGTTGTGTACATCCCCCCTGGGTTGTCGCCTGATGATTTTGTCGTTACTGTCGTTACTGGACTGGAGTCGATCTTGCTGGGAGATAGTGTTATTGTTGTGGGTGATTTCAACATTCCAAAGTTTGATAGTGACGTCACATCAATGGACCGGAAGATCACATGTATGCGTATATTCTCAAATATATTACAACTTAAACAACATAATTACATTTATAATTTTCAACAAAAACTGCTTGATCTTGTATTCTCCAATGGGGACTGTAAGGTATCGGTGTCGCACGACGGTCTCCCATTTGTACCTGAGGATCCATTTCATCCAGCGCTGCGAGTGTCCTTAGAGCTGTCGGCGGCTGTTGTCTCACCTTGCTTGCAGTTTATGTGGATAGAGTATGGGATACTATGGAGGCCATCGGTACTAGACCCTTTGCGGTACTAAACACCGACATGCACAAGAATATCTTTAAAAAGGCAATTCTAATGATTTGCGAAGCAAAAGTGTGCTACGCTCCGCGTGCACATGTAGAAAAGCCATCAGTGGACCTACCTCAACGACATTTGTATACGACGGAGGAGCTATGCGACTTGAACAACCTAGCGCAGAAACTACCATACTCATTAGCAACTGAGGCTATTGGGAACGCTAATTCAGATGGACAAACGGTAACACCAATCTTTGCAGCATTTGAAGGACCAGACGCTAATTTAAGCGGAGCACTAGCATTTGGACCCTCAGCCTTACAACCCTTGTTACGCCTGTTGTCTGACGGAGTTTCGGAAGGCCAAGCTGTGCATAACTAGCTGTTGCACCCAATGGTTTGCCCTCAATGGGAGCCTTTTCAAGGGCCTATCGTTGCACCCAACGCGCAAGGACCAGCCATGATCAGACTCAGCAATCTGAGTAGAGACTTCTGGCTCAGAAACGACGGTAACCAGCAGGCTCCGGATTGGAGAGTAGTTTTGCACGACCATCAAGCACGGATCTTTAGACAGATAATCCAAAGCATGGATTCAAAACGTGGCTTTAATGTGTTTAACGACTTATCTCCAGGATGGGGTACACTCTCGCAAGTTGTACAGATTCCAAATTGGACCAGACAGAACTTCTTGGTTTACAATGGTTAAAGTACCAGAATTTGATATCAAACTTGCAGCAATAATTAAGCCCAAAAAAGACATTTCGGTTTCATGCAGTCTGGCCAGCTTATTGCATAATGCCAATGCACTTGACAATAGATGCCGTTTTCTTCTTATACAACCCGGAAATCGCCAGTCGAGCGCGAAGGCCGCGTGTAATGCATTTGCATATAATAACATTATGCTGTTTTTATAAGGACCCGGATGCATTTAGCATCGAAATGAAATCGAGAGTCCATTAGGTAACTGTATTTATAATCGCCAGCCAACCGCGAAGAGTACCTAAACTATTCACACAAATTAAGTTATTTACTGCTGCAAAAGTGGGCGAACGGCCCCAGATGCCATCTGTTTATACTAATGCCGGATATTTATTAACAGCAAACGTAAGGCATTTGCATATATGTAATACACTTGTTACAGATTGCGCCTCGAATGCGTTTAATATGGGCAAAAATTGACCATCGATGAAGTAAGCATATTATTATAATCGCCGGCCTACCGCGAAGTCTTCACGCTAATTATTGGGTCCATCTTCAGAGCTTAAGGAGCGCATTTTGCCGATGCCGCTATTGTAATAATTAAGCAACAAAAAACAAGCCACAATATGATTCTAGAGAAGACGAGTTATTAAGTATTGCATTTACATATAACATTATGCCGTTTTTATTACGGCCCGGATGCATTTAGTATCGAAATGAAATCGAGCGTTTGTTAAGTAAGTGTATTATAATCGCCAGTCAACCGCGAAGACCCAACTCTTCTCGCAAATTAAGTGATTTCACGCTGCAAAAGTAGGCGAACGGCTCCGGATTCCCATCTGTTTATATTAATGCCGGACAATTATTAAAGTACAGTAAGTTACCTACAATCTTTGAAGTAAAGATATCAGTTATCTATAGCAGTGATACGCTTTTAAATTTATGCATTGCACGCATATGTTGTAGTGTAAAACAACAAACTGATATCTACTATATAGTGGCAACTTATCACACCATTGGCATTCCCGAAAAAATAGTAAATCTTATTTTATCTAACTGGCACAGTGTAAAGTGGAAGCTGCTGAAACAAGACGACGACTGTTTACTATTTTTAACATGCAGTGAGAATATTACATTCCGAAAAAACTTTAAATTCACACCACAATTATTAAAATTTTTGCTGGTATGGGGAATCATTGTGACGCACTCGTGCGAGACGGATGCAGAAGGTCAATATTTCTGCAGAGCACTTTGAATGCGACAGAGCAATCGATGTGCATCCTACACACGTTCATACATACACCCCTTGGCAGAATTTGTCAAATGTGCCTTGCCAAAATTAATGGAACGCGTACGGCTTTCGGTTTACAAGAATTTTTGAAGTGGGAAAAATTTGAGCATTACACTCTATATTTTAACTATTACGATGGACATAACGATTTTTTTGATAATTACGTGTTAAACAAAAGATTTTGGTGTTCAGCATGTATCTTAAAGCCTCTTTTTAAGGTTTTTAAACACGGAAGTTGCTTCACATTTTTTCACGAAATGTGCCTATATGAATTAACCGGTCTAGAGTATGTTGCCGACAGCACGTTTGAATTATTTGATAGGTATTATTAACCCAAATTGCGCCAACAAATTGTATTGCGTAAAACTTACTTTTTCCCTCTCCTTAGTGCGTTAAACAATATAAAAGACGTGCATTTAAAATGCAAAGCAGTTCGATTGAGCCACCGACGTTGCACTATCCAAGCGAATGAAAATGTCCGAGTACAGCCAAGAAGAAATCAATCTGATGCAAAACTTTACCTTGCTGCCGTCAATTCCAGTCGTAACGACTACTACACTAAACAACCACCATATTGAAAGTTTTTCCAGTTCAGACGCGGAAAATGCATCCATGCCAGTCAAAAAAACAACAGCGCCCGCCGCCGCCAGGAAATCAGGCGGAAAGCGAAAAACGAAAGGCGATTTAACTCAAAAGCCAAGCAAAATTCCGAAAAAGGCAGTCGTGGAGGAAGAGGAAGAAGATTCAGACCTGGATAAAATAAATAAAGCGGGCATGTGTGCTTCTTCCTTGCCCTTAAAGCCAATCAAGGAATTGCAACTTAATTATCACTACAGAGTCACGGGTATTAGACGATTCACACATCTCCAATGGCCCTCTGTTCTAATTGATTTAGAAGGAGGCGACCAGGATGAAAATCAATTTTCCATTTTTCTTCCCAAAAGAGTGGCTGAAAAAATTACCCCAAAATTTTCCGATAGTGTTAGCGCCGGAAATTACTACTTAATTTTTATGGGGCAATTACAACAAGGGAAGCAGCGAAACAAGGCGAATTTGATTAAATTTAAGAAGTTCTAATTGTATTTTGTTTGCACTTTCATTTATAATAAAAATTTATTTGTACGTCTTTTTGTCTATTTATCAACTGTAAATTAGATGGCCCGGCAAATAAGCAGTGGAAGTTAACCGCAGCAGCAGACCATGACCGTGGCCAATTTCAATACGGCGATTAAACGAGCGGTCTCTCTCTCCGGTTGCAATGATGTCTTCGCGCGTACTATGGGCCGACCCGTCACTCGCCTATACCACTAAAGGAAGCCATTGTTCGCGTATAACGGGCGAACGCTTACAGGCGGCCAGGCTTTGCCGTTTACAAAGAAATGCCAATTTAACAGAAAGCAATATTCATGTATATCTGGTTGTCGAAAATTATTACAATTTACTTTTTTCATTGCCGTTGTAAATTTAAATTACTAAATTTAGAACTAGCGGTAGAATTTCCCCACGTGAAAACTGCTCTTTCTATTACAAATTTGGAATATAAAACCAGCCGTAAAATGGCAAACTTTAAACTACTCGAACCAACATGGAGCATGGTACGTACAGACCCAGCGGCGCCGGCAGCTCCGATCTGCATTATTTCTAATGCAAGTGATTTTTTCAGTATTATCTTACATCAGCCTGCTTCCGGAACATCTTCGTGTAAGTATGTTTATATAAGTTAAATTCGCACCCTTTTTAAATGATATTTTATTTAGGACCACACGCCAGTGCTACTATGTAGCGATGCAGCGAGACCGGAAATTTGGCCGCCTGTTGGGCTTATTGAATTAACCCCGACGGTCGCTTACTACGTCCAGGACGTATTTGTATACTTCCACATTTATGAAATATGTTAGTATAGACAAAATTGCCAATCGAATGCATACCATCTAATGATTTATTATTTTGTTCCAGAAATATGAATTAGTAATACATTTTTTAATTTAACCATGCGGCCTTTTATTTATACGCAATCGAATGCCGAGTGCACACAGCACCCACTATGTGGGCTCTATGTCATTCAAATTTAGTACGCCATTTTTTATTATGCGTTTATATACAATAAATATGTTTAAACACGCAGTCTTCTATTTCAAATACGACAGACCGTTGCAAAATCAACAAGAAAATATTCAAATAAAATATGCACCATTTTCTTATTATGCGCTTATATTCAATAAATATGCTTATTTCAAATACGACAGACCGTCGCAAAATCAACAAGAAAATATTCAAATAAAATGTGCGCAATTTTTTTATTATGCGTTTATATACAATAAATATGTTTAAACACGCAGCCTTTTTTATTTCAAAGACGACAGACCGTTGCCCGCTCCCCGCGGGGCGACCGCGCAGCGATCGGCCAATTCCGTCGTCGGTCGTGCGCGCTCGGCGACGGCGGTGCGGTATCATTCGAATTATAAGCGATCGTAGCAAGGAGACCGCGTGGCCGCGAGGATTAGCGCGCCCGACTTGCATTCGCGGCGGCGCGAGTTCGAGCCGTCGCGCGGGCCCGGTCACTTTTTTAAAAAAACCTACATCCACACAAATGCAAATTCAATACATGACGCCGCCGACAGGTGGCGCGCGGGACTACAGGTTGCACCGAAACTTCTGCACCAACTTTAGTTGGTGTAGAATCGGTGAAAATTAACTCATGACGCCGCCGACAGGTGGCGCGCGCGACGACAGGTTGCACTGAAACTTCTGCACCAACTTTAGTTGGTGTAGAATCGGTGAAAATTAACTACTTGCTTTCAATCTTGCAGACACGACAGTAGACGTACAATATGCCGCCAAATATGCTTGAATAGTCGCCAAATTTTGCGTATTATGTGGAATTTGACATTGTATATGTCTGGGTTTTTGGGCAATGTTAGTATAAAAGAAATATTATTATTCAAATTTAATCTAACAATTGTTTTTTTTTATTTCCGAATTACATAGGTGTATAAATTTAATTATATTTTATTTTATTTAGTACCGTCAACTGGAGTGAAGCGAATCTAGTGGGGTCAAGGGAATCACTAGGTAGTATTCGGAAATCATGCATTCATGTCATTACAGTTTTCCGTTTTTCTGTTGGCTAAAAATATATCTATATTACCGACACACCACACATGCTTTGCGGAAAGTTGTGAGACTGTCGCTGCTCAAGGCAAGTGGTTAAAAAATTAGAGAATTTCTTAATAAAATTAAACAAAATTTGAAATCTTCTGTAAACCTATTATGTACAAATTGTTTTATATGTTAAATCTCATGCACGTTGCTTGGGTAATTAGTTATTTAGCGTTTGCCACCAACGTAATAATTTTACGTTATATTGACCAAACGTTTAGCGGGATTTTTTAAAATATTAACTTTTGGTAGGGTGAAGAGAATCACATTTCGACGGTCACTTTTTTCCGCATTTGCTCTGCTTTTCCTATATAAAATGCCTAGAAAGTACATAAGAAAGGTTGGGCCTGAAGGAAATCGCAATTATGACACGAAATATTTGGAACAAGGTGTCCGCGCCGTCAAAATGGGCCGAATGTCTATTCGGGAAGGTGCCATTCAGTATGCTGTCCCAAACAGCACCATAACAAGATGAGTAAAAACGCCCAGACAACGAAATACTTAGTCAATTCTTCCAAAGACTTCAGGTAAGCATTTTTTAAATATTAGTGTTCAGTTTTTTTTAAACTAATCTATTAATTAGGGTTCTATTATTGTTGTTTAGGTGAGCAACAGCCTACGAACGGACAATGTTAGTGAAGAACACGTCAATTCCAGTAAGCCAGTCGTAGCAACTATTCAACAAAAAAAGCTAATACAAGTGGTTTTTTTTTTGTTCAGATATACCAGTAGTACATATGTCGTCACAATACCCTCGAGTAAGCATTTTCTTAATTTTAGTTTTCGGTATATTTATATTGACGTATGACATTTTTAATATGTTATTTAGGATCCCAGTATAATTCTTTTTATGTATGACATTCTACCAGAAGGGACAATAGTGCTCGCAGGGTATGCGACATACGATGTCGAAGACGACGAAGTTTTTGTTTGTTTCTATAATCAGTGTAAGTATAGAAAAAAACTGAATTTCTATCTATTGTGAGCACAATTGATAAGATGTCTCTAGTAATGACGTCCTCAATATAGGCTATACTTGTCACACTAACCATCTCAATATAGCTATCTCTGTCTACCTGGACCTGAAATAAAACGAATTTAGACTCCCTTTAAATTAACCCGTAACATTTAACACTCATGACTTTTCAAAAAATTAATTCACTAATTAGTCATCATAATTCTACAAACAATTTTTTTAAAAAATTATATTGTGCAATTAAATGTATAAATATAATTTTTTTATTTCAGAATTCTACCCATTATTTTTTAATAAATATTTTGTTTAAAACATGTAGCCTTTTATTTTAATAATAACAAAATATTTCGCTAAATAGATGCATTAAAATAAACGAGGCACTTAGAAAAAAAAGCGAGTAGCGAGTGAGCGAATGTATGCAAAAAAAAAACTGGGTCGCTACGCCAGCCGCCAGGCACTTATTACATAATCTATTTGCGGACTGTGTTGGTCAGTGTCTGTATTTTCAGATTACAAAACTGTCGGCATATGCCGTCTTGAACGCAAAGATGTTAATGTAGAATTGCACAAGCAACAATCCGCCGCCGGAGAACCCCTGGATAGTTGCCGTTACGCAATTTTTGGCGTATTACCAGGAGGGGAGGTGGTTTTCGTCCACGTGTTCCAACAGTGTTAGTATAAAAAATCAATAATCGAATTGGAACAATCTAACGGATTTTTTATTTTTATTACAGAATGTCTTCTATTATTATTATTATTATTATATTCAAACTACAGGGATGGTCTTCGTGCGCGGATTCCAATAGTGTTAGTATAAAAAATCAATAATCGAATACGAACAATCTAACGTATTTTTATTTTCTTACAGAATTTCTTCTATTATTATATTTGTTTTCTTTTTATTAATCAAAACAAATTATTAACATGCTGTCTTTTATTTCCGCACAATGGAATACCATTATAAAATTAATTTTTCTTAACATAATTCACAAAAACCCAACCTAATTCGCACAGCGGCCGGCCAGATCGCATTCACGCGCTGTCATCCCACCTCTATCATCCAACACACCCACCTTGCACTAGCAACCAACAGGCGGCGCGCTAGGATACGCGTAAACACACCAACAGCCAACATTTAGCACAAACACCACCACCGCTCCCTGGGATTTGATCCAGGACCCGCGAATCATATCTACTCTCCGCTCCTCGGGAATATGCTCTCGCGCACTATCTCTCAGGATACAGCCATGGGCGAGGGTATAGCATTGGAATTCCGGCGTAGGTTCGATAAGGTTGAAGAATTGAGAGCGATAGGTAAGGAAGTGGGGGTGTCGAGAAATTAGTATCTAATGGTCGTATAATATTTAACTTAATAACCAAAAGGAGGCATTCCGATAAGCCCACTTATGACTATCTAAGGCAGTTGCTAAGGGCTCTAAGAACTGAAATGCTGACAGATGGACGAACTAAGCTGGCGATTCCTCGTATTGGATGTGGCCGCAACGTGCTACTTTGGAGCAAGGTTAAGGATATGCTGTTGGAAATATTTCAGAACACAGGAATAGAAGTGGTCGTGTACTCGTTGGACCCTCGTACTCAGGTAGTTAGTAGAAGTTGGTAAAACCCATCATCTATACTTTCCATGACTTGCCATTTGTAGGACATGGCGGACAGGAGAAGACGATGGCCATCATCAAGCAGCGATTCTACTGGCCACATATGAAGAGGGATATTAAGGCGTACTGTTCACACTGTGAGTCATGTAACAGAAGAGAGACGCAACCACATATGAAAAAGGCTCCACTTCAAAAGTTTCAACCGTTGACCACTCCCTTCGAGCGGACTTCAATGGACATTGTCGGACCTTTAGTACAAACTATGCAAGGGGACAAATACATATTAACATTCCAGGACCACTTCAGCAAAAGCGAAAGCTCTTCCAGATTAGAAGGCAGAAACGGTGGCGAAAGCGTTCGTCACACACATTGTCTGCCGGCACGGGGAACCTCGTCAGCTGCTGACAGACCAAGGAACTAATTTCGTGTCACAAGTATGTAAATTGTTGAAGATTAAGAAAATCCAGACTACTCCGTATCAGCCTGAGTGTACTGGTTTAATCGAACGTAGCTATCGAGTGTTTAAGGACGTGCTGTCACATTATGTACATCGCAATCAGCGTGACTGGGATACTTGGTTGCCATACGTCTTGCTCGCTTATCGTCGTTCCATGCTGCACGGGGCAACAGGATTTAGTCCTCACTTCCTGTTATATGGCAGAGATATGGAGTTACCGATTGATGAGTTCATTAGACCTCTGAGACAAAGGTATGACTATGATGAGAACTACGTGGCCGAACTTATGGCCCGACTGAATGAAGTGTATCGCACGGTCCAAGCGCGATTGGCTGACAAGGCTGAAGCCCAGGTGCAGCAGTTTAACAAGACAACACGACAAAGGAATTTTAACTGAGAGATTTGGTATTGTTACTAGATTTGGCACATAAACCGGGACTGTCTAAGAAGTTGTCGCAACCCTGGGGCTGCCCTTATCGAGTCATGGAACAACCGGGCCCCGTGAGTTACAGAATCAGACGGGTAAATGCCACTGAGGAATAGTTAGTTCACGTAAATCTGCTGAAACCGTACCACACTAACTGAGCGGATACAAATGCCCAACGAAGGGAGCAGCTCCCACTTGAGACTACTGAAGAACCGGAAGCTGATGTGTGGAGTGGTAGCAGTGACGAGGAAGAAGACCCACCCTTAGACGCAGTGTTGCCAAGTGGTGAGTAATTACTCATTTGGTGAGTAATTTTACTAACAAAAATCGAATTTGAGAAAAAGGGAAAAAAATTAGATTTTTGGTAATTTGTGAGTATTTTTCTTTCAGTGCTGTTTCTGATCAATGTCGCGGCATTATAAATCACGTTTAATTTAGTGATAATATTTTGCATATTGACTATAAGTGGTGCTTATTTTCGAAGATTACTTTTTTTGCAGGACCCTTTCAATTTGTTCATTTATATCCATTCTTAATTCTCGTGAAATTTGCCATCCAACAATACATACTAACCCGTGCCCCAAGCAGCTAACATTGAAAATAAGTTGAATTTAATATAAAAAATAAAAAAGAACATTTGTTTTCCTACAACTAATTTATATATCACAGTTATTAACTTAATAAAAGTTAAAAAAAACATAATTAATTAACTTTTGAGTATAGATATCAGCGAATATCACATATTTCCAACTTAATTTGTTAAAAATACAATAACCTAAGTAAGTGACTATCCTGGCTAACAATGAACAAAATCGAACAAGTGAAAAATGTTTCTGGTGTGCTTTCGTAGAATCTGAACTTGAAATCAGATTTTGAATTGGGTCTAGTTTTTATCACTGATTTACTTAACAACTTGTGTCAATACTATTCAATAATATTTTATTTGTTTTTCATTATGTTAATAACTGTGGTATATCGTATATAAATGTTTATTATAATATTAGTAAACTAAACTTATTCTTGATTTTGAGGGGCACTTCTTAAATACAGGGTGTTTACGGTCTTGTGATGATAGAAAATCATTAACGTTAAAATGACTCAAAAATTGCATAATAACAGTGATATTACTGTCATTTATTTCTTTGGTTTTATTGTTAAGGGGTCACTAAACATCTTAAAAGAAGGTTATTAATGCCAAAACAATTGATCAAGAACATGTGCAGGGTGAATCTAAATTCAAGGGATAAGATATCAGTGAATTTTTTACTAAGTAGGCTGATGTCAGTAACTTAATCTCTCTTAATGTGCAACTTTTGTAAAGACATTTTTACGTTAATAGCCTTCTTGTAATATGTTTAATCACCCCTTGAAAATAAACTCACAAGACCGTAAGCACCCTGTATATTGATTTTTTCAAATTTCACAGGAATAAATGATGGGAGTATCTTGAATAAAAATATAAAAGTTCAAAAATAAGTCAAAAAAATCAATTTTATCAAAAAGAGGACATTTTAGGGAAAATCTGGAAAATATATATCGGGTAACCCTAATTTACATTATATGTTACACTTTACAAAATGTTAGTAGTGATATAACTATAGACATTTTTGTACTATTTGTGTTACAAAAGAAAAATTAAAATGGTGAGTAAAATAATGGTAAAATGGGAATTTTTGACATGCGTGCTGAGTATTCTGAAACCAAAGGGTTGGCAACACTGCTTAGACGCGACTTGCGCGGATGAGACCACAGAAGATGAAATGGAACCAGAAGAGTTGCCGCTGGCTTTGCGGCGAACCAGACGAGTCATCAGGCCGCCGGATGCGCTGTCGTATTAGGGAGAGACAGCGGGAAGAGTGATGGAATTTGAAGGAACATGCTCCCTTCAAGTTCTCTCGAGTTGTAATTTTTCCAAATTCAAGAATGTTTGATTGATTTAGTAAATTTTATTTAACGAATCGCGGGAGGCTTTTCTGTCTCACGGACATATGTATTAGCTCTATGGTGGGGGAGAATACCAAGCGAAGCGCACAGCCTCGCTACACTAGCATGGTCCCATAACCGGGTTGTTCGCCGATTTTTCTTGGCTGCGTTTTCCTTCATCCGCAACCGATTCTCACTGATCTGCTGCTGTTTAGAAGCGTGACCGACGCTCTCCGCGGTCGAGTCCTCTTCCTGGTGAGGCGGTATCTCTTCTAGTGAGTTTCCTTTGTTTCCAATGCGACATCACAAGAAGGAAAAACTGATTTTTCGTCAAGAGGCCTTTCAACAGTGACAACTTTTTAAAAAAACACAACTTCTAACACATTTTAATATGAAACCTCCGCCCTCCGGGCGTACCAATAATTTGATTGCTTCCTAGGCACCCTTTAATATATTTTAATATGAACCCTCCGCCCTTCGGGCGTCCCGATAATTTAATTGCCTTCTACGCACCCTTGAATATATTTTAATATGAAATCTCCGCCCTCCGGGCGTTCTGATAGTTTGTTTCCGGACCATCCTCTGAATTGGTTGTGCCTGCTCCTGTAAAGGTCATATCGCCTGCTTCCGCGGTCTTTCGGGTTTTTCTCAGTGATAGCAAATTAATTGTGTTGGGTGTTGGGTGATGTGCTGGTGCCACTATCAACAGAGTACTCCACCCTCACTATGAAGGGACGGATAAGCGACTATGTTCTAATTGCCCGTCATCAGGCGCTCTGTTTCAAGGGTACTCGCCCGAGCCGAATCTTTCGACCGGCCGTTGATGGCCTTGCACCTATATTGGCCCTCCGGGCGTTCTTAGAGAATTAAATTGCCCTTGACCCTTAGAAAAACAAAAAGGGGAAAAAGGAAAGGAATCAAAGGGTGACAAGCCAATGTTTCTCGGATCAGAAGCAAATAAAACTGACTGCTCCCCCGGTCAAGCCCCGGGATATACGCTTTTTTTCCTTTTTTTATCAAACCCAGAAACAAAACAACTAACCAGCGGTATGGAATTGTTGTGTTTGCCTTACATATATATGTCTACTTTGTTAAGATAGATGGAGGGCTCCTCGGATCTGATTATGTTGTGTACTTTATTCATTGTTACAGGTGTATCCTGAAAACGGAACCCATAGAATGTATCCTACCGGTAGGCTGCATTGGCTGGTGCTATGCACCGTGTACCACATCCTACAGGCTCTCATCGCGTACGATTGCACCAACCCGGCTACTAACAAGACCGCTGTCTCAATCCGAGAGGTCAAGGAATGTCCAGAATTGGAAAACGACCGAGGAAAGGAGTGTTACTGTGCAGATTATCCAGAGAAAATTGAGTCACCATCTGCATGTCTATTTATGACTTGTGGAAGTGACAAGAATCATCACATACTGCGGCATGCACAGTCATACGTCAATGGTGCTGGGATCATACGCAACCTACGTCTTGCCATTGGGGGCGGATCATTATCGAGCGGCCCACTACGTGAACGCGATCACCATTTTGGGGGAACATTATGTGAAGAAACTCCAGGGTAACAGCTCTACTTCGGCGTCTGGTCTTGCGAGGCAGCGTCGACCGTCAGAGATCCTGCTCGGGCGCTACGTACTCGGAGGATGGTCAAACATGGAACAATGTCCTGGTCCAAGCGCAAGTAAAGATTCAGCTACAGGACTATGAAGCGTTGTTGAACTTGGAAGATAATCAAGTTAAGCTGACGAGTGGTACCGCATGTGCATTTTTGAATGGCTACTGTTTTGATATCACGTCAGGAGAAACGGTTTGGGACGTAAACTTGGAATCACCCTGCCCCTCTGCCTTAGAATTAGTCTACGCTGGACCCGCCATTATTGTCAGTGTAATAAAAACTAAAGAAGACTACTTGGTAGTAGAGCAACTGCAGAATGTCTTTGCTCTGAAGCTGCAGACACAAACGAGTGTTTGCTACCAGGAGGATTGGATGACCGAACACCCAAGGTTGCTGGTTCTACTGTCGTCGAGAGAGGTTGGACTCCGAATGCCGTCGCCCGTGGATCCCCGAACGTGGATTTGACGACTTATGTAAACAGTAAATTTATGTACATGGAACAATCACATAAGCGAGCCTTGAGCCGCCTCTACCGGGACACCATGCATCGCCGGTGTCTAGTACAACGAGACGTGCTTGACAATCGTCTACTAATGGCCCCCCCTTTCACCGAACACCGTTAGCGTGCTCATCCAGAACCAAGTGGGATACGTGGGCCGAGTGCTAGGAGAGGTCTTATATATATATACTAAAGTGTACCCCGATGATAGTGACCCTTCCTTCCACATCCGAGTGCTACAATGACTTACCAGTGCAATACAGTAAAAACCACGTACTTTAAAACGTACTTTATGGCACCCATAACCCGAATTGTTCATGCTCAAAAAACCAAACGTACTTTATGGCACCCATAACCCGAATCCGTCATGCTCAATCCGAACAAGTGGGGTGTAATCCAATAACAGCTCCCATGTTTCAGATACACAATCAATGGCTAGCGCTAAGTCCATATCCAGTTATTGGCCCCGTCCAGCTGGGCGTCGCCAAAGAAGCGACTATGGAATTCCTACCCTTCAGCAATTTGGGATCGACAGACATCTACTCCCAAGCGGACCTCCATGCCGCTCAAAAAGTCCTGGCCTTCGGGATGAACCGAGTGGCAATACAGAACACCATCCCCTTCAAGGCTACTGGGACTGCCGCCAACGCCCAGGGAATCGAGCACGGAGGAGATGGGTCGACTGGCGCGAGAAACGTTATCATACTTCTGGGGATGGTTTACCGACTTCGGCATCGCCATGAGTGGATTGTTTGGGGTTCTTATATTCCGTCTGGTGAAGAGCATCTTGGGCCCCTTCCTGAATGGTTACCATCTCTACCGCACCCTGGGTTGCGGATGCATGCTACTAGCGAGTTTCTGGAACTCGCTCACCTTTTGGATGATCCAACGGAACTCATCCAAGAAGCACCCGTCTAAGGACGAACCGGTCCCACACCTCCAGGAGCTGTCTCACACCGTCACGATGGAACCACCCACGTCCGGGGACAACTCCACCCTGCATACTGCGGGCCTTCTGCGGCTCGACAATCCAAGGTCGCTTCCAGCGGGCGACCAAATCGACAGCTCGAAACCAGCTAATCAGCTAGTGTACCTCTCACTGGACAGCCACTGCTGGCAACAGACGAACAATTGATCGCCGTCACCACGTGATCCTGGATGGTGGAGGCGCCGGTGATATAGTAGTGCGTGAAGTGTATTTTTGCTTAATTCGTTGTGGTTGACTATGGTGTTTTTTGTTAATGGCTTTGTACTTAGACTTAAGATGGTTATTGTATCATATGCATTTTGACGGCGTCAAATTTCCCCTATGCTTTTTGATGGTAGTGGGTTAGCTTGTTGTTGTATAAGGAAGGACACTTAGAGCAAGTACCCTTCTTGTTTTAAGGAGCGGACAGTGTAACCACCCGGGTTACAGATTTTTATAAAGTATGGGAAATTAGACGCTTGGTATTTGTTAGTAATAATTATTTCTAAGCCGCTAAGATTTAATAATCAGTCGAACGGGCACAGGCTTACCGCGGGTTATTAGCGGATGTTTGGTAACTTTTGCAAATCTCGCGACTAGTTTATTTACCGTTGGGGCTTTCTCTGTAAGGGCCTTTGTTATAGACGGATCTAAGCTATGAAATTGAAACTTGGTTTATGTTAACCGATAGAGTTCGTAGAGCTAGCTGGCGGTCTTTGTTCCATGGGTCGTGGGAAACGCTAAATGTTGTTACAGTCAAATTCTTGAGGGGTGACAACACCAGATCGTCGATTGGTGGAAACGCCATAATGGCCGAATGTAAAATTAATGTCGGAGAAAACTAGGAGAACGATTATAATCCAATAATTATTGGTGGGTCACCCTAATGGTGGATTTTGTAGACTGGCTTGGAAAACTATCAGCGGTGGGGGTGGATTTAAAAAACGGGAAAGACAGGGTGGGAGAGCTCATTCCGAATCGGGATTTTGATTTTGACTAGAATATTCGTTAGATTCTTGCTCTGCGTCGGTTTACTTCGGGTGTGTTAAGTTCGGTAGTGTTTGAATTTGGACTTATAATTTTTCTCGCCCAACCGGGATTTTGGGACTTTGCGAAACTTTGTGGGTGTCGTTCCGTTCGGTGATTCGTGTGGGTTCTGGTGTTCTAAAGCTGTGCCCATTAAGTTGGTCTACCTGATCCGATCGCAGAAAATACCTGGTAGGGTCTTAAGTTGACGTTGTACTGAATTTTTGCGAGTTACTAGAAATTGTCCAACTCTTGTCGTGGTAGTTG
Organism: Aphodius sticticus; assembly: GCA_963966075.1. Taxonomy (NCBI): domain Eukaryota; kingdom Metazoa; phylum Arthropoda; class Insecta; order Coleoptera; family Scarabaeidae; genus Aphodius; species Aphodius sticticus. The sequence goes on along the minus strand of OZ014510.1, from coordinate 31,214,828 downwards.
TTTGATAAATTTATGTTTATTTCGATTGAGAGAGAATGCTGATGCCCGTTCAATTGGTAGGATATATTAATTAACTTTTGCCTTGCCACATTGTCGTAATTTTGTTCTTGTGAATGCCTTAATTTGATCTTGCCAATTAATTGAGACATTTCGTTAGAGTATTGTTGGGGAACTCAACCGGTACCAAGTAGAGTTTGTTGTAAGAAAAGTTGAAATATTTTATCGAGTTCATGTTTAAATAATTAACTTGGTGCACGTTATTGTTCTGGGTGTTAACTGTAACAAACTTTGAATATTATTAGATATTACTCTTAGGGTCATAGTGCTTTTATTGCATACTAGATTAATAGTGCATAATTGTTAGGAAAATGAACTGATTTGAACTGATTTGAATCCATGTGGCTCTTTTGAATTTTTATAATATAATTAATTTTACTTTCAATCTTGTGGGAATATTTACTGCATTATAATTTTTGTAACCTTATGTGAATGTTTGTAGGAATTTGTAATTCTTTTTCTCTATATTTACTTTAAATTGAATCTTTGGGGAAATTTTGAATTCTTTTTATTATATTTGATTTAATTTGAATATTTATCGTAATTTATAATTTTTCTTTGATGAATTTTTGCTTTATTTGAATCTTTGTTGCATTTTGTTTTAATGTTTTTTTTAAATATATTTAAGTTAATTTGAATCTTGCCTTAGTTGTTTCATTGGATTAGTTCAAGTTGAATTTTCCTATTTACACAGTGAATAAAAATTAGTTCTAAATAATGGTGTAGGCAATAAAGTCCACGGTAAAGAATACGGTAAGTGCAGTCTATTATCTCGAGCAGTAACATCAAAAGTTCACATGAGACAAAACTTCCAACCCCTTTTGCTCCACTTTAAGTCACCTGTTTATTTAACATCAACAAATTAGCTAACCACTCGGCTAACCACACCTACCCATGTCCTGGGCGGTAACAAGGGTATGTTCTACTATTACGTATAATTTTATACAAATTATTATGGATATGTAATCGGGTGAATTTCTTCAGTGACTTCGATTGAGTTCAAATGTCTGTTTCAGATAAGTCAAATGCTCTAAATTAATCTATAATTGCAACTGCTTATCTAACATATAGCGTAAGTAAGGATGTTCCAAGGAATATATGTATCACGGTCAGCAAGGAACAAGTGGACTCAACAACAATCCCAACAGCCAAAACCAGGGCCATTACTTATTATAAAAGAAGACAACACTAAGCCGCAGCCAATGGGCCGAATCATAGACATCCATACAGGAAAGAATACTTGGTTACTAATTTCACATAAGGTATTAATAATTGTTTTAAATTCATTTTTTTGCAATATGTAACCATACCTATACATTTGATCTCAAAGTATACCCACTAAGGAATTTAGATAATCCGGTTTTAACATAAATAGATATTTTGATGCACTTATTTTCTCACATTATAGTCCTAAAGATCTATCTCGGATGAGTTTGATATTTCATTCTCTTCATCTTTGCGCATTGTTATATTGTTATTTCAAAATGTTTGTTTCTAATATAGTTTTTATTTTAAATTATCTAAACGAGTGAATGCCAATTGTACGCTGATTGCAATGTATCCGTTTCCATTTGACCCTTTAGTCGTCATTCTAGATTTCTGATCCAGTGTATTTTAAGATCAAATGCAGTAGATGAAACATGAAGAAGCATAGTTATGGTATTTTTCTGCTATTTGTACACCTGATTTCCCGTCTATACACATATTAAACTTATGTTGTTTCAAAAGGAGAGATGAATGGACACCTCACTTGGCCTACTTTCCATAGAATGTTTTAAAAGTGAGTACCAATATCAGAACATCCGTCAACATTCCCTTCAAACCTGTCAACACTGTTATGTTCTCAGTGCCATCATACTTTCAAAGATATTTGACCATATTCATTCAAATGACTCAGCCTGTATTTTCTCATCTTTTTTTTTACTTTTACACATTTTAACATTTACATTTAACTAAATATTTGATTTGAACTTGTATACCCGCAAAATCAGAATGTTCTCGCAGTGTCCAAATCAATTATGAAAACTGTATCAATATTTTTGTAACACAGTGGAATTCGATCCTGAATGTGCACCCAACTCCACAGAGACAGGTTACAAAGACAAATAAAATGAATATTTGAACGAGTGGCCAAAACAGCAAGCGAAGAAAACTGTCCGTCTCGACAGGAGAACATAATAGGCGTAAATGTGAAGTTTCACTTCAATCAACCTACTTTGAAGTAGACATACACCATAAAATATGGGCCAAAGAGCACTACTGTTGCTTTAAGTACAATATCAAAAATGTATAGGTTGGAAATCAAATTAGTAGACTCAACAGAATAAGCAACCAAACAACTTCTATCACTCGAGACAATTGCTTGTTTAACCACTTATAGGATTTTGGATATAGACTGGGTTGATTTCCTTCATCAGGATTTTGCGGGTTACTAAAAGGTTTCTTCCCTGCTCCAACTTGAGGTCCTTTAATTACGATTTGTGTTAGGATGACGTGATAAATTCTCCTTGGAGCTGTCTTTGACCTAGCCTCTGCAGATGACAGGATTGACTATTTGTCAATATTTCTGGCAGTGGCAAGTTCGAGTAAACTCAGGAATCTGATGACACCAAACATTTTTTGTGACTTGATAATTGAAATCTACTAGATTGAGCCTGCAGGAATGGACTCCTTAGATTTCATTCTTCCAATAGAATAAACAACTGCACCAACTGCTTAAGTTCTTGTATATTGGATACTACAGTCCTGGTGTTCCTTTCCTGACACACATCATAACCTACTGCCACACTCTTGACAGAATTCCATCATCGTGGAGTATTACAATGGTATTTCCAAAGCAGTTGCAGTGCAGATTTCAGACTATTTCAATGGACCATATTGTATAATCATCAGTCTGGTTTTAGACAATTTTCGTTTGCGACAGCTTCCATCATTGGATACGTGGCTGGACTTTTCAAGTATTTGATACCTTGATATTTGCAATTTCGAACAGAGTGGGTTTTGTAGGTTATGTACTGACCAAAGATGTCAGAGAATTGTCCGAGATGGATGCTCATGTGTGGCTCATGTGTGGACAGAAGTGTCACACGAAGTCCAATTTTGTGCACTTCACTAATTACTCTTTGGTCATACTGGTGGTGCGTAGTGCCTGCACATTTCTGTATAGCTTCAATAAGTCCAGCAAGGATGGAAACAAGAATTTTAATGTTAAGAAGATTGTTGCCCATTTTTTCTACAACTTTATATGCGGGCTAGACATTCTGAATAGGAATGTATATTTAGAAGATGACGATTGTTCATCAAGATGTCTAGACTGTGTGGCTGCTTGATCACGCTTGCTACCCTTGAAAGGCAATTCCAGTGTTTAAGCATTCAGATGTTGGATGGGCTGTCCAGAGGATGGGATGTACACGTAGTGCCAGATATTGTGGTTTAAAAAAACTCAATTTCTTCATTCTTTACGTCAAACCTGAAAAATAACATTATGTATAAGTATGTGTTTCATATAATAATTGGAAACAAGATTTTTACTGTTAGTTAAAAGATAATATCTATATAAAGTGGGGCAATTTCGATGGTACTAAATATCTCGATAAATATAATAGATCTCAGCTATAATCTTTTATTTTTTACTTCTACAAGAACCTTTTACGTTCTTCAGCATTTCAACGATATACAGAGTCCGGCAGAAAACTTGGCACATTGGAAAAATATATATTATCTAAGCATAAAAATACATAAACTAAATCATAAAATTTTAACTTTGGTTACCACATACGGGGAAGTTAAAAAAAATATATATCATAATTTAATAACTATAATGAAAAAAAATATACTTTGCAAATATTGTAAATGATTTGATATTCTAATATCAGTTATTCATAATTAAGGGAGGTTTTCTAAATGTCAAATAATTTATGAATTTTAAAGGAAAGACACTATAATCTAGTAGAGGCATTATAAATGATTGTATTTTAAGTAGGCCATAATATCAAATGTAAATATCTCTGGTTGCTGCTCAATTTGAATTGAATGCCACTGTCTTCCACGCAAAAGTTAAATTGGTTGCATAACCTATTTCAAGATTGACAGTTGCTTGTGTATAGCGGCAAAAAGTCATTAACATGGGCTACTTTGACTACAATCATTTATAATGACCATTATATCTTACTATAATTTATTGTAATTACACAATCAAATGTTAAGATCAATCATTCCTATTTTTTTTTTCCTCCTAAACCGTACCAAGTATAAAAAATAGAAGGGTACAAAAAAATCTTACATATGAATCAGTGTTAAAGAACAAAATTGAAAATGTAATATTTTAAAAGAAGTTAATTGTCTTATATTTGTGGCACGAGTCTGTGGTTAAGACCATCTCTTCGATGTCCAACAAATTACCAAACACCCTATATAATATTGTCACATAGGGTTATCCGGAGCATAAAACATAATCAGTCGCGAGGTTAGTTTGTGTTTTGGGAACCTTGTTCTAGGAATGTGCAACGATAAAACAACAAACATAAGCCGGCACCAGGAAGGTCGGCTAGCGCCCGGTACCTTGGAGAACCACTATAGAAGATGAAACCAATTTTGTATTGTTACCAGTTATTATGAACTAGTTATTAAGAATCAGTCATTAAGAACCAGTTATTATGAACGAGTTATGAAGAATCAGTTATTAAGAAGTAGTTATTAAGAAGCACACATTTGTAAGACTACGAAATAAATCGATTGTTTAATCGTTGTGGTGGTTACCCACCAAAGGGTAGCCACCCATAGAATGTCACAATGGTGGAGACGCCGTTTTCCCGATGGTAAACACTAGAAGCGGTTTACAATTAGCGTCAGCGACAAGGGAACAAGAACTAAATCAAGCCACAATGTCCGACGTAGAGAGCGACCCAGAAGAAGAGATGGTTCCTGTAATTAAGCCGATCAAGTTTAGCGGAACAGCACGTGAGGATGTAGACAATTTTATCAAAAATTATCGTAGATCAGCGAGAGCTAATCGCTGGTCAGAAGCAACAAAATTGGTCCAGTTGCCGTGCTATTTAGAGGGGGCGGCGCTAAATTGGTTTGAAACTGTAGAAGATTCAATCGCAGTTTTTGAAGACATCATCACGGAGCTACAGTCAACATTCAGGGATGCAGCCCAAGTAGAGCAGCTTCACTACCCTCTTGCTACCAGGATGCAGAAACCAGGCGAGGAAACATGGAACTACTTCCACGAGGTCCTAAGATGCTGCCATGACGTCAAACGAGAGATGGATGAACAGGAGAAGGTGCGTTTCGTTGTACGTGGTCTGAAGCCAAAGCTGATTGAGAAAATCAGCCTAATGGAAAACAACACCGTAGAGGCCCTCCGAAAAAACTTAAGGAAAATAGAAAATTCACAATTTCTATTGGCCAAGCCACATCTAGCGGACAGAACGAGCAAAGGAACCAACAGAAGGACGAGGAAATCAAAGGTCTGCAGCAACAGGTACATGTCCTAGAATCGAAGTTGAGGAATAAGGTAGTAAACCACTATCCTAATTTTAAGCCCGCTCAAAATTTTAACACGCGTACGCCAAACGGTAGGGTAATTTGTTATAAGTGTCACAAACCAGGGCACTATGCGGTAAAGTGTTGGTAAAAAAACTAGCAAAGATAGCATCGCTGCACAATTATGTTAGACGTGGTGCAAATTTTAAATGTTATAGTAAGAGAAATGGTACGGTTAGTAATCGTAAAATAATGTATTGTTATTTTTGTCAAAAACCAGGACATAAGAAAATTCATTGTAGGGTTAGAAAACGATTAGCTAAGAATAGAACGTACCAAATTAGTAGCTGCCTAAGTTTGGAACAAGGTGCTATAACGTTAAAAGGACAAATCGCGAAGAAAGATGTAAATTTCATAATTGATACAGGAGCAGGTATTAGTTTAATAGATGAAAAATTTTTACCAAATAAAAATGAGATAGTTCGAACAAAATATATTCACGTTAAAACTGCAGGAAAAAGTTATTTGTGGATAATAGGTCAAGTTTGTGTAACCTTCACATTGGAAGCGGAACAATTCAATCATACGTTTATAGTTGCTAAAGATTTAAGTGTGCCAGTGATTCTCGGTAACGAGTTTTGCAATAAATATCGTGCATGCATACAATTTAAAAATAACAGTGTAACATTTAAAGTCAACAACAAAGAAGAAATTTGTTATTTCAACAATGCAAGCGAGGCTATGACCAATTTTATTCCAGAGCAAGGATGCATTAGTAAAGATGTTTTGGTAAACAATAATACTTCGTTAGCGCCTTTGTCATCACAAAAAATCTCAATTAAATATTCAGTAAAAAATGCGCGACAGTGTTATTTTGAACCAAATCAGCATTTATTTGCATCAGCGTTTGTAAAAATTGTGGAAATTGTAGATTTTGATGATCCTCATATTTTTATTTCAAATATGAGTAACAAAGAAATTAAGTTGGAGAAAGACACGAAATTAGGAACTTTAATCAAAATTGACACGAAGCCATTTAGAGATGCAGTTGATAATAAAAATGAACAATGTCTTACCGTGAATACCATTAATAACGTGCAATCAGGGCTGTCTAAGCAACAAAACGAGCAATTATCAGGTTTGCTTAATGAATATAGGGACATATTTGCTGATAATAATTTTGATCTGGGGCGTACCAATATTTGTGAACATCAAATTGACACTGAAGGTGCCAGTCCAACTCACCAACCCCCATATCGCGTTTCGCATAAAGAGAGAGAAATCATTAGAGAGCAAGTTGATGAAATGTTAGAAGCCGGGATAATTCAAAAATCTTTCTCTCCCTGGGCGAGTCCAGTAGTATTAATAAAAAAGAAAACCGGCGAATGGCGTTTTTGCGTAGACTATAGAAAATTGAACAAGCTTTTAAAAAAGGACACGTACCCTTTGCCTGTGATTGATGACATTTTATCTTATTTAGAGGGTGCACAATTTTTTTCAACACTCGATTTATTCGCAGGGTACTGGCAGATTAATATAAGGGATGAAGACCGTCATAAGACCGCATTTATAACTTCTGATGGCTTATATGAATTTAATGTTTTACCTTTTGGATTAGCAACAAGTCCCGCTTGTTTCCAGAGATGCATGGATCACGTTTTAGCAGGACTAAAATGGAAATCATGTCTCGTCTATTTAGATGATGTAATCATTAAGGGTAGTAATTTCGAAGATCACGTTAAAAATTTAAAAGAGGTATTTGATAGATTTAGAAGTGCAAATTTAAAGTTGAAGCCAAGTAAATGTTATTTCGCGCAACAAGAAGTTAAGATTTTAGGTCATGTAGCATCCACAAATGGAATATCTCCAGATCCAGATAAGATAAAAGCAGTCACAGAATTCCCATGTCCTAAAACGATTAAGAATGTTCAATCTTTTATTGGTTTAGCGAACTATTACCGTAAGTTTATTAAAAATTTTGCGGAAATAGCACGTCCTTTAACTTTATTAACTCGTAAAGATACAAAATTTAAATGGGGTGATATAGAACAGCAATCTTTTGAAAAACTTAAGAAACGGTTAATAAACTACCCAGTGTTACGTCACTTTAGGCCAGGGTTACCCATCGAACTTCACACAGACGCTAGCAATGTTGGTTTGGGAGCAGTTATCTTACAAACAGATAAAAACGAGACATATCCAATAGCATATGCATCAAGAAGGCTGTCAAGCCCTGAGATAAGGTATAATACAACAGAAAAAGAACTTTTAGGGATTTATTGGGCCGTAATGCGGTTCAGAAATTATCTATGGGGTGCAGATTTTAGAGTAGTAACCGATCATCACGCATTATGTTGGTTGCACAAACACGACAACCCTTCATCTCGTTTAGCACGTTGGATAATTAAATTACAAGATTTTAGCTACGAAATAGTTCATAAAAGCGGAAAGAAACACCTAGATGCCGATAGTCTTTCCAGAAATCCTACAAGTACAAAGGAATCGAATGAAAACAATTTGGAAATTCCTGTTTTAGCACTTACTGTTGATGACATTTCAGCACTCCAAGCCACAGACCAGTCTATTATAGAAATAGTAGACGCTATTGGAAATCCAGACCAGGCGGATAGAAAAACAGCTAGAAAAACGAGAAGTTATGTTTTGGACAACGGTATCTTATACAAGAAGCATTTCACACCACTAGGACCAACGAAGATAATAGTTGTACCAGAACAGCTGAAGAAAGAAATACTGCTTTGTGCACATGACGATCCGATTTCAGGCGGCCATCTGGGTTTTGCAAAAACATTTGGAAAAATCAAAGATCGATACTTTTGGGAAGGAATGTATACGCAAGTGGAAGACTATGTAAAATCATGTATATCTTGTCAACAGAGGAAAAGACCAATACGAGCTCCAGCAGGACACTTACAATCGATTAAAATAGGAAAACCATTTGAGATGATCGGGATGGGTCTTTTAGGCCCTTTTCCAAAATCAGAGGACGGAAATACATTTATAATAGCAGCAGTGGACTATGCGACAAAATGGGCAGAAGCAAAGGCAATACCCTCAGGAAAGGCTGTAGAAGTAGCCAAGTTTTTGATGGAAAACATTGTAAGTCGACATGGATGTCCAAAGAAAATCTTGACAGATAGGGGTAAATGTTTTACAGCGAACGTAATTTCTGAATTAATAAATGCAATAGGAAGTCATCCAGTGGTAACAACAGCATACCACCCACAAACTAATGGACTGACAGAACATTTCAACGGAACAATAGCAAATATGTTATCGATGTATACAGCAACCAATCAGAAAGATTGGAGCAGCTATGTCTTTAGTGACCTTTGCATACAATACCGCAAAACAGGAGACAACAAAAGAATCACCGTTTCTTCTTGTATACGGACGAGAGGCAGTTTTACCCGCAGACGTCGCGCTAAACGTCAATGATAATCCACAGGACCAATTAGTAGAGGATTATCTAAGAAAAATTAGTGAAATAAGAGGAAACGCTATGGAACGCGTTACTAATCAACAAATTAGACAAAAAAATAGGTACGATAAAGGGAGAAAGCAAGTAAGGTTTAACGTAGGTGATCAAGTAATGATCTATACCCCCGATCGAAAAGTGGGTAAGTCAGAAAAATTGTTGCTTCGATGGCACGGGCCATATACAGTCATGAGAAGAGTAAATGATGTCAATTATGAGATAAAAGTGATTAAAGGTAGATCGACGCGGTATGACATTGTACATGTAGAGCGTTTGAAGCCGTATCATTCTAAGCGAGTTTAAAAGTAGGACATGCGCGACAATAAAACAATTATGTTGTTGCTAATATTTTTCAAAACAAGATGTCGTGAATTTGCATTGTAAATATAGGTATATAAATGAGGTCCATTGATTGCCCGGTTAGTTAGTAACAATAGTATCAACCGATACTATCGATACCTACAAGCGATCGAGGATGGTTCCAAAGGTGACGACTACGGATCCAAGTCGGAACCCCACAGATCTCCCCGCGTGCTTGACAATCATTGATCGAAATTTTCCATGTGGAGAGAATACGGTGGGCTCATTCGAACTACACCATGTTCTGCCCGCATCGTGGTCTAAGATAGAGTCTTTACGTGTACCAGATATAGTTCAGCACTCGCATTTAAACTATGACAACATTGAAGAGTGTCTGAATACAAATTGGCAAAGCAAAGTTCCTCATTTTAAGTTTTCACCAACAACAGTAATGGAACCAGAAAGTGATTTCGAATTGAACGGACTCAACACTAAAGCAAAAATCAGTATCAACATTTTCCAAATTTTGAATGTTGCAATAACAATTTTAGTGTTGACAGTGGTAATAAGAAACCCATATTTAATTGGTATAGGTGTGGCTCCAGGTTCGAATGCATACAATGTTCACGATGTTCTTAGCGATTTTAGCAACATTATTGTTATTACGCTTGCGGTATTCTTCATAGCGTGGGCAGCTATGAAATGGTTTAGACATTGTAAAAATAAGACTGTGAAATTGGAAAATGTCAGAATAGGAGAAAATAAGGCTAGCACTCCACTCGAGGTGGAAGAATCAGTAAGTAGGAAAAAGAAAAGTAAATCTTCCGGAAGTATATAAGTATTGTATTATATAGTATTGTAGGTTTTCTGTTTAATAAGTATTACGTTGTATTTTCGGAGCTAGGTTAGATAGGGTGTAATTTTTTTTATGTCCATGTACTCCTCTCTTTTATTGTGTGTTCTCAGATACCAAAGGAAAAGTTCGAGCTTCTTGGAGGCGCAGTTTGTTGCATCAGTCAGCCCATTGTCACTGACATTGAGGGCAATGTCTTTTTGTAGAAGGGGGAGTGTCACATAGGGTTATCCGGAGCATAAAACATAATCAGTCGCGAGGTTAGTTTGTGTTTTGGGAACCTTGTTCTAGGAATGTGCAACGATAAAACAACAAACATAAGCCGGCACCAGGAAGGTCGGCTAGCGCCCGGTACCTTGGAGAACCACTATAGAAGATGAAACCAATTTTGTATTGTTACCAGTTATTATGAACAAGTTATTAAGAATCAGTCATTAAGAACCAGTTATTATGAACGAGTTATGAAGAATCAGTTATTAAGAAGTAGTTATTAAGAAGCACACATTTGTAAGACTACGAAATAAATCGATTGTTTAACCGTCGTGAGCGTATTTATCCCCTCGGGGAAGCTACCATCTCCGCTACAGCCCCATAAGAAGATGCAAAGACGTTGATGTGATTACCCACAAAGGGGTAGCCACATTTTAAGAATGTCACAATATCTAACTGTTTAAATGTTACGCAACTCCCAATAAAATTTATATTGTAGTAAAATCAAGTTACAGAAGGTGAAAAGGAAGGACTTTGGTTCCCGAAATTACCCAACATACGGATTACAGAATACTCAATGTACGTACACTCATGGAAAGAGTTATGTTCCTATCACTATATATCACATTTTTCCAGCTGTGTCCATGATACATCCATTTACGAGTTTTTGGTATTCTCTTCATACCTATTACTCATATTCCGATTATTATTTGAGTAACCATGTTCGATCTTTATATTTTAATGGTATGTTAAGTAGTTTTTGAGATGTAAAGTTCCAAAAATGCGTAAAAAACTATCCTGCTTCTATTTCCAAAACTACTACAGCTAGAGCTTTGAAAAAAAAATATGGCGAAGTGTCTGACCGCTATAGTTTCCTATAAATTATTTATAATATTCAATAACTTACAAAATGAATGAGGAACGGCTGCCAATAAGTCCATGTGAATCCTTTTACTCAGAATGGCGTTTACTTTCAAGAAAAAAATTAAGTGACAATTATTTTTAATATTTGTACTTAAAATTATTTACGTTTTATTGTTGTAATAGGTACTGACATGTAATTGTTTCAGTTTGACATTGTTTGATATGTATTTTATTTCAAGTTCTTTGTTTTTTAATATTACAAAAATCTGTAACTTCTTAAGAAATTGAAAAAAACAAATAAAAACAAATAAGTCTACAGGGTTTCTCACGGATCATGATGTACATGGGGATCTCGGAAACTGTAAAACGACCTACACACGTAACGATTTATCGTACTGGCCGCAGTACGACATTAGTCAAAACTGCTGCAGTAACGATAAATTGTAGCGTGTGTAGCCAAATGGTATGCTTCGCAGTACGTAGTAATCGAATCGTTCGCAGTACGAAGCTTCCTAAACATATCGTATCAACAGTCTTGTTGGATCGCAAGTTGTAACGTGTGTAGAGATCCCTGGCTATTGTGATAGGTGAGCTTGCTATACAAGTATTGTTGCATTAACATTTTGATGACGAATATTAAAAACAAGACATTCTGGGAAGAGTTTATTGAATTATATAGAGACAACAGCTGCCTATGGAACGTGACATCCAAAGATTGTGCAAATAAAATAAAAAGAAATTCAACTTATGATATTTTATTCAACCAATTTAAGAAATTGTTTCCGGAAGCAACGATAGCAGTGATGAAAAAGAAAATAAACAATAAATAATCTTAACTGCAGAAGTCTGTAGAAGTTTGTATCGTGTGTAACGAAAATGGCTGTACTGAAAGCCATACGATTTTCTCTACGACCTTCAGTTCAACGTGCAGTACGATAAATCGTTATGTGTGTAGGCCGTTTAAGACCCACGATGTGGACCCTCCTCAGAAAAGTTTTTACATTGCAAAAATTTTCCATGGCTTACTAGTTATAGTAGATTATACGAATGCTGCAAATGATTCTTCGTTAAAAAGTGTACGAACTTAGATTTGAACGTTTCGTGCAGCTTGTTCAGTTGATATGCAACCGAACGTTGATCACAGTAAATGAAGTTGCCTACCGAGACTGATATTATCGGAATTGAATCCGTTTTGCTCAACCAAAAATATGCCCCCTTTTTACAATTTTCAAATTCTTTTTTATATATTTATTACCATTTTATTGCATATGCTTGCACTCTCTTTGTTTTTGCACCGTTACAGGTTTGGAATAAAGAAACCAAAAATACAAATAAGTGTGAACCAGCCAACACTTATTAATTTAAACAAAAAATAACAAAATACAAATTACAACAAATCCCATTTTCTCTCCAGCATAATTTTTCTTTGATAGTTATGATGTCATACTGAGCAAAGAAGTCACATGGACTTATCGTTTTTCCAACTCCTTAAAAAGTTACAGCCGTTTGAAATATTTACTAAACCGTGTTATAAATGGCTCTAATTTCTTCATAAATTGAAAAACGAATAAGTCTATTAGAAACTTTTTACTCAGAATGACAATTAGTTTCGAGAAAAAAATAAGTTACATATTGATTTATGAAATCCTTTTTAACTAAATTGACACCCGATAAATAAACAGATTACCCGCTGTGGAAATCAGTGAGGAAGTACAAGAGGCCAGTGGCCCATGTCCCACCTATAAGACGAAGAGACGGCACCTAGGCAAGAGACAATAAACAAAGAATGAAACCTATCATTGATAGAAAGGAACTAATTCCTAATCACCAATTTGGTTTTGGATAAGAGCATTCCACTATAGATCAAGCCCATAGAATAACGGATATCATAGAGAAAGCACTAGAAGAAAGGCTAAAACAAAGAAAAAATATTTATTTATTTCTTTATTTGTTTTTCATTTTTAATTTTCTCTTCATGATAATACTTCAATATCAATATCAATCAAATAATACTTCAAGCGGCTGTAACGTTTTAAGGGTTTGAAAAAAAAATTCAAAAAGTCCATTGACTTTTGTTACTCAGTATTACATATCTATCTAAAAGAAAATTTTTGCGGAAGAGAAAGTGGGATACCTCACTGTACATGTGTGTGCGATTTTATTTTTTTGGGAATACATACAGACTTGAAACATTAGAATGTGTATTAAATTTATTGCAGTTCAGTCTCAAATTCTAGATTATAGTTCAGGTTAATTTATTGTCTCTTCAATTTATTGCAATTTGTATTTTGTTATTTTTCATATAAGTTAAACAGTTTCGTGTGTTGCTATCCAAACTGTGTTGGTCCATTAATGATACTTTTAAATGAAGTTGTGTTTAAATTAATAAGTATCGGCTCACACTTATTTCACACTTATTTATTTGTTTCCAAACCTGTAAGGGTGCAAAAACAAAGAGAGTGCAAGCATATGCAATGCAACAATGGTAATAAATCTATAGCAACTGATTTTGAAAATTGTAAAAAGAGGGGGGTAGATTTTTATTTCAAACTTTATTTTGAATATATCTGAAAAACGGTAGGGATGAAACAAGACTAACAGGGTGCAAACAAGTGCAAACGAATTGCAAACAATTTGTAGAACAAAATTGAAATTTCACACTTCACAAAATTGTTTTAATTTTTTCACGAAAACGGTATGGGTGCAAACAAAACTAAAATGGGTGCAATCAATTGCAAACGAATAGCAAACGATCTGTAGAAATAAAATTTCAAATTTCCAAAAAGAAGGGGCTGTGAATCTGTCCACCCCGAATTTGTTTTAATTTTATCTCAAAAACGGTGGGAGTGCAAACGAAAAGGGAAAGAGTGCAAACAATTGCAAACAAATCGCAAATGATCTGTAGAAACAGATTTCCAAATTTCGAAAAAGGAGGGGCCAAGTTCACAGAGGTTAATCCTTTACTTCTTTTCAGTTTATATCTAGTATGTCATACACAAAATGTAACTAATTTTTGTGATATATTGCAATTTATCCAATATGTAATATTGGCACTAACCAGAATAATGTGTTTAAGGGGTATTAGAATAGGTTTATAACCTATTTATCTAGATTTATCCTTATTATAAAATTTAAGTATATCTTTCGCAATATTTGCGATCGCATGGAAAACCAACCAGGAACTTCAAAAAATTTCAAATTACTACTGTAGTCCCTAAACCCTGTACTTTTAGGTTAACTATCGTGACAAATTGTTTACTTTTGAAAGTGTTGAACAGACTGCGATTTATGCGGTTCACATCGAAACGAAATATGCAAAAAAACCAAGATGCCAGGCATCTTACCATTCGGATTATTATTAAGACCAAAAACACATGCATTTAAAAACACCTCACTTTTAATTTACGTTTGATATTATCCTAATTTTGAATTGTCTCTCCAGTAAAATAATCCACAATAATTACTGCATACTACGATCAACCTGTATAGCGCATCTAATTTTTCATGACATCAGCATCCCTATGGTTTTAGGTATATGAAAAAAATTTTAGGGCAATATTTATTTATTTATTTATTTATTTACTTAAGTGTATAATATGTATGTATGTGTAAAAAATGTACTATTTACTTAGTTTTTAAAAAAGGCACGGCATGCAAGTGCCAATTTTTTGACAAACAATTAAATATCTCAGAAGCTTTTTATTTCTTTTACATGGGTACAATCTGATACAGTTGGAAAGACAACTTATTTAGTGCTCATAATATGGTACCCAGCCAGCACAATGGGACGTTTAACATCACAAGGACGTTGACTTTTGTTACATTATGAACGTTAAATATTTGATGTCTATGTAATATTGCATACAGGTTCAATGTAGACATGTTAGTTCATTTTAGTCCCATGAATGGTATAAAAGTAACGTTTCAATGTGAACATTCATGTAATGTTGCATGGATGTTCGATGCAACTATTTAACGTTAGTTTTTATCCCATTGGTAATGGTTCATGTACGTTACTAGTTTAACATGTATGGGATGTTCATTTTGGTCCCATTAATATTACAAAGTGAACGTTTCAGTATGAACATTTATGTAACGTTGCATGGATGTTTGATGCAACTATTTAACGTTAGTTTTTATCCCTTTGGTAATGTTTCATGCACGTTACAAGTTTAATATGAATGAGATGTTCATTTTGGTCCCATTAATGTTATAAAGTTAACGTTTCAGTGTAAACTTCCATGTAATATTGAATGGATGTTTGATGAAACTATTCAACGTTAGTTTTTATCCCTTTGGTAATATTGCATAAGGGTTGCAAATGAAACATGTATTAAATGTTCATTTCGGTCCCACCAATGTTGTAAAAGTAACGCTTTGGTGTAAACACCTATGTAATATTGCATAGATGTTCGATCTAACTATTTAACGTTAGTTTTTATCCCTTTAGTAATGTTGCATATACGTTGCAAATGAAACATGTATAAAATGTTCATTTTGGCACCACTAATGTTGTAAAAGTAACGCTTTAGTGTAAACATCTATGTAATATTGCATGGATGTTCGATGCAACTATTTAACGTTTGTTTTTCTTCCTTTGGTAATGTTCCATATACGTTGCAAATGAAATATGTATGAAATGTTCTATTTAGTCCCATTCATGTTTTAAAATAAAAGTTGCATTGTGAACATCCATGTGATGTTGCATGGATGTTAATATAATTACTCTATCAAAACATAGATGGCGCTATAACGGTCTCGTCACAGTAAGTCACAATTCGACCTATATAGGTACCCGCCGAAAATAATTGTTTGGTAGGTATCGCTTCTCGGCCTATGGCATGCCTATGGCTGAGATCAAACGATAGTATCTATTACTAAACAGCCTAATTTCGGATACGCCCCGCATGCGGGGAAATTGACGGAAGGCAAAACCGTCAGAATGTAACATTACATGAATGTTTACTGCGTATATATTTATGCAGTATTATTTAGATCCTATAACCGTCCAAATGTAATAGATATTATGACTTATGACCATATTGTGGCAGAATATCTATCTATCGTCCTTAACTAACCTCTCATAGCTGTCCAAATGTAATATCACATGAACGTTTACTACATTCATCTGCGCGACGTTGATGGAACACATTCCAAAAGCGTCTAAAGTTGAACATCGCACAGATGTCCTTTGTTAACATCTATGCGATTAGCAGTTTAAAGTTAAATGTGCGCGACATGGGCGGTCTATGCGACATCTCGGCGACTGTTTCGGGATCTATTTCAAGATGTTCAATTTGTGACTTCAACATCTCAGGAACATCGCTGAGATGTTTTTGTGCTGGCTGGGTATGATATACATATAGGCAATTCCATTAAAAAAAAATGTTTTTTCCTGCACGTCTAAATGCAACATCCTGTATAAATAAAAATAATTTATATATATATATAGTATTCAAGAAAGGGGACCCATCAAATGTGGAAAACTACCGACCAATTGCCATACTTCCGGTTTTTTCTAAGGTATTGGAGTCAGCGCTAGTTCAACGTCTAATGACATTTATCCAAACACAATATATTGTCACATCAGTATGGATTCCGAGAAGGCCAATGTACCATCGACGCAGTATTATCGCTGTTGAACTTCGTCTGGGACGCACTAGAGGGTAATGAAGATAGTGAAGCCCTGTTATGTGATCTCAGCAAGGCGTTTGACTGCATGCAGCACAATGTCTTCCTAGATAAGCTTCATTATTACGGCATACGAGGAGTACCATTACAACTTATATCAAGCTATCTAGAAAACAGAAGACAGGCGGTGTTTGTGGATAACAAACAAGGCAAACTCGCAGTAAACCCGTGTGGAGTAGCTCAGGGTTCCCTTATAGGTCCTCTGTTTTTCTCCATCTTCACAAATGACCTGCCCACTAGTATACCGACCCATGTAGTCATGTATGCAGACGACACAACACTTATTCCCGTGGAGACAATGAACAACAGCTGTCCATTAGAATCAATGAAGCATCGGAGGTTGCCGGAGCTTGGTTTGCCGCAAACCGTCTGAGCCTTAACAAGACAAAATCTGAAAAAATCGTATTCACAACCAACCGAAGAAACGCACAGGAGGCAAAAAGTGTCAAATTCCTTGGCATTCACATGGACACCAGACTCACCTGGAAATGTCACGTAGATGAATTGGAGGCTGGTTTAGCAAAGGCAATCTACGCAATCAAACGCATCAGACAAGTTGTTAATCCCGATGCTGCTCTAACTGCATACCACGCATTGTTTCACTCTAGAATGTCTTATGGCATAGTGGCGTGGGGTGACTCTGCACATGCTAAAAAAATTTTTCTGTTACAGAAACGAGCAATAAGAGCAATAAACTTAGTATAATGACTCTCCCCTCAGTGTACATCCTCCATCAACTTCTGAGAGCAAAAGATGAAATGCCGAAAAAAGTCTGCAGATCAGGGGGGAATTGACCCTTTTAAACACCAGGAATAAAAATAGAATCAATATTCCCAGGCACAGAACCGACACCACGGCAGCCCAACATCACCATATTCAACTCTTTGATATGGTTCCAGAAGAGTGGAGAAGACTACCAACAAATGTGTTTAAACGACGAGTCAAAGTACTTCTTACCAGAGTAGCCTTATACGATGTTGAAGAGTTCACCAATTTATCATATATTGAGTAACAATAAGTTGTAACATTGATACATGCTTACTTTAATTTTTTTGTATGACTTTACCTTTACGCAATGGCACTATCATTTATGTTTATTACGTTCTTGGTACAATAAAGAATTATTATTATTATTATTCATTGTATACCGTGATGGAAATAAAGCATCAATATTAATATACAATAGGTACAGTACTCTATTAAAAATATTTTAGAACAATTTTATACTTTTCCATAAGTTAGTAACTATCAAATACTATTTGAAAGATCCAGGGATATACTTACTTTAGTTAAGTTGAATTTATCTCATGGTTGTTCCTTCTAGGCTCTGAACTGCCTCTTTACAATGTTCATATCTGAGGAAGCCTGTGTCTGCATCCAACCTTTCTGCAGGATCGTCAATATCCTTGCAAATCTTGAAGTGGTTTGTCAACAACTTCTGCTGACTAAACTCAAACTCGATCAAGTTCTTCATTGGAGGTGAACGCAAAACTGGATCGGTTACTTCGTACATCTGAAGATAAAAAAGAAGTTAAAGTGTTGCAATAAGCTTCCAAATGAAAAAGTTATACAGTTGGGTACTTGGGTTAGTTATACAGTTATATAGTTGGGATAAATAGTTATGGAAATATAAATTATTGAGGCTGTCACACTTTTGGTGAAAAGGTGGTTGCTATGAAAACCTACAATTTTATTTAGCAAGGTACATTCATTTTTATGTCTCTTTTCTTTTATATGTGGTACATTTCAGTGTATTCCATCAGCACTGACTTATGAAGAGCTTTGACGAGTTTCATGTTAAATTTCTCGATCTAACATATCAAGCCACAACACAAATATGCAACAATATGCAACAGTCGAAATATTGAAAACCCAATTGTTTGGTGTTATACAAGAACATTGTCGAAGAAAAGTGATTTTGTGAATGTAAAGTGCAAGCGTTTTCGATAGCTTCTGTTTATCATTGCGCGATATATAAAACTTTGATTTGCTCGATTTAGACTTTTGGATATAAAACACCGGGACAAAATGTTGGAAAACGGGACATGCCTGGTCACCCTATTAATATAAGATTAATAATTGCAATGACAAAATATAATTTTCCTGTGTATTTTTGATTTCGTCAATTGAACATTCTCGCATTTTGATTGTTTATTAATAAAAGTTCCACAAATAAGGAATCACTGTATCAAATTTAAGGTTTTATTTAATAATAAATTAATAATGTTTGACACATCAAACATTTGTTTATTTTTTATTTTTAGAAATGATAATTTAAATTAAAATATAATAATAATAATAAATTAATTTTTTTGTCTATAAAGCTGGACAAATGAAATTTGGGAAAGTTTTAATAGACAAAAAAATGCCATTATTTGGGATACTCTTGAGGTTAATATAACTTCTCGACTTTGGCCGACATTGCATTACTGGCGCCCTCTAGCGTGATTTAATGGGTTTTTGGCCAGTGCCAGTGAGTCATTTTTTTCACGGGTACCCAATAGATTATTCTGATTATTCGATAGGAAACATCTTTCCGATTACAATGATAAGTACCCTTAAGTACCCTTAAACGTCAGTTTCACGCTACGCTTATCAGCAAAATATCGAGCATTTGGTATCATTGTGTCGGAAAAATGCTTTTCCTCGAATAATCAGGGTACTTCGTTCGAGTAGTCCATTGAGTGACTTTGACTTGTACGCTGACTCTGATCATTAGGTCAATATTTTTTCGGTTTCCTTGCTTCAACAAAATATCAAGTATTTGGTATCATTGTAATCGGAAAGATGTTATCTATCGAATAATCACGGTGTGGCCATAGGGTACCCGTGAAAAAATGACTCACTGGCCAAAAACCAATTAAATCACACTAGAGGGCGCCAGAAATGCAATGTCGGCAAAAGTCGATTTAGTTAGTGTTTATTTGATAATTTTTGACTATTTTCACCAATTCATAGCCACATAGATTAATACACAAAAAGTTATTTTTGCGTTGCCTTGGAGATAAAAATTGACGATCGATATGTTTTGGTGTTCAGAATGTCATCCTGATTAAAAATATCACACAAAGAATATAGGATGCCATTTAAAATTTCAATGATGACGTCATTTCCGGAAAAACCGGAAGTCATATTAGCCTCAAGAGTATCCCAAAGAATGGCATTTTTTGTCTATTAACACTTTCCCGAATTTCATTCGTCCAGCTTTGTAAACAAAAAAAATAAACGGGAGTACCTATGGCGTGGGTCACAATCTTATTTGGATTTAATTGTGTCTAATCAATGTCACAACCGACTTTCCTTATCATGCTTCGAAACGTGATACCAATGAAACCACTTCCGTTTTAGACCAAACGTTGTAATAATCCATTGTTTATCGCCTTGAAAATATTTTATCAGCAAACAAAAAAAATAAACGGGAGTACCTATGGCGTGGGTCACAATCTTATTTGGATTTAATTGTGTCTAATCAATGTCACAACCGACTTTCCTTATCATGCTTCGAAGCGTGATACCAATGAAACCACTTCCGTTTTAGACCAAACGTTGTAATAATCCATTGTTATCGCCTTGAAAATATTTTATCAGCGAACCCGTACTTTCAATGATATTCGAATACACTATAAATGTTTACATTTATTCGAGAATCAAAATATGTGTCAGTGCATTTAATTATATGAAAATAACAAATATTTATGCAACACTAAAATCTAAGTCTCTCTGACAAAATCACAACTAAAACTATTTCTAAAAAGTAAAGTAAATTAAATTATTTTCATTCATTACATCAATTTATTTAGTATTATACACACGGTCGGGGGTGTTTTGCAATTTGTTATGAATTTAGGATTGAATTAATCAAGAAAATATGGTGTCCTTCAGAACAACATCAACTCCGTGGCCCTAAATTTTAAAATAATTATTGTTAATGTAATAGTACAGTGAAATTAGCCAAAATAAGGTTTCTACAAAACAAAAAAACAAATAGAATTTGTTTAAACAATTAGAAATTAGTTAATAAATGAAAAAATATAGAAAAATATGTCCATTACAGTGTATAGTTCTTTAAACAAATGGTATTTGTCTAAAAATCGCAAATTAGTTAATAAATGACAAAAAAATACCAATAATCTAATAATTTCTTTAGATCTAGTAAAATATGTGCATAACATATATTTTTGTTTAAATAAATGGTAATTGTTTAAACAATTGCTTATTAGTTAATAAATGACAAAAAACAATAATTTAATAATGTTTGCAACAAATGGAAAAATGAGTTCGTAAGATCGTATATTTTTGTTTAAACAAATGGTAATTGTTTAAACATTTTTTAATTTTTAAATTAGTTAATAAATGACAAAAACATGTCAATAATCCAATAATAGTATTTTCTGTAAAAAAAATAAATCACGTAACTTTGTAAATAGAAAATTTTGCCTCATTTTGAAGGAATTTTGAAGTTCTGAACAATTTCTGATAATCTCCCGAAACATTTTTTCTAAATCCGAAACGTGAAAACAAAAGGAAAAAAGATGCATTTTTTCCAATGTAAATTTTAAATGGGAAATTTGAGGTGGTTGGTGGCACGTGTTAACTTTAACCGATTTTTCTCAGATTTTGGGAAAATTTTTTTTTCCGGAAAAGAAACCGACTGGGGGGATTGCTGCCCTCCAGCACAAAAAGAGATATTGCAAGGTATACATTTGGACCACCCTAATGTACATAGTCCAATATTGTGATCACGTTGTTACAAACTAGTTGTCCTAATAAAATTGATAGAACCTTCAATTCCAAATAGACTGTGATCAATGTGATCATAAATCACATCAACAAACTAGTAATAGGGATAAATGTTTCCTAAATTGGTGTTTTTAGGCAACTAAAGTAATAACTCAAATACTGTAATGATTAGGTCGAGGCTACTTTATAACAAGTTAATAATTTTACCAAGAAGTAGAAAGTGGAGTTGACCTCGTTTTTACGACACCAAACCAGTGATATGGCTTTCTACTCACACAAGAACAGTTACGTTTCTTTCGCAGGAGGCGTACTTTTATAGATCGTCAAATGCGAAGATTAAAATGGCCCAGCCTTTTTATAATATTCTATTTATGTCGCTATGTGCATAGTCATTTCAATTGTTACTCCACAACAGTAATTTTATAGACGCCATATTTGTATCGGCAACAATAAAAGTAAACTAACCATTTTCTTATTTATTTTCAAGATTTTGTAATCAAATTATTGATTTCTTGAGGAATATCTACAGACTAGAAATATATTTTATAACAACGTCTGCAATGAGTGTCCTAAAGTTGATAAAAAATCCCCTCAGAGCTTATAAAAATAATTAAATTTTATTTTCCTCTGCGTTTTCCAATGGGGTTAAATTACAAGACATTATATTAATACCTATTTAAATATTTCCTACTATTTCTCCCACTGAAACATCGGTTAACATGTTTTAGCGGCTAACGTAACGGTAAACAAAACTAAAAAAAAGTAAAACAATATAGGGAATTCATATTTAAATACATATTTATCTTATCTTCACAGAACAAATATTTTGATTAGACAGGTTTTCGTTTGCGATTCTGCTGGTATAGCAGGACATAGATATGTGGTGAGTATTATTGTCTTTTTGTTAATTCGCAAACGACAAACTCTTTTCTGCGTTATTTTTCCACTGATGTAACTACATATGTTTACGGAAAAAGTACACCGAATACAATACAGACAACTTTTGGTTAGTCACGTAGACTGAAATATTTTTAATCGGAAAAACAAGCTGTAATTTCTGCAATATGGCCAGTTTCTATGTTGTTCTAATGATTGAGTCCCGAGTTAAGAACTATCTAAGCAACTTACCGAATTTTACTCTGGTGTCCCTCATTTTTAACTAATATTAGCCAAATCTATGATGAATGATCTATGTCAATCTTGATACAGGCACACCCTATGTTGTGAACACTCAGGTATGCACCTGGTAGAATGTGGTGTCGTGGCACTTGTGGACTGTGGTAGCCAAAGAGCCATACTTGTGGTGTTTAGTTCACCAAATGGTCGCACTCGCATACGGCGGCCGCGGCGTAGCTACAAGGTCGATAGTAGTGATGGGTATAATCGAATAATTAGAAAATCGAATTATTATCCAGTAATAAGGGGGCATTTTTAGTCTAGGACGGCATTTTTTTAGTTATTTTGTAGGAGTTTTGTTACAAAGGTTTTTGTTTTTGGTTCAATTTGCTCAACAGTTTGAGAAATATATTATTATAAGGATTTATTGATGGAAAAAAAATCATACATCGTAATATAGATTAAAAAAAATACATAGGTACATGGGCGCCGTTACATATGGGCAGGGGGGGGGCGCTTGCCCCCCCCTGGATTTCGAACCCAACTACCGCTACGCGAAAAACGAAAAAGATAGGAGTGGTCGAGAAATTTTTGAGCGATCTTTGATCACAATTGAAGACCGATAAATAGATCTGATCGATAAATCGGTTATTATCATATTAGATGGATCTTTTGATCATAGATCAGGTTGATCTTTTTCATCAGATGGATCTCGCATATCAAACCGAATTTAAAGCTATGTATTTATTTAACACACAGGTCAGTCGCCGCCCGGCCTGTGTGTAAAATATTTTCGCGGCTAGGCTTGAAATTTATTAACTAAACGCCTAGCGGGCAATTAGCATCTTTCGTGTCCCCACAAAGATGCAAAAATGACATTTACGTATAGTGAAGGATGAAAAAAAATACTAGATAAGTGATGACTATTCCGATTATTATCGGCTATTGTCACCAATGTCAGTTTTATTAGATATTGCGATATTGCCCTCTTGTAACAGTCGCGAAAGAGCCACAAGATGGCAAGATACGGTATACAAATTTTGCGCTGCAGTCCAAAATAAGTATTGTTGTATGCACTTTTATTTGATCGTACTTATTAGTTTCCATTACTTCGCAATTTTTGGCACTGCTGAGCAGTTTATCTTAATTACACTGGGTGTTAAACTAATAAACGTAGAATATATAGATAAGGTATAATAGTCAACTTTTGGTAGTAGATCAAATTTTGATAACGAACTCATGTCCAGATAGACGCCGTTTAGGAACTGCAGAGAGCCGGAATATTGTACCAACTTTAGAAATTGCTTTAGTAAAATAGGTTGTATAAAGTATCCTAGAATAACTAATATAAAATCAAATAATTTAAAAAGATTTATAGATAACCCATTTTGGCTAAAATTGGTACTAAAATTACAAAACTTCGGTTAATGAAAAGGGAGTTTCAAAAACGTTAAATAATAAAAAATTTCACACAAAAGTTATTTGGTATTAAAAGGGCCATCCTATGATACATGACAATTGATTCTCTATGCTGTTTGTAATATTGGTACCATTTTCTGACTCCCTCCAGCGTTGACACAATACATTTCCGTACATGAGTTCGTTCAAAAGTTAGTAGTTGACCTAACATTGTCGCCTTACAAGTGTTCAAGTATAATAGTAAAATAAAAAAATCTGATGTGGCCAGGCACATGACTTTATCATACTATATATAAAATTAATAGTTTAGCTGCATGAGATCCTATTTGATCGCGATCGGCTATGTCTGCATTAAAATAAAACTAGTAGAACTGGACAGATACCTCGATTAAAGCTGCGTTAGGATATTGTACTCCGTTGACACCGGGTACACCGTCCAAATGACACTTACGTGTTAGTGGGTGTAAAAAGTGTAGCGGTGTTCAATATCCGAACGCAGCCTATATTGACAGTAGTATTTTCAAAACATTAGCGTTTGACACTAACTACTGTCATTAGAATCAAAAAATGTGACATATCCTGGCTACTAGTTTTAAAGCAGTACGACCGATCTCGATGAAATAGAATTTGCTCATGCAGCTAAACTATAAATTCTACCAAAAAATGTCATATACATAAATTATAGAAAATTACCTCTCCTTTAATTTATTATTTAAGTATTTTGACGACATTACACAAATAGCGGCTCATTTACAAAATCTTCAAAAAATGCTAAGAGTAAACCACCAGTTCCTTTGGACACTTTTCAACAGAAAGCTTTTCAGCTCTAAGTTCGGTTATGAAACTTCTAAATATGAAGTTTTGTCCCGATACCTTTAGTAGTTTCTCCGGAATCGTCTCCATAAAAACGGGTACACACACATACACACACACACACACACACACACAGACATTTTTTTGTACCTTGGTCAAAAATGTTCCGGGGACCCAAAAAGACATATTTCCGCTAAAATCTCAAAAAATTTTTTTGGCACGATTACAATACTTTACATACTGCGTATGATAAAGTAAAAAATGTTATTTCGTCGTCGATTATCCTAAACACATAATTTTCAAATTAATCCACTTTTCTCTACTTTTAGTCATTATTTCTCGTTAACGGGGTAAATTTTAAAATAATATTGTTGCCTTTTTATTGTTTATCAATTTGTTATTAAGATATTGTATCAGATTCTCGATGACCACGAGCTAGAAATTATTATAGGAAATTAACAACAATGTCTCCTAACGTATTAAAAAGTAATAAAAAGGCTACAATATTGGTTGAAAATTATACAAAATCTTAAATTCTAGAATAAGAGTTCAATGATTCAGAAACAAAATATATTTACAAACAATTATTAATTAAAAATATTAATCCCACATTAATAAACGATATAGAAAGACGGCAAAATGACTTGAAATTCAATGAATATCAATATATAATAGCTGAGTGTTGTCGAGCATACAGGGATCACGACCATGGATGCCTATTAACACACAAAAATGTGAACAAAAACATTTCACTACCTTAAAGCGATAGAGATTTCTCAGAGTGTATGCAAAATAACACAAGACGAAAATGTTGCAAAACAGTTAATAGCATAGTACTTAATATTGCGTTGCCATTTAATACGAAAAAAAATGTTGCCCCCCCCTGGAACATTTTCTAACGGCGCCCATGCATAGGTATATAAAAATATATAATTGCAGTGGTTTCGTCCCTTAGTCCTCGCCTCGGGGTTGGGGTTCCGTATGAGTGGGGTCCACCTCGGGCTAGCGGTATGGAGGGTACTTCTGTGCGTATATTATCAGGTGTTCTTATAGGTGTTGCGTCATTAATAGGTATTTCATCTTTGTCTTGAAAGTGGCGACTGTGAGGTTTTTCATATTGTTTGGAAGTGCATTGTACTTCCGTATGGCTTCTCTTAGTTGTGTTTGTGAGCAGGATATGCTGTAGTATCTGTTTGGTCTTATGTGTGTACATGTTCTGGTTTGGTAGTCGTGGAACTCGTGATTTAGCTTAAGGTCCGTGTTTGTTTTGATTTTGTTGTTTTTTATTTTGTGAATTAGTAGTAAGTTATTCAACGTTCTGAGTTTTTCTATGTTAAGTTTTTGTGATATTTTGTAGCCATCTGTGCTGGGGGTAAGTCTATTCAGAGAATATAATAATTTTAAGACTTTGTTTTGTTGGACTTGAATTCTGATGATGTTTCTCTTTGTAGTGTCTCCCCACACATGTATCAAGTAGTTGTTTTGGCCGGTGAATAGTGGGTGGTAGATGGATTTTCTACATCTGAGTGGAATGATGTTCTTAAGCTTGTAGATAATAGCAATTGTTTTGGAGTTTTTCACTGCTAGGTCATTCACGTGTGCATCCCACTTCAAGTTGGATTGTATTTTAAGTCCCAGGTATGTGATTTCTTGGGATTGTTTAATGTTTTCATCATTTAATCTTATTGATATGCTTACGTTCACGTTCCTTCTGCCAAAGATAATGTATTCCGTCTTGTTTGTGTTTATTGTTAGTAGGTTGTTGAAAAACCACTCCGTCAGTATGAGTATATGTCCTCATTAATTGTATTTTGTAATTCGTCTTGTGTTTTGGCCGGGTATATGAGACACGTATCGTCTGCGTACATGTATGGCGTTCCGTTTAGTTGTAGTTCTGTCATGTCATTAGTGTAGATAATAAACAACGTCGGTGATTTCCTCCCTGTGGAATGCCGTATTCTCTTGTGTATTTGGGATTGCTGTTGTGTTCGCTTAATCTGGTTTCTTGTGGTCTGTTTGTTAAGTATGTTTCTATGAGTTGCAGGGGTTTGTTTGTGATGTTCATTGCTTTCAGCTTGTGGATGAGTTTTTGTTTGGAGATGGTGTCAAAAGCTTTCCTCAGGTCGAGGAACAAGCCGACTACAATGTTTTTCTTGTCGAGGTGTATCTTTACTTGACTAATCAGATCATAAGCAGCAGATGTCGTTCCGGAGTAGGGTTGGTATGCATATTGCTGCGTGCTAATTATGTTGTAACCTTGTAGATGTTCCATTAGTCGTCTCTGAAGTATTTTTTTCAGAACCTTATTCAGAGTAGATAATAGAGCTATTGGCCTGTAATTTTCTGGTTTTGTTTTATCTCCAGATTTGTGGATAGGTTTTATTATTGTTCGTTTTAGGTATTCTGGGTATATTCCTTCTTCTAGTACTGTGTTTGTTAGTTTTACTAGTATTGGTGTTAAGGCTGTGGCGTTTTCTTGAATGATATTCGATGTGACCTTATCAAACCCTGGAGCCGTGTTGTTTTTTTGTTGTCTTATTATGTTGTTGATTTCTGCATGGTCGGTAGCTTTAAAAATAACCGGTCTTGTAAATTTTGTTGTAGTTGTTGTTTCTGGTTTCTTGCTTGATGTACTGATTGTGTCCCTCGCTAGAGTTTCTCCTATTTGTATGAAATATGTGTTAATTATTTCTGCTATTTCCTTCTGGTCGGTTGTCGGTGTTCCATCTTGTCTCGTCATCGTTTCTATTGTTTGTTGTTCACGTTTTTGTCCAATTACATTATTTATGGCGTTCCACATTTTTCTCGGGTTATCTTTGTGTTTTTCTAGTTTTTGTTGGTAGAATCGTAGTTTTTTTTCTTTTATTGCTTTGTTAGTGATTTGTTTCTTGTTGTGGTACTGTTCTCGTAGTGTAATGTTGTGTGGATACTTTTTGAACCTCGTGTATAATTTGTTTCGTTCTGTAATCTGTTGTATAATGTTTTCGTCTATCCAGTCGCTTTCGGGTCTTCTTTTTATTTTTATTTTGTGCTGATTATTAGTTACGATTGCTTCTAGTGTTTTTGACAGTTGCTCATAAGTATTTATTTCGTCAATTTTCAGGTTGGTGATCCTGTTGTTAATGTTTCTCATGTTTGACTTGGTGTACTCGTAATACTCGTATTTGGGGTTATGCTTTGGTTGACCGTTAATAGTTGTGAGAATTGCGTTGTGGTCTGACAGGTCGGTGGTGATGATTTCTATCTTTTGTATGTTTTCCTTCTTGTTGGTTATCACATGGTCTAGTATTGATCCTATTCCGTGCGAGTTTGTTCTTGTGCAGTGCTTTGCCGTAGTCCGATTGGCTATTTGGTAATTGTTCTCTGTTAAGAGATTGAGGTAGTCACGGGTGTTCACATCTTTATTCCGTATGTTTATGTTGAAGTCTCCAACAACAATGTGGTTTCTTTTACGGTTTATTATGTTTTCCCGCATCGTCCTCATGAAAGTTACAAATTCTACCTGCGGGGGTTTGTACACTATGGTGATCGCTGTATTGTTTTCTTCAATTTGTATCTTTAATAGTTCTGTTTTGTGTATTATGGTGTTTGTCAGTACTTTGTATTTTATATTTTTTTTATGTACAATGCGATCCCGCCTCCTCTCTTTGGTCTTGAGTTAAATTCTGCTTGGTAGTCCTTTAGGAGGTGAAAGTCCGTTCTTCGTGAGGTTGGAGCCATGTCTCTGTGATCGCCAGGATGTCTGGATTGTGCAGTTTTGCAATTATTTCCAGTTCCTCGAACTTGTTTCTAATGCTTCTGACGTTGTGAAGGTATATAGTAAATTGTGTCATTTTAGCGAGTATTTGTCCTGTTTTTTTCTTTTATTTTTATTTATTTTTATTTATTTTTTTTTTTTTTATTCATTTTTTTTTATTTTTTTTATTTTGCATGCTGTAAGTCTTCTAGGTTTTTTATTTTAATTTTGATGCCTTTGTCTGTCTTTTTGATGTATATGATCCCGTCTCTGCTCCACACGTGGCTGATTTTATTTTCGCGCTTTAGTTCTCGAGCCCTATAAAACAAGTTATTTGTGAACGTCGTGAGTTGTTCGTTGATATAGATGTTCTTGCTGCCTTTTAAGTCACATTCTTTTGTGGTTATTGGGCCTGCCACTTTTCTTGCCTCTAATAGAGCTCGTTTGGTTTCGTGGGAGCTGAGTTTTACAATTAAGGGACCGTTTTGGTTCTTGTCTTCTTTTCGGTAGGAATCAATTATATCATTGGGGTCTAGTTTAAGGTTTATTGCTTTCGCGATTTTCATCACAATTCTGTTCGTGTCCTCGTTTGTTTTCTCCTGCCTTTCCACACCTGATATTATTACGTTTGTTGATACTTTTTCAAATTCGGTCTTTTCCAATGTGTTTTCTAATATTCTCACCCTCTCTCTAAGTTCTTCCTTCTCTTTCCTTTCTCCTTTCCGTAATTTTTCCATCTCCAGTTGTTTCTTCTGCATTTCCTCGAACTTTTCGTTCATGAAATTCATAGACCTTTGGATTTCTTCAAACATCTTTTTAATTTCTCCTAGCTCAGTTTGTTTTGTTTCATTTTCTTCGTCATCGTCGTCACCAGTTGTTGTTGCTCGTTGTCGTGTGTTTTTTGGCGGCATAATGGGAAGAGATTTCAAACAAAGGGTTAGGGAATATACACAAGGTTACGATATCTTCACACACCAGCGGCCTGTCTGCGTGACTCACGTTGCACATACACAAGAGGGCCTCGGTATTTAGGAAAGGATACAGTAATTTCAAATTATCAGTCGGTCGCTTTAGTTCAGTTTTTGATTTTATTCTTAACCGTTTTGGGACCGCCGATATAGTTCGGGAAACTCGTATTTCTACAGTTCAAGGTAAGACAGAAAAAAAGACGACCCGCTCGGTCTAGCAAGATCGGTGTTATTTGTCTAGTTGGCTACTGCTTACTCTACGCTTGGCGCAATCTAATGTGTTCAGTATGGATGTTTTGCTAATTTTTCGCTCTACAATTTGGTACTAGATTCGTCTAATTTGACTCACCTGGTCCCACTTGTTTTGCTTGTTATTACAGGACCACATTTAGTACGTCCACACTCACTCACTTTCAACTTTTCTTCTTATGGTTTCGAGAAACAAGCGTTTAAAGTTTTCCATGCTGATACGTTGGAAATTTTGTTCCATTATTTCGGTAAAGTTATACTTATTTTTAATCAGCTATCCCAGGGTCATACAGAGCACCTCCCTCACGTATTTGAAGTTGCCTCCTCTTGGCGAGATATTAACACTATCCTGCTACAGGCCTTTTACGAGTTCTGAATTTTCGTTTGCTTGTGACTCATTTACGAGATATAAATAAAACAAATTTGGGGGACCACATGAACCGTTTCGGTAAAACAAATTTGACGAGGCCAGATTCATACCAGCCCCTCCCTCCTAGACCTAAACATCGTAATTCTGGTTCTACAGATCGTTTGCGAGTGTTTACGATGTTATAATTTTCGTTTGCGAGTGATCCGTTTTTCAGATAAACTTCAAAAATTACGGGTGGGTGTGAAGTTGCCCAAACTTGATCGAATTTGGAACTTTTCGAACATTTATTGCATTTCAATTCATCACATTACGACGCTTTCAATGTTCTTCAAATATTGACCAATCTCTGGATAAAGTAGAAATATGTAGTTGCTTCTGCTGTCGCGCTATACCTACCCTGTTACGAGACAATCGTAGGGTAAACAGTTCATAAACGCATCAAATTTGACTGTGTTAAAAATTAGATTTTTGGAAGTAATTATTATCAGATACATAACAGATATTTCTCAGTTCTCAATTTCACATAAATACAATAAACTAAGTGACTATCCGCCATGCTATCCGCTCATAAATCATAATACCGGTAAAATACAGGATGTCTCACTTTTTTTTCGGCAAAAATATTTTTTTAAAGCAAATGTCAGTTTGAGTAAAGTGTTTTATATAGTCCTATTTGTCTTCAATTTAGTTTTCAGTTTCTTAAGAAGTTACAGTCCTTTGAAATTATTATTATTATTATTATTTATTGGAACTCTCTGATACATCTCATTAAATATATTAAACCTAGATAATATAATTTAGATACAACATACAAATACTAAAATTACACTAATAGATTTTGAAAAGTAATGAGGATCGTTAGGGCAAATTGGTAGTACCGAGCTTCGCTGAAGCCTAGGGTACTCCCTTTGCGGGTATCACCACAGCTCAACCCAATTTTGAAAAACAACGCCATTTATGCTTTGCAACACAAGTTTGCAAAGCAAAGGAAAACTGTGGAAACCCAGTGCAGCGTTGTGGATAGGTCAGTAAAAACACATTAAGACATTATTTATTAATAGAGAATATACAAAGAAAGGTAAAGATGAAATATTAATATAGCAGTACGATAGCAGTAAATTTAGGTAAATTTAATTATTATTATTACAAAACAAGGAAAACAAGAAGTCCATATGAAACGTCTTACTCAGTATTACATTTACTATCTGAAAAAAGGTTTGCGGGAAAAAAGTGAGACACTGTACAAGTGAACAAACGCTCAGATGAGATGAAAGCCATGTACCTACTATGCGCGCCAAAAAAGAGTCGTACACACCACTTCGCATGTAAATTGTTCTTTTATAACCTATACGCTGTCATTCTGACATTAAACATAAGTATGAAACTTGCACCAACTGTCAAATTGACAAGCCAGAATTACATGATGTAAAAATTAGCAGTACGACTTTTTTTGGCTCGCATATCATTTGTATAAAGCTTGAATTACATTACACTATTTTCGTCCAAGTTTCAAAACTAAACGCACTTGTTGGTAGTACTTGGATAATTCTGAGAGCAACTGGTTTCGCTCCTAGTTGGAAAACGAGCCTCTAGCTAGTATGAAGGTTCTAGGTAGTATGAAACTTTGATGGATTTTTTCTGAATTACATTATCCACGTTAATCCAAGGGCGTGTAGTTTTGAAACTTGGGCAGAAGCTTGGACGCAACTAGTATAATGTAATTCAAGCTTAAGATTTGAGGTTTAATTTGCTGCCATTTTAAAGTTGGTATGGTATTTGCATCAGTTTCGCCCGCTACACATTCGCAAGCATGACAAATCATAGGTATAAAATTGCATACAAAATTCTGTGTGTATCTCTATAACCGTTATTCTTTGTATAATGGTATATTTGGTCAATAGGTTTTAAATGGCCTGCCTCTTCTATCACCCTTTAAGAAATGCATCATACTATCAGAGTCTGTATAATTCGAATGCGCCCATCACTAGTAGATGTAGAAGAAAGCGCTTGAACTCTAAACCACGCCCACAGTTTCCCCTCTCTGCTTGGCATTTCGATTATCGTTTTAGCGTAGCCTGTCAACTTCTGTTGTGTGGGGTACCCAGAGGCGGATTTCCCATAAAGAACGTTAGGCACGCGCCTAGGGGCGCGCAAAGGTAAAGGGCGCAATCGCAAGTATTCCCGAGCATAAAAAAAAACCGACTTAAGCAACGTGTGGCGGCGAAACAAAGGAATAATTACGACGAATAATAATTAATAACATTTTAATGATTTTTTTACTGAGATTAAACCTTGGTCCTTTCTTTTTATGCACGCCAAATTTTATAAGAATTCAATTAAAATTTACAAAGTTATAGACCAGGCAATAGAGATTTTTTCGTGACAAAAATAGTATCAGCAAGCCGACGGTCCCAGGTCACGTGGAACAGTCCGTAGATGTTTTGTGATGTGTTTTCGACTCATTACTTAATTTGTTATAAACAAAAAGCCTCAAAAAATCATTTTTTCGTTTCTTGCTTGTAAAAACTGAACCGATGCGGAGCAATCTTCATGCTTTCAACAGACGATTTATAGAGAATGAAAAGACGAAAAAAATAAACCCGGAACGGTCTCGATCGCATTAAAATTAACGGAGGAAATACGGAAAAACCGGAAAAATCTGCGATTCTTTAAAAATTCATAACTTCGCCATTTTCAAACTAGTACGGCAGACTTTTCGCGATAAAGTTACGATTGAAGGGTACTTTGAGTGTGCACAACCCAGGCATTGTGCGATGATTAGTTTTTGCACAATTGCGATTGGAATTTTTTTATGCAATTTGGTTCGGCGAGCCTGCATGCGTCGGAGGTGGCGCGATTTTAATTTTTTTAACGTATTTCAAAAGTAGAAGTATGGTGCTACAAAACCTCTATTCTGATTTTGCGTTAAGTTGTTGCGAAATAGGCGAAAAATGCTTGCAAACATGACCGAAAATTGCCTCGCGCGCCAAAGCGGTCGAGTAGTGGGGTAGGTAGCCGACTCGGGGAAGGGATTACTATAGATACGCGCTTCCCCGCGTCGGCCGCCTACCCCCTCTACTCGACCGCTTTGCTGCGCGCAGCAGTTTTTGGTCATGTTTGCAAGCATTTTTCGATTACTTCGGAACATTTTAATGCAAAATCAGAATGCACGTTTTGTAGCACAATACTTCTACTTTCGAAATATGTTAAAAAAATTACAATCGGACCACCTCCGAGGCATCCAGGGTCGCCGAACCATATTGCATAAAAAAATTCAAATGCAATTGTGCAAAAACTAATCATCGGACAACGCCTGGGTTGTGCACACTTAAAGTATCCATCAATCACTACCTTCTCGCGAAAAGCCTGCGCTACAACTTTGAAAATGGCGGAGTTATGAATTTTTGAAAAAACGCAGATTTTACCGGATTTTCTGAATTTTCTCCGTTAAATGCGATCGAGTCCGTGTAGGGTTTATTTTTTTCGTCCTTTCATTCTCTATAAATCGCATCAAGATTGCTCCATCGGTTCAGTTTTTACAAGCGAAAAAAGAAAAAAAGCACGATTTTTTTAGGTTTTCTGTTTATAACAAATCAAGTAATGATATTTGCGAGTCGAAAACACATGACAATACATCCACGTGACCCGGGACCGTCGGCTTGCTGATACTATTTTTGTCACGAAAAAATCTCTATTGCCTGGTCTATTAAAGAATTTTGTCCCCAAAAGGTCATTTTTGCCCCACTGTGCGTCGCGGGTGCTGACGCGTATGCAAATAATAATAGCAAAGAAATGAACGAAAAGAAAAAAGTTGTGCTGAAATTAGCGGAAGCAAAACAAGATCGAGAATATAGATTTTTGAAACAATTCGATAAACATGGCAGCTTTTTTTGTGAGAAATTTAAATTAGCATAATTTAAGGTCTTGGGAGGGGCGCTCGAACAAATAGTGCCTAGGGGCGCCTCGGCCCTTAAATCCACCACTGGGGGTACCTATTACTTTAATATGGATCATCAAGACAAGATTTTGAAGTTTGTCAACCAAGAATACACGTTAAAGAAGCCGATTGTATTTGAAGGTGGCCCAATGTCACAAGAATTTTTAATCGGAGAAGAAGAAGTTGAAGATTATATCATATAAATATATGAAACAAGAAACCTAATACACATATTTTGGAAACTGGACAATGTAACTTGTATAAAATTAGTCAATTCTTGATAGTCCATTGTGTTTTCCATCAATATTCTGGAGAATTTGAGTATAACTTACACATAGTTTGTAATTATTAAATTTATTTAGGGTTTGAAGCTATGGATGATTGGTGGGATGAATGAAGAAACAGAAGAAGAAAACAGTTCCGATGGGGAATGCGGTCAACCAATTGAAACATAAAATCAATAACTTGTAAATTGTATATTATGTATTATCGAGATCGCGTGTATATACTACATACTTACATTGTTCAATAAATAAACACATATATGAAAAAAATTTGATTTATTTACAAATTATTAAAAACATTACTTTCCTTCAAAACTAATTGTGCTCTTATCTTAAAATTGATATTATTCCATTCTAAATAGAATTTAATCATAAATCACTTCAAACAAATATCTAGTGACGTTTCTAGTTTTTATCAATAAGGTAATATAATTGTGTTACCTGTTATAGAATAGAATAGAATAGAATAGAATAGAATATGTTTATTGTTCTACACCACATTACAGTTAGTATTACAATTTCGCATAAAATGAAACAATGATGCAAACAATCCTACGGCATAGTTTAACTCAAAGTTACTCTTCCACTATGCCGCAAAAAAGAGAAAAATAATCTTAAAAATCATGTAAGATGCTACACAACAGACACCCAATAAATAAATACAGTCACAAATAACACCATCACTCAATCACTACAGAGTACCAACCACAGCGCGTACAGTGGTATAATGTACAATCTAATCAAAATTAAACTGCGCCCGAACACCAGACCATGCTCATTACCGACCGCCAGACCTACGCACACTGCATCCTGAACAAAAAAGCTCTATAAGAGCTCCTAAAAGCACTGACAGACGCACACCCCCCTAGCCCAGCTACTATAATTCCATTATACAGCTTATATATTTGGTAAGAAAACCCTTTTTTTAATAATTGTGTGCGGTGAAGAGGAGGTGTCAATAGACCCCTAAATCTCACATTCAGGGTGTGTACGTCTGATTGGAAACGTATCCGGTCATAGAGATACGGTGGCTTCCCGGAGACAACAATTCGATGAAAAAGACAGGCCGCGTGTAACTGTCTGCGATTGTTCATATTGAGCCAGTCAGTCTCGGTAAGCTTGTGGCTAACATGATCCCAGCGTCGCATTCCGTATATGGTACGCAGGCAGGAATTCTGCACCTTTTGAATTTTATATTTTAGACGTTCACTTATAAACGGTGAGTACAGTACGTCCGCATAACTGAAACAGGAGAGAACTAACGTGTCGCATAACGTCCGCTTTGATTTTGCATCCAGGTAAGATCTGTTGCTGTAAATCAACCTTAAGTTGTAATAGGCTCTCTGCGTGCATTTATTAATATAATCTTCAAACTTTAAGTTTTCGTCGATTACCACACCCAAATTTTTAACCGATTGCTTAATATTTAATTTTTCGCCACCAATAAAAAGTTCAATACGCTCACGTGCACTGTCTCTGGCTCTACCCGGTCCGAACACGACCACCTCCGTTTTCCGCGGGTTGATAATTAAATTGTGACGCCCAGAAAAGTCAACCAGTGCTTCCAGATCAGCATTAATCCGCCTGCATGCCGCGTCCACCTCGCTCGGGGGAAAAGATAAATAAAGCTGCGTGTCGTCCGCAGAAAAATGACTCTTGCAATAGCGAATTCTACTCTTAAAACTGCTTGTATACATAGTGTATATTAGGGGCGAGATAACCGATCCCTGCGGACATCCGCATACTGTAGTAAGCAAATCCGACCTCTTCCCATTAATTTCAACCAACTGTCGTCTGTCGGACACATAGTCAATGAGTAGACGCGACGCTAGATCACTAAGACCCATGTGTCTCATTACAGACGACAATACATCATGATGCATTCGATCAAAAGCCTTAGAATAATCAAGCAAACACAGAACAGTAATGTTACCCCTATCGGTCTCCCCCACAATATCGTCAATGATGTTCAAAAGTGCTCCCGTACAACTATACCCTGATCGAAAACCGGACTGAGTGTCTGGTAACAAATTATTAATGTTTACAAACTCATACAGCTGAGACCAAAGCAACTTTTCGGCAATTTTCGACAGCACCGGGAGTACACTTATCGGTCTCAAATCGGCAAAGCCAGCTGGAGCTCGAATCTTTGGCAGAGGCCGCACAATTGCATGTTTCCAGAGTATGGGAAACTTACCAACCGATATTGACTCGCTAATAATATCCCTAATAAAAGGAGTAACATGTGGAATACATAACTTCACAATTTTAACATTTAAACTATCATATCCTGTAGCATTACTTTTAATTGCCCCAATAGCTTTCTCAACGTCAAAATCACTCACGTGGCGAAAGAAAAATTCCGTGTTAACTCGTTTGTTGTCATTATAAAAGGAATATAGTTCGCGATCAAAAACAAAACCTCCCAACCCCGGCACAGAACTTATAAAATATTGGTTGACCTCATCTGGCCTGCATAGATTCTCCGGTATGATCGTTGCAGAGGTTTTATATGCACCCACTCTACGCCAGGCCGCCCATGCCTCTTTTCCTCCACTTACACTTTTAGTTGCCAAATACACCCTTCGTTCGCGATCGATAGCACTCTTAACATAGTTCCTTAAAGTTTTATAATATTCCCAACGCGCATCGGTACGCATTACCTTGAATCTTTTATGTGCATTATCTCTCAAACGCTGCATATCCCTGACAGTGCTAGTTATCCATGGTGGTGGTGATCTAGTGGTCCAGAATTCTCTCAGTGGGGCGTGAATATTGACAGCATGCAAAATGCCATTAGTTAGAAACTCAACCTTATCGTCAATATCATGCATGTCGAAAATACAGTGAAATGGGATAGAATATAAATCGGTCAAAAAAAGCTCATAACAAAAATTTTTGTAACTCCTCATCACTCTGCTCACCGGTTCACTTGCTAATCCCCGAACCCTCAATCTACAGAAGATCAGATCGTGATCGGAAACGTGTCCCGCGCAGACCGTACCACTACTCTCAACAATGACCGACCCGGAAACGCATAACAAATCAATAAGTGTTGAAGTATTTCGTGCAACTC
The DNA here is from genome assembly GCA_963966075.1 of Aphodius sticticus. Taxonomy (NCBI): domain Eukaryota; kingdom Metazoa; phylum Arthropoda; class Insecta; order Coleoptera; family Scarabaeidae; genus Aphodius; species Aphodius sticticus. Next base: position 31,177,162 of record OZ014510.1, on the reverse strand, counting down.
TAGTTGGACCATTGATCACTTGAAGCAGACCAAACGAGTCCAAAACCCCTGACAACGCAGCCACCGGTGCATTATTCCCGCATAGCATGTCAATGTTGAAATCCCCGAGAACCACCATGTGATCCACAGTCGGGACTATACCGGATAAAGTCGACTCAAGCTCGTCTATAAATGTATTGTAATTAAGGCCAGGCGGCCTATAGAGCACCCCAATCGCAAAAACAAGCCCACGAAGCCTCACCGATAGCCAAAGCTGCTCCACGACAGGAGAAGTCTCCAGCACCTCGCACGATATCCCACCGCGCACGAAGAACGCAACGCCACCGCCTCTACCATCCCTATCCCTGCGGTACAACCTGTAGTCCCCGAACAACAATGAATCAGATGTTTTGTTATGTTTTGATTGTTCGAAAGGGCTTCTAAATAATAGGCACATTATATTGATACAGCGTTAGGTTTATTGTAATGCGTAAACATACAGATTTATTAAAGTAGCGTTGACCGCTGCCTCACACTGTCGAGGTTAAACTTATACTGCTATGTTCAAACTAATGGGCATGCGCACATACATATAATGCAATACATGACACGCCCCTTTTATAAAAGGAAAAGAAAACATTTACAGGCAACTAACATCAAAGATTAAGTCTATCTGGGACTTTAACTGTTCTACCAAAACTAGTTTTATAATTTTGAGAACACTCATTATGAATTTTATTTGAACACTCATTATTTATTTTATCGTCACTACTAGTCGCACTTTGTACACTATTTTGTACAACGTCTTCTTGTTGTCCATCCGGTGGGAGTGGTTCACGCAGAGGTCTCAACTGTTGTCTATTTCGTCGGTACTCTGCTTCTCCAATTTGAATGTTATAGTCATTGGGTCCAGATTCACCTAGTACCGTTCCAGGTTTCCATCGACGAAGTCCTTCTTGAACAAGAATTTGTTCACCAGGATTCAATCTCGGCATCTTCTTAGAGGAGACATCGTAATATTGTTTTTGCCTCCTTTGAATGTCTTGAAATTTCTCCTTTATTCCAACAACAGGATATTTAGGTTGTAGCAACTGTTTATTGATAGGAAATGTTGTTCGTAATCTACGTCCCATTAACAGTTCACTGGGAGCAGGAATATTCTGTTTCGGAGTTATATTATAATTTAATATGGCCAAGAATGGATCTTCTTGATCTTGTATAGCTTTGGTTAAGAGTCCTTTAACCGTTTGTATAGTGCGTTCCACCATTCCATTTGAACGAGGGTAATGTGGACTAGAAGTCGTCAACTTAATCTCATACTTTTTCGCAAAGTGATGAAACTCATTGGAATTAAAAGGTGGGCCGTTGGCCGAAAATATTTCTTGTGGAATACCGTGATTAACAAATATATTCTTCAATATTGAAATGACATGGCTTCCCGTCTTGTTCTGAAGCTTATTGACTATTGCAAACTTGCTGTAATAGTCGACAACCACTAAGAAATCTTGGGTTCCTAAAGCTTTAAAATCCATACCAATTTTTTGCCATGGAAGTTCAGGAATATCATGTGGAGTTAGAGGTTCCTTTTGATTCGATCTTGAGTACATCTGACATGTCTGACAAGCTAGGACCATTTTTTCAATATCTGACGACCAACCTGGGTAGTAAATGGATTCTTCAGCTAATTTCTTGCAGGAAACTACGCCTTGGTGATATTTATGTATCAACTTTAGGAATTCATCTCTCAAACTTTCAGGAAGTATTAAACGTTTGCCGTAGAACAATACATTCATATGTAGAAAAATATCATTTCTTATGTCCCAATATTTTTTAAGATCTGGTGAAATATTATTTTTATGTGTTGGCCAACCATTCAACACGTAATGTTTGATTTTTTGGAGTATGGGATCATTGTTTAAAGCTTGTATGATTCTTTGTTCAGTTTCAGGTCGGACTGCTATAATCGAAAATACTCTTAAATTGGATTCCAAGTAGTCTGTATTAATTTTTTGCATTGTTGGTTCACGACTTAGTGTATCGGGTACTTGAAGTAGTTTTCCAGGTACAAATGTAAGAGTAAATCGTTATTTTAAAAGTCTTATGGCTAAGCGTTGTATGCGTGGCGACATTTCATCGAGGGGTTTCTTCAGAAGTCCTAACAAAGGACGATGATCACTTTCTATTTTAAAATTGTTCTGTCCATATAAGTAATAATTAAAACGTTCACACCCGAAAACAACAGCTAACAGTTCTTTTTCAATGTGATTATAATAACTGCACCCAAGCCAAAAGGACTAGCGTCTACCGACAAGGTAGTTTCTTTCTGCGGATCAAAATATGACAAGGTTGTTGCAGATGCAACTAAGTCCTTTAACCTGTCAAAAGATTTTTCTTCAACTGATGACCATTGCCATTCGACACTATTGCTTAACAATTTTCTTAAAGTACATGTTTCACTAGACAAGTTTGGAATAAACTTTGAGAGGTACACGATCATACCGAGAAACCGTTGTAAGTCTTTTTTATTTTTCGGCGACTGCATTTCCCGAATCGCGACCGTTTTTCTATCGTCCGGAGCTATTCCGTCACTGCTTATTATGTGTCCTAAAAATCGAACTTCGGTAACACAAAATTTAGATTTTTCGCGATTTAGTGTCAAACCACTACTTTTAATTTTCTGAAGTACGTTATCAAGGTTTTTATTGTGCTCTTCTGTCGTCTTCCCAAAGACAAGTATGTCATCAAAATATGACAAAACACCTTCAACTCCTTCCAAAATCTCTAAAATACACCTTTGAAATATTTCCGGCGCGCACGATATTCCGTACGGCAATCTCAAATATCTATATTTTCCAAAATTAGTTGCTATAGTACATAACAAAGAGCTTTCATATGTTAAAGGGAGTTGGAGAAAAGCTGATGATGCATCTAATAGGCTAAACACTTTTGCGCCTGATAGTTGAGAAAACAAAACATCTTGTGTAGGTATCTGGAAGATTTCTCTCTTTACGCATTGATTTAAACTTCTTGGATCCATACAGATTCTAATATCATCTTTGTTCTTTGGCACAACTACTATTGGATGTACCCAATCAGTAGGATCTGTTATTGGAACGATTAACTTTTCAGCTACCATTGTGTCGAGCTTTACTTTTACCTTATTTTTCAAGGCAAGTGGTATTTTTCTTGGAGCACTGACATGTGGTATTGCATCTTCAGTTAATGTTATTGAGCACTTTTTGTTAATTTTACCGATTCCCGAAAAAACTGATTGAAATTGGTTTAAAATGTCACGTGTTTCACGTTGATTTTGCACTTGGTTTACAGCGCAAATTTTATTTGGTACATCAGGTATTATACCTAATTTTTGCAAAGCATTAAGTCCTAATATTGAACAAGGTTTATCTGATTCAAGTACATAAAAAAGAAATTGTCCACACTTATTTTTAAATAAACACTTAAGATTAATTTGTCCTAAGACTTTAATTTTATGTCCGGAATATGACATTAATGTTGATGAAACACTTGTAAGTCTGTTACGCGATATTTTTAACGCATTAAAGTCTGAAATGTTTAATGTATTTACTTGACTACCAGTGTCCACTTTAAATTTTATTAAAACACCTTCTATTTTAATGTTCTCCAGCCAGTCAATAGCGCTGATATCAGAAGTAGTGATTGTCCAAACGATTTTATTTGAATCATTTTCATCAATTTCCGCACATTCGTCAGATTCTTCGACAAGTTCATGCACATTATTGTTCTTATTTTTACAAAACTTACGGTAATGTCCCTTTCTTTTCCAAAGGCTGCACTCGCGATTATCGCGGGACACTTATGTGGCAAGTGCCGCAAACCGCACTTATTACAGTGAATGTTACCTCTATTTTGGTTTGAGTTACCAAAAAGCAGTCCTCCTTGGTGTCCTGTTCGTTGTCCTTGACTGCTTGCTCCTCCTGGGTGTCCAGGTATTTGTCCTTGGCTGCTACTAGCACCTCCACCAGCAAATCGATCCAATCCAGCTAATTGTTCACGTTTAAAAAATTTAAAATGTTCGTACACTAAATTTTTTGTAGGGTTACAGTACTTTTCAAATTTATCTTGTACTACAGACAATTTTTGTTGGTCATCGTCTTCCGCATATTCGAATGTGTTGTAAACTTTTATACCTTCATCTCCAAGTAAATTTAATAGTATAGCTATTTTTACCGGATCCTTTTTTTCACTTTTTCCACTCGCGATTAAGTATAGTTCAAATTTCTGTTTCCATAGTTTCCAGTTATTAACAAGATCTCCGTTAAAACTTAGCTGTTCAGGTGCCCTGCTTTGTTCTGACATTTTTATTCCGTCTACGACTTTCTTTTTCTCCAATTTGCTGTCCAAATTGACCGAAATATCGTAACGTTATTCAACCCGACCGATTTCCCGATCGATATCTCGCTGCACTCTTCCCGCACGCGTTTATACCGCACGTCTGTCCTTGTTTTTCGCACCAACACTATACGTACTTCGCGCTTCTACCGCGTCTAACTTGTCCGTGTTCACCGCGCCAAACCGGCCGAACATAACCTCTACGCGATTACCGCACCAAACCTAACCTGTCGCGTTTACCAGCTGTCACCATGTTATGTTTTGATTGTTCGAAAGGGCTTCTAAATAATAGGCACATTATATTGATACAGCGTTAGGTTTATTGTAATGCGTAAACATACAGATTTATTAAAGTAGCGTTGACCGCTGCCTCACACTGTCGAGGTTAAACTTATACTGCTATGTTCAAACTAATGGGCATGCGCACATACATATAATGCAATACATGACATTACCGACCGGTTTCGCCCATAACGGACATCATCAAGGGTAACGCTACAATAAAAACAACAAAAGTCAAAACAAAAACAAAATTGCAGCGCGGAAAACAACTCAGTCAAGATTCTTAAAAATTCCAACGATTAAGCGAAAAGCAGGGGCAAACAGGGAAACAAACCAAATTCAAAATCACCAAATCTGACAGCAGCAGTAAAGCCAAACATAACCTAAAATAAAAACGTGACAATTAACAGAATAAAAATGTGTGAAAAAACACAAATTAGCTACCTCACACGAAACGAGCACCAAAATATAATAGTGCACAAACAAAATTCAGCGATAATTTGAACAGCAAACCGAAAAATATAACTATTCTTAGGCTTCGAACAATAGCTTTAAAAAAATTCTTGATGGGTGCCAACGTCACACATCAAGAATGAAGTGAGAAAAAAATGTCTAGTTGTTCAGAAATAATTTGGTTCTTCAGATAATTTTTTTTAGACAAGGCAGAAACTCAAAAAATTTAAGCTAGAATTTTGCAAATACCTAATATACAGAAATGTAGAGCATTCCACAAAAAAGGAACTGAAGTGACCTCGTTTTCAGGACACTATCGCCATCTATACCAAAACCAGTAAGACGTCCTAGTGGCCCCCTTCATCCATGAAGAGATTGAAATGGCCCACCACAGCGTGGGCCGATAAACAAATACGAATAAACCCGCCGGCGCCGGGTCTGATAATTAAAGTCTAGTTTAAGAGGAATAAAATACTCCAGGTTACAATATTAATATATTTATTAGTTATAATACACAAGTTTTGGGATATCATTGGTGAAGTTAAACCATAGTCGCAGGTTGGTCTAAAGTGCCACCAATAGTTTCATAGTAAATCAGGGTACAAAATATATCACAAATATAACTTGATCCCTTGAATATAATCCCAAGCGGAAAATAACTTGCACGTAGTAGGAACAAATATCAAATGATATAATTATGTACGTACGACATTCCTCTAAATCTAAAGAAATTTAACTCCTTTTGACTTGGCCGTTTTGACAAGCACCGTCGTCCGTCACATATTATACGGTATCGAGTTACGCATAGTAAGGAAATGTTTATTACTGATTTTTCTAACATATTTCCATTTAAATGAGGCGTCGGATATGCTCAAACTCCTAAATAGCGCGAAATTTATACTCTAACTTTAGAACTTAATTAAGTATTCCCATGGTAATGTAACAATTTGACTTGAAACTAAAAATACTTCAAAATATTTTCAAGTTCAAATTAAGATACAACCATAGAAACCACGTATTTTGATATTTCAGGAATTGATACGTACAAATCAAATTAAAATAGGACTAAATAATTGAGTTAAATAATACAATTGTAAATTTATGTAATAACACACTACCTATACCGGGTGATTCAAATTCGAGGCTCACCATGGGGATCTCGCTTATTAGTGGAGATAGAGCCCATGTTTAAATTTGGCAAAGTTTCGTATTTTTGTGTTGGTCAATTATCTGAAAAGAAATTTAAGCTATCATTTTTCCGCAAAAAACTAAAATGTTAAGATATCGTTTTTAATTTTTTATTTAAAACCAAACGTACTTAGACATTTGAAACCAAACAGCTACTTTTTAACAAGGAATGCAGTGTCATTTTTTAATTTGAAATAACATCAAAGATGGCGGCGTAACCATGACCAACTTTCGTTTTTCTTATGGGCGCCATGTTGAATTTTGGCATTTTCCGATAGTCGTGTCTTTTCTCATTTCCGCAATGTATAACATGTTAGCATTATTTTTTAAAATAAAGGTGTAATAATCAAAAAACCTTCAGGTACCTAACTGGAGCTTGGTTACATACCGCCGGACTCGTTGCCAAGCAACGTCAACAAAATGCACTTGGATCAAGCGGCGCGCTAAGCGTTGGGTTGGCCATTTAACCAAATAAACCTTAATTGTGGAGTAAAATGCCGTTTACCAATAATGAAAATGCCCCATCGTACAATATTCCTAACATTGTACAGAAATTTAGCGGACCATGGATCGTGTAGTATAGTAAACCCCGCAATTCTTATAATCGTCATGGAAATGTTGAAAACGATCAAAGAGATATTTTGGAAATGGTAAACGTTAGATTACCATAATTTGCAATGCTTCAACTACCGGTTTTTAGATAAATGACGATCCTCGGATTTCCACGCGGGAAGTAGCTTCTAATTTGGAATTGCCGCAAACACGTGTTTGGAGAACATTACGAACAAGGAAATTGAAACCGTACAAACCCCACACAAGTCAGACTATGTACGAAATTATTTGAATCTACAATTTCCAAATCGCTGAATTGGTAATGGTGGTCCACCACTCCACTGTCCTCCTGCCACATGTCCTGCTAGATCTCCTGATTTAAGTCCTCTGGACTATTTTCTATGGCGAACTGTGAACGACGAAATTTATCACGATACTCGCAGAAATATCGAGGATCTGCGGAATCGAATAACAAATGCGGTCAACGCTATTCCGGGAAGAACAGTTACAAGAGCATAACAACATGTAGAATAGCTGGCTCGGTTTTATGCCTTCAAGAAAATGGCGACCAATTTGACATTTTCTCAAAAAATAAGCGTTCTGTTGTATAAACTTGCCTCTTTGACAATCTGAATGTTTTTAATCCAAAGCACTCTGGTCAGGCCGGCGCCGGCGGTCTGTAGCCAATAGGGGTGGGCGATCTCAAAAATTTGTGATCGATCTTCGATCACAATTTGAGATCGATCTGATCGATCGATCGATCATGATCGATCAGATCATGAAAAAGATAGAAAAATGTCTGTGTGTGAGTGTGCGTGTGTGTGTATGTGGGAAGGCTCCAAAAGGAACTGGAGGTTTACTCTTTTTGATGATTTTTTATGATAAATTCAAGAAGAGGGAATTTTGTATAATTTATGTCTGACGTTTTTTAGTCAAATTAATAGTTTAGCTGCTTGAGCAAACTTTAACTTTGAAAGTCATGCATTGCAGATGACTCTGTAGGTCGCTGTGTGCATTATCAATTATGTATATACAGGGTTAGGCAAAATTACCGGAACACCCAAATAATTCTACAACGGTAAAAAATTTCAAAAAAAATTCAAACAAAAGCTTTTAGACTTTAAACAATCCATCGTTCAAATATATTTTGAATATACAGGGTGTTCATTTTATTATAGAAATCGCGTAAATCTCTTGTTTTCAAATGGAACGCCCTGTATCTTTTTACATTTTATAATTTTAGGACTAATTCTAAACATTGTTTATTAAAATAATTTTTTTATAAAATGCATCATTTTTGCGTTTTAAGCAATTAATTAAAATTAGTCAAAATTACCGCAACACCCAAATAATTCTTCATCGGTAAAAAAATTTCAAAAAACATTCCAACAAAAGTTTTTTACTTTAAACAAGCTATCGTTTAAATATATTTTTAATATACAGGGTGTTTATTTTATTATGGAAGTATGGAAAACTTTTCCTTTCTCTCATTAAACGTCCTGTACATTTTTATTTTTTAATTCTACGAATTTTTTTTCAAGTAGGTTTTTATAAATTGATTCTTTTTTTAATTATCAGCAATTAATCAAAACTCCAAAACATTTATTTTAGCCGAACGGATAAATAATAACAATGTGAAGAAAAAATAACAAAACAATTAAATTAAAGTTTCAAACTGCCATCCCTGAGCGGCTTGACAATGCCCCAACCTATCAACAAATTCCTGTAAACAGTTGTCTAAATGATCGACAGTAATACTCTGAACTTCGTCCACTATCCTCTGCTTCAACGCATCAATATTTTGCAGCCTATTGGTGTAAACCTTGGACTTTAGGTGGCCCCAAATAGAAAAATCCAGTATTTGTAAATCCGGCGACCTAGGTGGCCATTCAATGGATCCTCTCCTTCCAATCCACCTCTGCGGGAAAATTGAATTTAAATAATTCCGAACTTGGACACCGTAATGCGGCGGTGCACCATCTTGTTGAAACCAAATATTATTCAGATCTTCGTTGAATATAACTAGAAGATGAGGTATTACTTCATTTTATGCTCAATATTCCAATAAAACCGGAAGAAATCACTGAAAGGACAATAGTTTTAATGTGGTAAGCTATCCCACATTGCATCCTTCAAATCAATTCTTAATTTGAAGTTCAGGAGTTTTGACTAATTGCTTATAACTACAAAATTATGAAATTTATAAACAAATTATTCCAATAAAAAATTATTAGAATTAGTCTTAGAATTATAAAATGTAAAAATATACAGGGTATTCCATTTGAAAAAAAAAGTTAATCAAATTTGCATAAAAAACGAACAGTATATTAAAAATATATTTTAATGATAGCTTGTTTAATATCAAAAACGTTTGTTTGAATGTTTTTTGAAATTTTTTTACCGATGGCGAATTATTTGGGTGTTACGGTAATTTTGACAAATTTAAATTAATTGCTTAAAACTCAAAAAATGATGCATTTTATAAAAAAATTATTTTAATAAACAATGTCCAGAATTAGTCCTAAAATTATAAAATGTAAAAAGATACAGGGTGTTCCGTTTGAAAAAAAATTTACGCGATTTCTATAATAAAATGAACATCCTGTATATTCAAAATATATTTGAACGATGGATTGTTTAAAGTCTAAAAACTTTTGTTTGATTTTTTTTTGAATTTTTTTACCGTTGTAGAATTATTTGGGTGTTCCGGTAATTTTGGCTAACCCTGTATAATAAATAGTTTAATGAAGCGTTAGCAGCTTTTATTCGAACCCGACTGCACAAATTCCTTCTATTTTATCGAGATTGCACGAGCAATCCAAGCAAGATCAATCCAAGCAAGAGTAAGACCAAGCAATCTAGTAATGCAGATACGAATCTGCATGACTAGTTTGCCAGGATTTGACAGATATTTTGATTCTATTGACAGTATTTTCAGATCATTAGCGTTTGACAGTGCTGTATAGAATGATAAAACCACTACAGTTATTTTTTGAAATGGGGAGCTGATTTTTGCGGCCGCATATTTTACAGTTACAAAATCCAGCCACCGATGTCCTGAAGTTTGTTAAGTTTATATCGGTTGTGTGAGATAGGGGTGGGCGATCTCGAAAATTTGTGATCGATCTTCGATCATAATTTGAGATCGATCATGATCGATCGATCACAATTACTGATGACATTCGTAATGATGTGATAATAGTATATTATTATACAAGTTTTATAAGACGTGAAATTGGCGCACGAGTTGTTTTGGGCACGACGAGCGTAGCGAGGAGTGCCCAAATGGAACGAGTGCACCAATACGTCTTATAAAACGAGTGTAATATACTATTTTTTCTACTTTGCGTCATTAATTTTATATAAGTTTAGAAATTGTGTTACTATATCGCGCTAAATTAGAATCTAGGGTATTTTGCGGGTACCACGTGGTAGCACTGTAGTAACTGTCAACTTCGTTAAGGATGATATCGATGAGATAAAATCATGACAAAATCTAATTGTGAATAATTTTACTCTACTTTAGCCTACAAGTTTGAATAAATATTCAGCGAGGTCGCAACGATGATCATAATGGAGCTTGGGGCAACACTTTTAACCCTACTGTGATAAATACATGAAACTTAACCTAAAAAGTTAACAATTTAAAATAGTGGTTTCATAAGTATAATAATCAGAATAGAAGTGTTTGGCGGTGACTGATTAGTTACTTCGAAGAACAAGAACTTACTAAAGAATTGTTATAACGCTTAACGTTTAATAGCAGTGTCTACCTAATTCCGCTACGTAGCCGTTGCGGCTTATATATTTACAAGCACTTATAATTGAAACCCAATTCTAATTTCGGCAAAGTAGTTTATTAGAATAAATTATACTTAGTAAAATTACATGTGATGGAGGTAATACAAATACGTTGCACACAACCAGAACTAAGACGAAGTCGAAAGCGACGGACAAAAACGAATATGAATTGAACCGAGCATCCAAGCGTCCAAAATATTACCGAAAACTTATATGTTACATAAACTAAGAAATCCTCTACACTTTAAATGTACTACAGCTTCGTACGTGTATGCTGATAAACCATTTATTGCGCATATACAATCTCGCAGCAGTAATTAAAATCGTTCGTATCTACGATGTAGGTTTGATCTTCGCATAATACCTTGTTAAAGTAAATGTGGTCCTTGAATTATATCTGAAAAGGGGATTTGATGTTTAGTTGAAAAGAATGATAACGATCACTTACTAGAGTCGTAAAACATCACCGTAAACGTAATGCTGGCGTATTTTGATGAACACAGCAAAACTAAGAAAGCCCCAATCCTTTGGCCATACTATAGCAGGCTACACCCATGTTTAAATATGTATAGAATATTGATATTTCGCAGTTTATGTGATTGCAAGCGATTAAGAAGATGCAGTGTGTGGTTATGTTGGGTTATGTATTGTACGTTTGACATATGGCATTTGATATCACTGTGTACCAATTGGTACCAATCAGACAAAAATGTTACTGTTTTCGGTATTACAATGTGTTAATTTTAACACCGAAAACAGTGTTACAATGTGTGGATTGTGAATGCAAAGTAGAAAAATATGGATTAAAATTCTTGAAATTAAATAGCAATGAGTTTGTGACAGCAAACTTTTGTTGGTTATGACTTGACATTAAATAAAACTGAATAAGCCGCTGCCAACGTCGCAGTGCTGTAAAATGGCGGGAAACATTTAAAATTTGAAATTTGAATTTTTTTAATACTGGATAACAAACAGGTCGACCATGACATAACGCCACTAGAAAATTAGTTCACTTAAGTTGCCTGTATCCAAAATGCAATCATCAGAACTAGAAACATTTGGTTTATTTAACAAATAACTATACATTGTGCTCAACCCGTCGACATCAGACCTCAAATTCATCGTGGAGTCTGTCGTCTCAATAGCAATCATTTCGAAAAATAACCTTTCTCTTAGGAACTCCTTTTTAAATAATATTTTAGTATTTTCAAAATCTATATTGTGTAAGGTGGCCTTTGCATGCTGTGCTAGGGCGCTGGTGTCCTTATTTTTGGTAATGTCATGTTTGTGTTGGTACATGCGTGTTTTGAGCAACTCCCTGCTTGTCTCACGTATTTGAGGCTGCATCCCCCACATGGCACACAATAGACCACACCAGACATCTTTTCTAAAGGCGTTTTTTGTTTTAATTTGGAAAAAAACTTATTAACTGTCATGAGGTTCTAAAAAGCTATTTTTAGACCAGGGAACCGAAAAATGTCAGATAGCTTTTGGGATAGTCCCGGCAAATAGGGCAACTTCTTATACAATATTGAAGAATTATTTATAGGGGGGGGGGGGGGGCGGTCATGTCAGTCAACGGTGGTGGTCTGCGAGTATTGTATAATAAATTCATCAAGTCTCCTAGGGTAACCATTAATTGATGAAGATGTTGAAAAGTTTATTTAAGTTACTCGGATGAAACCGCCGATGTGACAACTTGAGTACTCTATTCTTCATGGCAGTGACCATGTTCAGTCTTTGATTGATAGGGTGGTTAGAATGAAAATTAAGATATCTGCCTGAATTTGTTTTCTTTTGGTACCAGTCCGTGACCAACACACCGTCCTCCCCTCTAATGAGCAAGGTGTCTAAAAAAGGAATGCTACTGTTGTTTTCATTTTCCACTGTAAATTGTATGTGTATGTTAAAATTATTGAAAATGTCTAATGTGGACCGTATGGCTGCCGGAGGAAGGGTCAGCACCATGTCATCGACGTACTTCTTAATGAACCCTGGCCTTGGTCAACATGTAGTCAAGTACGATGTTGGCCAAGCTTGGACTCAGAGGGGAACTCATAGGTGTTCCAAAAAGTTGTTTGTAAAAGATTCCATCAAAAGCAAAGTAGCTACTGTCAAATAAAAAATCTATGATGTGAAGGAATGTTTGTTGACTAACAGTAGTGATCTCCGAGATCCATTGCCAGTGTTCATTGATGATCTGCACAACCAGGTCACGCGGAATGTTGGTGAACAAGGACACCACGTCGAAAGACAGCAGGACATGTCCATCAGGTATATTGAAATTTTGAAATGTCTCGACAAAAGTGAAAGAATCCCTGACGTTGTACTCGGTTCTGTCAGCGAAGGCGCGTGAGATGAGGTCAGCGATGTATGCCGAAATGGCGTAAAAGGGTGACCCACGGCATGACACAATCGGTCTTAGCGGGTTACCCTCTTTGTGTATTTTAGGTAAACAATAGAGTTTAGGAATCACACCGTTGTAGATGGTTCATTTCTTTTTGGTTTTGGCATCTATGTGCTTTTCCTTAAACAATTTGGAGACAATGGTGTTATTTTTTCTCTGTATGCCGTCAGTTGGGTCAACCCTTAATATTTTGTATGTGCGTTCATCGCTCAAAAGTTGTTTGGTTTTATCGTTGTATTCATTCCTGCTTATGAAAACAGTGACCGCACCCTTGTCGGCTCTAGTAACACAGATGTCAGGATTATGTTTTAAGAACTGATTGACTTTTTTTGCTGTCTCATCCCACGCGTCCCCACCTTCACACCTACCCAACACAAAACTCGTCACTTCATAAGTTACTCTAGCCCTGATAACGTCTCTACTGTCCTCCGGGACCAAGCCCACCAACCCTTCTATGTCCGAAAGCAACCCTCCCAAATTGTTCAAGTCATTACGCAATGTTGGCCTGAAACCGAATCCTCCTCCCAAGGAAAGAAAGTCGTTTATCCCAGCCGGGACCACCACCTCAGTCAAATTTACTGTCCACTTGTCATTATTGTTAAAAAGTTTAATTCGACGTTCCTCAAAAGAACCTAACCTTGAAATTCTTTTTAAATTTAAATTTTTTACATGTCTAAATTGTTTGTTGTATTTGTTAGTTAATCTAATATTGAATTCTGCAAAAACCGCGGGGGGGATGCAAGCCTCTATGGTTCCTCTAAGCTCTGACGCCAACGAATCGAGCACAACAAGCTTTTGGTGAGTAATATCTAATTCAAAATTTAGTAATTGTTTGGTCAACCTGTTATTAAATCTTTCCAGGCGTGTGTTGATGCTATTGTTGTCCGTGTCCATCAGCTGTTGTATCCTCTTACATCCATCACCCAGGTGTCGTGGTAGCAGTTTTTGTGAACGGCGACGTAACAGGAAACTTCTCCGGTTTCTGTAGTTTGCCAGCTTTATTGTTGTACCAAAAAAGCAAAAAACAGCAAAAAAAGTCCGTTTGATTCTTTTAATTCTTTGAACAACAAGATGGCATCCTTCAGATTTTTATTTCACAGAGCACTAACAGTTCCGATGAACACCGATACCTTCCATAGGGAAATTAATAATATACTTAACATAGGCACCAATAATGGTTATTCCATCTCCGACATACAACATATTTACAATGCTGTAAAAAAGAATATGATTATTAAAGAAATATACCCCCATACTGTCAAAAAAGATAAAAATTACATATCCCTAAATTTTCAGGGAAGCATATCTTACAGAATCAAATCTACTCTAGATAAATTCGATATAACTACCTCATTTAGGACCAGATCAAAATTAGGTAACATACTTACCAACAACAAACCCAAGATAAAATTAACGGAAAAATCTGGAATCTACCAAATCAATTGCGGAAACTGCCGTAAGGTCTATATTGGACAGTGCGGCCGAAGTTTGACAAAACGGTTTAAAGAACATAAATCAGACAGCAACTCAAGTGTGTTCAAACATTTAATGGAGGAAAATCACCACATTGACTATAACAACATTACCATACTACACGAAATTAATAAGGGTAGAAAAATGCATATCCTTGAGGAGCTTGAGATTTTTAAATATAATCAAGAACATCCAGGTCAGCTGCTCAACGAAAATATTAATACCTTTGCAAACGAACACCTGTTTACTAGACTTTTCAAAAATCGCGCCGAGTGTGCAACAGAGAACACATGACCGCTAGCTAGCTTTCTCTGTCTACCATACGCCATTATTATTGAATACACGCTGTTGACACCTGAGTTGGGTGGGAGTTTCATATGTGTGAATTACGCTGTTCGTAACACTTTTGTTTGCCGAGTGATATGACGTCACACCGAATGACCTTGCTTCTATTATTGGAAGTGTAGCTTGACGCGTGGCTGAAGAGACGGGCGTCTCGAAACCAGGTCCCACATAGAACAATAAATCAATCCACTGGAAGACAAGCACGTTTTTTATTTCATTCCTGGTGTTGTTTTTCTAATTCCTGTTGGTCACTACTGACCTCTTCATGATTTTGTCATCCACCACTCTTACCAAATACGTTATTTCTCCTAGCACTTCTATTACTTTACTCGCTTTCCATGTTACCTTATTTGGATTTCGGTAACACCTAGCATATACTGTTTCTCATTCTTTAAACATCTCATTCCCATTTCATCTCAAATATGCTGCTTGTCTATTATCCTTTACTACCTCATTTTTGATTAATCCTATTGGAATTCGGAGTTTTCTTCCAAACATTAAATAGGCAGGGCTTTCGTCGGTTTCAGAATGACGTGCATTTCTGTATACTAACAAATATCTACTTAAAATTGTACTCATCGTTGCTGTAGAGTTCCTCGCATCATCGCCTTAAATAATCCCTGCTTAACAGACTTTCCAGAATTTTGTTCAGCACCATTTGTTGCTGGGTGGTAAGGCAGAGATGTAAACAGTTTTATTTTACTCCACATACAAAAGTTTGCGAATTCCGCTGAAGTAAATTGCCTTCCATTATCGGATACTATTTTCTTGGGTAAGCCCAATCTTGCAAAATGTCCCTTAGTACTCTAGTTAGTACTCTAATAGTGTTAGCGAAACCAACTTTTTCATATTTATTACTTCCGGCTATTTTGTATAAGAATCAGTCAAAATCAAGAAAGTCTTTCCTCTTACAGGTCCAAAGAAATCCAAATGGACTCTTTCTATTGGCTCCGTAGTTTTATCCCATTTAATCAATGGAGATTTCTCGGGTGAAGGTATACACCGATAAACATGCATGACAGCTCTTTACCATACGTTCGGTATCTTTGTCCAATTTTGGATACCAAAAATAGCATCGAGCCAACGATTTCACTTTGAATATTCCCATACGTGAAGCGTGTAAAATATCTAGCACCTTTCTTCTCAATTTTTCCGGGATTACTGTCCTATATCCCCAGATTATGATTCCGCCATCCACTGACAATTCATTTCTTCTTCGTTGATATGGTTCTAGTTCCTTGTCGACTGCTGCTGGCCATCCGTTCATTATGAAATTATGAATTTTTCCTAGCACTATCAATTTCTAGTTGCAGCTCTAATTTGTAAGGAATCCACGGGCATTCTTTTCTCCAAGAAAGATGAATATTCCATCTCCATATCTGGCACTTCTTCTTTATCAGCTGGTATCGGCAATTTGGATAAACCATCCGCTTCACCGTTCAGCTTTCCTTTAATATATCCAGTGGCGGCGTAGCGTGGGTTGGCACCCAGGGCGGTTTTCTAATGAGCACCCCCAAAATAAAACAAGAAATACTAAACGTGCTTACGGGACTCTATTTTACTAAAGTGTTCTATTACATTATCAAAATTAACTTTCCTGTCCTTTTCAATAGATAAAATTGAAAGATTGATTAGTCGCGTTTGGCTCATTGTGGACCTTATGTTCATAATTTATAATAATATTTTCACTATTAGTGATAGTGTTTGCTTTTGTTTAATGAATTACATACAACTATCAACAGCACCGGTCTCTTGTTAGATGGACAAACTCAGCCGTATCCAATATGACCATTAATATTTCTTAAATATTGCCCTTCTGTGTTAAGATAAATTTAATCAGCATTTGTTACTAATATAAAATAAACTCGTCTATTAACCTAGAAAATATGAAGTCAATATCATTGAAAATAAATGTCTGGTAAATTTTTGCGGTTTTCTCGGATTTCATTTCAAAGGACGTGTCGCATTTGCATATACACCCCTCATTTGATATCGATGCCACCAATTCTAGAAATCTAATAGTTATTAAAGATTGTGAGTAATAAAAATTTGTTGCATTGGAACAGCTAAAAAGTACCATGTGTCAACTGTTAACGCAAAGTAGAAAAATTATAATTAAGATGTATCAAAGTAAAATCAAAACTTTGTTAAATCTATTGACTTCTAAAAAACAAATTTAGCGTTGCATAGTGCGACTACGAACATCAATTGTATTTTCTTTAATTAAATCATTTAGTTAAATTAATTTAATTATGTATTTGTTCCACTAATGGTGCATTAAAGTGTAAACTGCAAACGTTTGAAAATCAAAGAGATTATTTTCGACAATTTAAATTAATCAAAATGTATTCATAATTCAAATACTTTGCCCAATCTTAGCCTGTTTTGTACATTGTTTAATAAGCAATATTCCCATACATTCATGAAAGGTAAATGCAAAAAATCTGATGTGGCCAGGCACATGACTTTATCATACTATATATAAAATTAATAGTTTAGCTGCATGAGATTCTATTTGATCGAGATCGGCTATGTCTGCATTAAAATAAAACTAGTAGAACTAGACAGATACCTCGATTAAAGCTGCGTTCGGATATTGTACTCCGTTGACACCGGGTACACCGTCCAAATGACACTTACGTGTTAGTGGGTGTAAAAACTGTAACGGTGTTCAATATCCGAACGCAGCCTATATTGACAGTAGTATTTTCAAAACATTAGCGTTTGACACTAGCTACTGTCATTAGAATCAAAAAATCTGACATATCCTGGCTACTAGTTTTAAAGCAGTACGACCGATCTCGATGAAATAGAATTTGCTCATGCAGCTAAACTATAAATTCTACCAAAAAGTGTCATATACATAAATTATAGAAAATTTCCTCTCCTTTAATTTATTATTTAACTATTTTGACGACATTACACAAATAGCGGCTCATTTACAAAATCTTCGAAAAATGCTAAGAGTAAACCACCAGTTCCTTTGGACCCTTTTCAACAGAAAGCTTTTCAGCTCTAAGTTTGGTTATGAAACTTCTAAATATGAAGTTTTGTCCCGATACCTTTAGTAGTTTCTCCGGAATCGTCTCCACAAAAACGGGTACACACACACACACACACACACACACACACACACACACACACACACACACACACACACACACACACACACACACACACACACACAGACATTTTTTTGTACCTTGGTCAAAAATGTTCAGGGGACCCAAAAAGACATATTTCCGCTAAACTCTCAAAAAATTTTTTTGGCATGATTACAATACTTTACATACTGCGTATGATAAAGTAAAAAATGTACATTGTTCATTCTTTTAGGAAATTATATTCGAAAGTAAATGAAAATAAAGTTGCGATACATATTGAGATATAATATAATATTAGCATGCAGATAGATCCTAGACTCTAGAGTATGTAGTTATTTATTTATTTATGTCTTTGCGGAGTGATTCTTCTGTAAGTATTCTTTGGCTGTGCGAGTGAGTTGTCGTTGTCACCCCTAGCTGCTTGGCACCCGGGGCGGACCGCCCCCCCTTTACGCCGCCACTAAATATATCGCAGTTCATAATCAAATTCGGACAAATACGTTGCCCATCTCTGTAATCTTCCAGCCTCCATGACTGGGATTCCTTTATTTTTGCCAAAAATTGCTTCTAATGGTTTGTGGTCTGTTACCAAATAAAAGTATTGGTAGAACTTTCTTACTCCCCAATAGAATGATAGTGCCTCTTTGTGGATCACAGAATAATTCTTTTCCGTTGCAGTCACTACTCTGGATGCAAATGCTACTGGTCGTTCTGATCCATCATAATAGATGTGGGAAAGTACTGCACCAATTCCCTTTGCAGATGCATCGCAAACTAGTTTGATTGGCAAATCTGGATTGTAGTGTACCAACTGTAAACGTATAATGTGTAAATAGTAAGTATATACATACATATACATTAACGTAACTATAAATTTACCTTTAAAGTTCAATCGCTAGGCTATTAACAAAGGAATCGTCAAAATCAGATCGTCGTTCATTGTGATGCGCAGTAGATTTAATGCTTAATATTTATTATTTTAATGCACTAGTTATTCATTTCAAGGCATAATATGAATTAAATATTGCTCATTATAACAATTTTTAAGTTATCCATTCTAGGGTACAATATGAATAAAATTATATATATATATATATATATATATATATATATACAGGGTGAGTCACTAGAGTCGCGGTGGTAGATATAGCAATTATCTTTAGAGATGGAAAAAAATATTTAATACAAAAGTTGTTTGGCATAGCATTTTTTACAACGTAAAATTATTTTCATTTATACTGGGTGTTGCGTTTAGGCGTAGCAGAAAATAAATTAATTTTTTTAAATGGAATGCCCTGTATATTATAACATATTATGATTGCGAAGAAAATTGTCTTACTAATTGTATCAGGTGATATTGACGTAAAGCTAATAGTTTCTGCAATATTCAATTTTCTATTAAAAAAATGGCCGTTGCAGGCCTTTTCCGAAAACT
Source organism: Aphodius sticticus (assembly GCA_963966075.1). Taxonomy (NCBI): domain Eukaryota; kingdom Metazoa; phylum Arthropoda; class Insecta; order Coleoptera; family Scarabaeidae; genus Aphodius; species Aphodius sticticus. The sequence goes on along the minus strand of OZ014510.1, from coordinate 31,157,772 downwards.
ACGTAATAGCGTCATTTTTGCAGATATTTTCTTGGAACGCCCTGTATATTATTTGCTGGTTGCATTTCCCATTAAGTTGCCTTTAATTTATATTAAGTGTGGCATATACATATTTGTACCCGTTTTCGTGATATTTGGAATTTAAAGAAAATGTGTAATAAAGTATACCAATACAGTGCTTTAATATTACACCCTTCATAACATGGTTCTTTTTTAATGATTTTTTTTTTGTAAAGGGAACATAGAAAGGAAAAAAATACTTTTGTTGAATTAAAAAACAAAATAAATTGAAAAGTACATGGAATTACCATTTAGTTACTCAATATGAAAAATTAATATAATTTGAGACAACTAAAAATTAAATAAAAACAAATAATTAAGAGAAACCACAACTAATAACATTTATTAAACTATTTTTTAAACTTGATAAGCATTAACATAAAACTAGTAAAAAACTATAACAATAAAAAGATAAAACAACAAGTAGTTATTGATTTGGTAGGTGTTCAAAATGCCCTCCATTTTGTCTTCTACAAGCATTAATCCGATGGGTAAAAGATCTCGAAGTATTTCTTAATATCTCTCTCTTATTTTCTCTGATGTCAGCAAAAACATTTCTTATTCTAATATTCATATCGTCTTGTGTGGTAGGTGGTGTCTGGTATACTAATTCCTTAAAATGACCCCACAAAAAAAAATCCAACTTATTTAGATCAGGAGATCTTGGCGGCCATAACGTAGGTCCTCCTCTTCCAATCCATTTGTTGGGGTATTGGTTGTTCAAAAATTGTCTTACGTTCAGACTAAAGTAGGATGGGGCTCCGTCGTGATGGAAAATTAAGTTTTGGCGAATATTAAGCGGCAAATCATCTAAATATTCATGTAGATGGTTGTTAAGAAAATGTAAGTACCTTTGACCATTTACGGAACCCTCAAAAAAGTAAGGCCCTAGCAAATTGGTACCTACTATTCCACCCCATACATTGAGTGACCATCTATGTTGATGGTCCAAAGGCCTGATAACGCGAGGATTTTCTGTTGCATAAAAATGGAAGTTATGTTGGTTAACATACGCATTTTTATGAAACGTAGCTTCATCAGTAAAAAGAACAAAGTCAAAAAAATTTGCTTGTTGTTGAATTTTAGCAGCTGCCCAATAACAAAAATTTAATCTCTTTTCTAAATCGTTTTCGCTCAATTCCTGTACATGTTGCACATGATATGGATGATACTTGTGTCGCCGTATTATTCTGGACACAGATGATTGGGTTATTCCTTGATTTCTTATTTGTCTAGTGCTTGAGTATGGATTTTCTACCACACTAGCAACTACCAGAAATTCATTCTCTTCATGTGTCGCCGCTTTTGTTCTTTTTCTTTTTTTGTAAGTAATGGTACCTGTTGATTCAAAACGTTCCCGAACTCTATTAATTGTTCTTGCATCGGGATGCCGTCTTTCGGGATATCGCTGAGCGTAAATTCTTGAGGCCAGTAGAGCGTTTTTGCCGGCTTCTCCATAGATGTAAATAATATTTATCAGTTCCTGTTTAGTATAATTAAAATTCATCGTTAACAGAGATTACAAATGTTGGTTAGCTATATTAAGTCTGTTGACAGCAATAACTACACGTCTGTTATTTGTTTTTGTTTCCATGACAACGAGGTTAAGTAAATCTAAGCCAACTTAAAATATTAGCGTAACTCTGCTATTTAAATGTATCTTTATAAAAAATAGCATTTTTAACTTTACCAACATTTATAATTTATTTATATTATAACAAAATACATGAAAAAGACTAACTCAATTATACAGGGTGTAATATGAAAGCACTGTATTGGTATACTTTATTACACATTTTCTTTAAATTCCAAATATCACGAAAACGGGTACAAATATGTATATGCCACACTTAATATAAATTAAAGGCAACTTAATGGGAAATGCAACCAGCAAATAATATACAGGGCGTTCCATTTAAAAAACTCAAGAAAAAGCCATTTGAAAAATATCAAAATTGATTAGGTGCTAGGAACACCCTGTATAGCGCATCAAATTTCTTTGGGCACTATCACCTCCCTATTAGTATTGGTTATTTTCTGACAAAGTTGTAAGAAAATATCTGCAAAAATGACGCTATTACGTAGTTTTCGGAAAAGGCCTGCAACGGCCATTTTTTTAATAAAAAATTGAACATTGCAGAAACTATTAGCTTTACGTCAATATCACCTGATACAATTAGTAAGACAATTTTCTTCGCAATCATAATATGTTATAATATACAGGGCATTCCATTTAAAAAAGTTAATTTATTTTCTGCTACGCCTAAATGCAACACCCAGTATAAATGAAAATAATTTTACGTTGTAGAAAATGATATGCCAAACAACTTTTGTAATAAATATTTTTTTCCATCTCTAAAGATAATTGCTATATCTACCACCACGACTCTAGCGACTCACCCTGTATATATAAAATTTTCTATGCAACAATTTATTGCACAATGTTTATTTTATGCTAATGCTCAAATTATTAAATCTAATGCACAAATTATATATTTTAATGCACATATCTATTTAAATATGGTACGCTTAAGTAGCACCCATATGGATATGCACTGTTTGTAAAGTGAGTGAGTTTGAGATATAGTTAGTTTTTCTCTAAATTTTATTTTGGCACCGAAGGTTAACACTTGGTCGTTGGTGATTTGAAATTTTGGTCGTTTCACTTCTAGGTGTTTATATTTTATTTGAGGGCATTCTCCTTTGAGATTTAATACGGATTTGCTTTTAGTTTTGATTTAAATTACTTTTAATTTTGATGTTTTTGGAATTTTGTTTTGTTCTTTGGCGGGGTTTGTGCTCAATAATTATTCAGCTGTCGGCGTTTTATGGGGTTAGCAACAAAATGCAATCGCTGACAGAACAAAGAATTGAAATTTTCATGATGATTGGGTAAGGAGATCGAATTAGAACTCATCAAGAAGTATATCAACATTTCAAAGGAAAATTAGCTTGTACGGCAAATAATAACTTTCTGTAATATTGTAAGAAGGTAACTTGTGTAAATGTATTTATGTTATGTTATTACTATGTTTGTCTAACATTATCAATACATTTTTTAGCTAACAACAATTTAGCTCTATAAATGCAACATATTTCTACAAGCTCGAGGCAACATTTCATTGACAACATTTTATCTACATAAAATGTATCATATTCATACAATATCGAGACCAAATTGTATTGACAATATTCTATCTACATATTTTTACATACTCGAGACAACATTTCTTTGACAACATTTTATCTACATAAATGCATCATTTGTTTACAATATCGAGATATTATTACATAGAAACATTTTATCCTCATAAGTTTGTACAATCTCTAGACAACGTTTTATTGACAATATTTTATCTACATAAGTGCATTAGTTAGATAGTACGCCTATCGTCCGTTAGATGGCGCTGGTAAGTGCTAATCTCAATTCACCACATCCTACAGTATAAGTACATAGATGAACGTGTGGTAAAATCAGTGCTGTCATACGGGAGGAAAAATCCTCCGCTGTACGAGTAGGACATTTACGTATAGCATTCGACGTTCGTCCTGACACCGCTGGCTGAAATAGTTTGCTGGTGTTTGTTGCCGGCTAAACGTCTGATAGAGTTTATTTCACGACAAGTGGCAGTAAGCCGCTGACATAACGCGCAAACGTTCCTACGCATTGACATGTGTTAGAATGAAATAAAGAAGATTGCTATTTCATTCTAACACACGTCAATGCCTATAGGAACATTTGCGCGTCATGTCGCGGCTTACTGCCACTCGTCGTGAAAACTACCATACCGTCATATGCCTTGCGTAATCGGGAAGTATGCTAAAATATTATAAAAATGTTGCAATCGTCTAATACCTAATAGGGTCCTTCAAATATTGCACAAAATGATAGTACATTTAAATATAATGTGGTCAAAATATTACAAAGAAAAATTACAGCTTGGAATTAAAATGTTATTTAAATATTACAAAAGATGTTACCGACTTATCACCATAGATAAAATACATATATACTAATATAGATGGGCGACTCAAGGCCATCTTTGTGGACTCTATTTTTAGTTCACCCCCATCCGCTAGGAGGCGCTAATAGCACTTCCCACTTTAGCCTTTTCTCATATTATATTTTAATTAATTCATAAGATCAGGAAAACCGCGTGATGGATCTAGTACAGAACAAAAATTACCACAGAAAATTTAAAGTTATATACATCACGCATATATCAGTGAAAAATATCCGTTTAAAAGTCTGTGGTAAAAATTAGCAGTGTCACTTGACAGGTAATTGACAGAACTTAATGGTTGTTTATGGTTTACTAACGCCATGACTACGCAACACGCGACATCCACAGTGACGGTTTGAACGAGCCAATAGGTATCAAGCATGTGATTCGGCCGGTATAGCAGGGCGCTAGCCAGAGTAAGCGCGTGGGGGTGAACTAAAATTTTGCTATCAACGCCTGCGTATGGGAAGTAAGCACCCCATCCTTATCACTGTGATGTTGGTTGAAATAATGTTTTTTATAATATTTCAACAACGCTATAAATACAAGTTCACAACATTATTTGCAACATTCAAACAACGTTATAACGTTGTTTAAATATTACAAATAATGTATGTAATATGTAACTTTGATGTTTCAGTAACTTGACTGTTATGTATCCGCGGTAGGACATAAGAGGTTGCCTAGATATAACAGTTATATTAAATAATACATAAAACCAATATTACAAAATCACAGAAATATATTGTAGAAATGTTGCGGCAATATGTTTTTGTTTAGCGGGAAGCCACAGTCAGTCTTACAAAAACTAGCCGCCCCACCACAAAGTTAACCGAAGACGTGCAGCTTGATTGGGAATTGAAGATACTCCGCATTCAACCAAACTCTTAGAAACTTTAGAGCAGGGGTCAGCAACAGAAAGACATTGTGGAAATTATAGCTGTAACTATGAAGTATTCAATAAACCGCGGAGAAGCGTCGGAGGCCGATGTCCGAATGATTGAAAGCAGTGTTCCCAGATGCTAGTTGGACATCAACACAAACACAACAGTAGACTGCCTATTAAAAAAATACAGTGGGTTGGCGCGTGGTATGAATATAAAGGTATGATTAATTTTGCATCGCAAACTAGTTTGATTGGCAAATCTGGATTGTAGTGTACCAACTGTAAACGTATAATGTGTAAATAGTAAGTATATACATACATATACATTAACATAACTATAAATTTACCTTTAAAGTTCAATCGCTAGGCTATTAACAAAGGAATCGTCAAAATCAGATCGTCGTTCATTGTGATGCGCAGTAGATTTAATGCTTAATATTTATTATTTTAATGCACTAGTTATTCATTTCAAGGCATAATATGAATTAAATATTGCTCATTATAACAATTTTTATGTAACATATTCATTTTTATTTATTGCTCAATATGTATTATTTTAATCCACAAGTTATCCATTCTAGGGTACAATATGAATAAAATTATATATATATATATATATATATATAGGAGAAAGGTATTTATCGGGCAATTCCGTCATACGAAGATCGAAGAAGCAACCGTAGACACAGTGTTTCGGACTATTAGTCCTCATCAGTACGGTATAGCCAAGGAGCAAGATGGACACTCAATGGAATAACACTCAAATGGTTCCCTACAGTTATATCTCACCGTCGATTAACCAGCTTTCCTATATATATATATATATATATATATATATATATATATATATATATATATATATATAAGTAAGCAATATTAATATATATATATATATATATATATATATATATATATATATATATATATATATATATATATATATATATATATATATATAAAATTTTCTATGCAACAATTTATTGCACAATGTTTATTTTATGCTAATGCTCAAATTATTAAATCTCATGCACAAATTATATATTTTAATGCACATATCTATTTAAATATGGTACGCTTAAGTAGCACCCATATGGATATGCACTGTTTGTAAAGTGAGTGAGTTTGAGATATAGTTAGTTTTTCTCTAAATTTTGTTTTGGCAGCGAAGGTTAACACTGGGTCGTTGGTGATTTGAAATTTTGGTCGTTTCACTTCTAGGTGTTTATATTTTATTTGAGGGCATTCTCCTTTGAGATTTAATACGTAATTGCCTTTAGTTTTGATTTAAATTACTTTTAATTTTGATGTTTTTGGAATTTTGTTTTGTTCTTTGGCGGGGTTTGTGCTCAATAATTATTCAGCTGTCGGCGTTTTATGGGGTTAGCAACAAAATGCAATCGCTGACAGAACAAAGAATTGAAATTTTCATGATGATTGGGTAAGGAGATCGAATTAGAACTCATCTAGAAGTATATCAACATTTCAAAGGAAAATTAGCTTGTACGGCAAATAATAACTTTCTGTAATATTGTAAGAAGGTAACTTGTGTAAATGTATTTATGTTATGTTATTACTATGTTTGTCTAACATTATCAATACATTTTTTTAATAACAACAATTTAGCTCTATAAATGCAACATATTTCTACAAGCTTGAGGTAACATTTCATTGACAACATTTTATCTACATAAAATGTATCATATTCATACAATATCGAGACCAAATTGTATTGACAATATTCTATCTACATATTTTTACATACTCGAGACAACAAACTCAACCAAACTCTTAGAAACTTTAGAGCAGGGGTCAGCAACCTGCGGCCCGCAAGTACAATTCTTGCGGCACGCGGATTGTTGACCGCACTTACATAGTATGGGCCCCGTGCAGCTAACACAAAATATTTAATTTCAACAACATTTATGTGTCGATTATAGTTATTGTAAATAGCAATGGCACAGAAAGACATTGTGGAAATTATAGCTGTAACTATGAAGTATTCAATAAACCGCGGAGAAGCGTCGGAGGCCGATGTCCGAATGATTGAAAGCAGTGTTCCCAGATGCTAGTTGAACATCAACACAAACACAACAGTAGACTGCCTATTAAAAAAATACAGTGGGTTGGCGCGTGGTATGAATATAAAGGTATGATTAATTTTTGGACGAATTTACGACCGCTACTGCGCAGGTGATATGTAGACAACCAACATTGCATATGTCAAACTTAGGGGTTATGCCACTAACAATTTATACAATATAACAGACAAATGTACTTGTATAAAAAGAAAACTTTCCAGCATTTGCATTATGTACGCAGAAATAAGCATAAATAAACAAAAATTGGATTGGTACTAGTTATGTTTATGTTATTATTCTTCAACCATGCAGCGCACCCAGCGGATATTAACGTAACGAAGATTCTCGCAGATTCTCATCCCCACTCCACATAAGTATGAGCATACCTCTAATAATAATACCACGGGTTGGCGCTGATAAACAGCAGAATTCACAAACGACATAATTTCCAATTTTAAATTCTACGTTGTTACCTACATTTGTTAATAATCGTCTATTATGAACTAACTGTATGTACTATCGTGAGCAAACAAAACAGGGACAGCAAAGTGAAGTTAGGTACTTGTATTCTGAACAATTTTAATTGTGTAACAATTACTTTGACGGTATTTGTAAACCTATCAGAACCTATGAAGTGTAAACTTTGACAGTATCTGTCAACCTACAAAGTTGTTCCGGTTTCAACAATTTTATTCTTCGCGGTATTCTTGCCTACACTTAATTCAGTAGCAATTTCTCGAATGATTCCATCATGCAGTCGAATTTGAATTGTTGCCTTCTGAAATTCATTCAATTGCGGCATTTTTATTTCTTACGTCCATTAATGTGACACTATGATGTGTCATGACAAACATACAGACATGACACCATGGGGTGCTTACTTCCCATACGCAGGCGTTGATAGCAAAATTTTAGTTCACCCCCACGCGCTATCTCTAGCTAGCGCCCTGCTATACCGGCCGAATCACATGCTTGATACCTATTGGCTCGTTCAAACCGTCACTGTGGATGTCGCGTGTTGCGTAGTCATGGCGTTAGTAAACCATAAACAACCATTAAGTTCTGTCAATTACCTGTCAAGTGACACTGCTAATTTTTACCACAGACATTTAAGCGGATATTTCACTTATATATGGGTGATGTATATAACTTTAAATTTTCTGTGGTTTTTTTTGTTCTGTACTAGATCCATCACGCGGTTTTCCTGATCTTATGAATTAATTAAAATATAATATGAGAAAAGGCTAGAAGTGGGAATTGCTATTAGCGCCTCCTAGCGGACGGGGGTGAACTAAAAATAGAGTCCACAAAGACAGCCTTGAGTCGCCCATCTATATTAGTATATATGTATTTTATCTATGCATGACACAGACGACATGACATCACGAAGCCCAATTTAATTAGTGCAAATTGAGTGCGCCCGTGGTATGAACATTAAAGGTATGACCAATTTTTGGACGAATTTACGACCGCTACTGCGACAACCAACATTGCATATGTCAAACTTAGGGGTTATGCCACTAACAATTTATAGAATATAACAGACAAATGTACTTGTATAAAAAGAAAACTTTCAAGCATTTGCATATGTACGAAGAAATAAGCATAAATAAACAAAAATTGGTTTGGTACTAGTTATGTAAACTATTTTACCTACGACCGTATGTGTAAATGTCCCTTACGTCACGGACTACTTAGCTCGTATATCGCTTATAACATACGTGTGCCTTTGGCTGTGCGTTTGTGTTTTTAACGCACGACCTAATGTCATAATGACAGATGTCGCGCGAATATTTTGATTATTTATTTGTAATTTTTGATACAATTTATATTTATTGAAATTTTCGGTCGTAAGTAAGTGCAATACTCGAGCTGTAACATATTATTACTTGCACGTGATAATTTATGTTGAATTTGTACTGAAATTTTCGATCGACACTTCAGACAAAGTTCTCCGTAGTTGCAATAGATGTCGCGCGAATACATTGATTGGTTAACCGTCAAATATTCTTACCTGTATGTGTTTGTCATTTTTGATACAATTTATTGAAATTGTCGGTCGTAGGTAAAATTATGTACAATACTCGAGCTGTAACGCATATTACATACTCGTGGAAAATAACAAAACTCGCCGCTTCGCGGCTCGTATGTTAAATTTCCACTCGTACGTAATATGCTAGTTACTGCTCTTGTAATGTAATATACTATTACCTACGACCGTATGTGTAAATGTCCCTTACGTCACGGACTACTTAGCTCGTATATCGCTTATAACATACGTGTGCCTTTGGCTGTGCGTTTGTGTTTTTAACGCACGACGTAATGTAATAATGACAGATCATAGGTCAAGGGCGTAGCCAGGGGGGGGCAGGTGCCCCCCCCCCTGGCTCTCAAAATAAAAATGCACAAAATTGTATTAGGTACATAATAAATTTACAAAGACACATAACATGTACTGTAACCAGTACCTACCTCCAAATCTCAATACAGGGTGAGGTATTTATTGGTAAGTTGATTTATTGGGAATTAATAGAGGAATTGTTTATGCAACCGACAAGTAAGTTGAAGTAAAAATTTTAGATTGCTTTATTACAAATAACCTTATATAATAATATAATGTTATTTGTAATAAAGCAATCTAAAATTATATCTTCAATTTACTTGTCGGTTTGGCAACCAAAACCACATATCAACTTTGTATATTACTGGAGTCTGTGGGATGTGTAGTGTTTTTTTTGCAATGGGTATAAGAAACTATTTTACTAAGTATTAATTATTATTTGGAAACCAGTGTTATATCGTTGTATGATTGGGTGATTAGGATTACTGGTCCTAAAAAGTATTTCAGTTATAGGATTACGTGATTACAGTGTTATCACTGTATCCATAACACTGTAATCACGTAATTATTGCAGTTTAAGTGCATATAGCTAAATATTACTATAGATTAATCTAATTTTGTTGAGTTTCGAGTTTGGTCTCGTTTGGCAAATGTCAACCCGTTTACCTATAGTTTGTCTTTTAAGCAATAGATGGTGCTATGGCGGTTCTTGCATTAATTCGCTGTTCGCAAATATCTTGGAAATTATGATATATTAGTATTACTGTTCTTGTACACTTATATGTACATTTTGATACATTTGATACATGTCCTCCAAGAATATTTGTTTCGGTAGCATGCTCAGCGTTCATCGCAACATTGCAAATGAAGACCAAGAGCAGTTCAAAGAATCTGTCCTGCAGAAGTTTTCCGAAAACAAGCGGAAACTTAACATTACGTAATGTTTTATTAGCATATTTCATATTATGTACATACCTCATACATATACTTTTATAAACAAAAAGATATGCGATAAGAAATATTTATTTACTTAAATTTTGGTATTTTTCTGACTCCTTGCCCCCCCCTGTAAAAACTTCTGGCTACGCCCTTGTCATAGGTATTCTATGTGACAGATGTCGCGCGAATATTTTGATTATTTATTTGTCATTTTTGATACAATTTATATTTATTGAAATTTTTGATCGTAAGTAAGTGCATTACTCGAGCTGTAACACATTAGTACTAGCACGTGATAATTTATGTTGAATTTGTACTGGAATTTTCGATTGACACTTCAGACAAAGTTCTCCGTAGTTGCAATAGATGTCGCGCGAATACATTGATTGGTTAACCGTCAAATATGCTTACCTGTATTTGTTTGTCATTTTTTATACAATTTATTGAAATTGTCGGTCGTAGGTAAAATTATGTACAATACTCGAGCTGTAACGCATATTACATTCTCGTGGAAAATAACAAAACTCGCCGCTTCGCGGCTCGTATGTTAAATTTCCACTCGTACGTAATATGCTAGTTACAGCTCTTGTAATGTAATATACTATTATGTCCTACATGATCATAGAGTGACATTTTACATCTTAGTTACCGGGCCGAAAACTGCTACTTTTTGCGCCCTAGGGCGATAAAGATTCTCTATGCGCCCTAGGGCATAAAGGATTGCCATAGTTATATGTCAAATATATGAAATATTTGTCAAATTGTAAATTTTAAATCGTCAATGTCAATTATTGGCGATTAAGGTTATAAGTTTGACAATTAATTGTCTGTATTGTCACCCAACTCGGAATTGTTTGTATGGTTATTCAACTCCGTAGATACGCCGATATCAGCTTATAACCCAAGCAAATATCCTAGTCATGTTTAAGCAACGCATTTCGACTAAATTTTACGGCCAGAGTATCTGAAGTTGAACAATCTTCTTCTATGATGACATTAAGGTGGTGTTTAAAAAGGAATACTGTAGAAATCTAGTGATGATACCTCATTTAGTTACCTAGTAACATGTATTATTATGTAAAGTAAGTACGTAGGCTTTCACGGCCAGAATCATTTAGATTCAATTAGCTTTGAAGAAGCGAGCAACATGGTTCGCGAAACGTCAGCATTAACAAATCTTGACACACGGCATAACCCGGAAGCAGTTTATTTTCTAAATGTATTATTATGTTTTGTACATCATAGAGACGAAAATATATAAGTAAAGAAATCACACACATTCCTGTCTCTCATTTTTATTTAAATGGTTTTTATGCGGAAGAAAAGTTATTCAAAACACAATGGTCCGTCGCATCTGGATTGAAAAGTACTTTTGAAAGCGTGCAACCACAAGGAGGGTGACCATTGCGATTTGGACAAGAGTGCTCCAGATTCTGCCACAGGCGACTCCAAGCTGGTTCACATTCAAGGTCGACTACAGGAAGAGCAGCTACGCTACTGATATCTAAACAACAGCGCTTTAGATATAGTAAAAGCAACTACTACAGGTTCTGCAGTTCGAAGTATACTACAAGTTCTACTCCAAGCTATACACAGTCTCATAAGAATTACGAGGAAAGGAGCGGTTGCAGCACAGACTAGACATATCAGACTGGCCACTCGAAAAAGGAACTACGTTTCGAGAGAGAGATAGAGGGCTAAACCCGATTAAAGCCCATTCGTGAGTACTCGGGAGAAATCAACAAAACAGCAAGTGGATTTTAAAATCAGCTGTTTCCCCAACCGCCAACTCTAACCTCAAACAACAGTTGTTTTGACGTTAACATTTGTTGGTTATCCGATCGGTATTTATTGCGATGTTTCTTTTCGTGTTTTCAAGTAGTTAGTCGGTCTGGAACTTGAATAGCATTAGACCAGTGAGTACGTCACTTATTTCAATGATTTTGACTTTTGAATATCAACTTAAAATAACTCATTCAAACTTCCCGCCCGAAAGCTAAACCAAATTAAAGGGACAACGGTTCAAGGTCCCTGAGCGGCAGGTCATAAAGAACAAAGGATTTGCGCGAAGTGACCAGTCTTATATGTCTAGTCTTTGGTTGCAGTCTGGACAAAAGCGCTTCAGATTGAACCACGAGCGACTTTCAACAAGCACCAGGAATCAAGTTCCAAGACAAACGTCACGCTAAAGTCATTGTCAGAAAGAAGTATCAAAGGTTGTAAGTTTAGTTTCATTTTGTAGTTTTTTGTATAACGCTTTTTTCACTTAACAGCCTAAATTAAATGTCTGAGGAAATGAAATTATTAAACAGAAAAAAGGGATCGCTAAAAGCGAGATTAACAACGTTCAAAACATATTTGACAGGTTTGCAAAATATTTTGTATCAGGGAGATGTTAATACATTATCTGAAAAGGAAAAGCTAAATCTAGAACAAAAATTAGAAAGAAACGAAGGACTTTTAACTGATTTTAATGAAATTTTCGAAAAAACATTAGAATTTGTTGAAGACGAAAATTTAAATTCCTTGTTTGAGGAGCATGAAAGTTTTGAAAGCGAGCATGACGATGTTATAACGTTAGCAAAAACGATGTTAGCTAGTAATTATAAAAAAACAAATAGCACAGGATACTTCTAGCACTTATGATGATTTTAAATTGCAACCAAATCCTAAGGCGGTCACAGGCATCACTCTACCTACTATTAGTTTACCGAAGTTTAACGGTGCTTATGACGGATGGGTTGAATTTAAAGACTCATTTTCGGCTTTGATGCATGACGTTACTAACATTCAAAAATTTCATTATTTAAGGTCATCTTTGACAGGTGAAGCTTTAGAGGTTATAAACTCAATAGAATTTTCCGCCAACAGCTATCACATTGCATGGGAGGTATTATGTGAACGGTATGATAACTCCACACTTATTATTCACAATCATGCAAAGGCTCTTTTTGAATTGGAGCGCATACAAAGGGAATCGGCACAACAATTAAGAAAATTATTAGATGATGTATCTAAATGTGTTAGAGCATTAGAAGCCTTAAAAGAGCCAGTTAACCATTGGGATACTTTATTAATTTATTTAATTGTCTCAAAACTAGATTTAAAAACTTCAGATCGATGGCAAGAATATAAATTTAAAATCAAATTCCCAAAATTAAATGATTTAAAACTATTTTTGAGACAGCGTGCAGATTTATTAGAATGTAAATCGTATATCTTTGAATCACATGCTAAAAAAGTTTGGAAACCACAAACTACGCGTGCACTTTTAACAGAGAATAGAGATTGTCCAATATGCAAACAAGAGCATACATTAGGTTATTGTAAGGTATTTTTAAAATTAGAAAGAACTGCAAAGGTCAAAGACTTAAAATTGTGCTTAAATTGTTTAAAGCCTGGTCATTTTTTGATGCAATGTCATTCTGGAGGTTGTAGAAAATGCAATCGAAAGCACCATACTTTATTACATGTTCATTACAAACCACAGCAGCACAATTCCATTACGACACAGGCCAATGAAAATGAACCCGAAACAAAAGATATTAAAGAAAATCCAATAACCAATTGTAGTCATGCTAACCTAAAAACACAAGTCCTCTTAGCGACTGCTCTTGTAGAAATTTTAGATATTAATCAGAAACCTCATATGGTCAAAGCTCTATTGGTCCCAATCTAGTTTTATGACAAAGAAGTTATGTCAACGTCTATCATTAGAAACAATTAAAATTAATCATGCAGTAGGGGGAATAAATAAAAGTGTTTTCGTAATAAACGAAAGGTGCAACGAAACTATTTAAACCCATTATAATAATTTTGAACTTAAAATTACATTCCTCATTTTACCAACAATCACTGGAGATTTACCAACATTTGGATTTTTAACCCAAAACATTTAAACATTCCTCAACACATACGTTTGGCAGATCCTGATTTTAATACTCCATCATCTATAGACCTACTCATTGGCGCAGATCACTTCTGGCAATTATTAAGTGTTGGACAGATCAGTTTGGGGAAAAATCTACCAACTCTCCAGAAAACAAGATTAGAATGGATAATATCTGGACAGATGTACAGCTTTGAAGAAAAACAAAAACATATTGCAAACTTTCTTATAATTTAGCAATACAAAGGCAGCTTGAAAAGTTTTGGGAGATAGAAGAAATTCCAACGACATCTGCCAAATCAGCAGAACAATTGAACATCGAGAAGCAGTTTGTTGAGAACTTCAAGATTGCGGACGATGGAAGATTTGTGGTATCTCTACCATTAAAGGAGGAACCGGAAGTATTAGGAGACTCGCGGAGTCAAGCTGAATTGAGGTTGCTTGTTTTACAAAGAAAATTACTGGACGTTTCCAAGATTACATGGACAGATTCCACCATAGTTTTGGCTTGGCTGAAGTTGACTCCAAACAATCTGAAACCCTTTGTATCAAACAGGGTGGCAGAAATTCAAGAGTTAACACAGCAGTACGAATGGCGACATGTGCGAACGCACGATAACCCTGCAGATCCTATTAGTCGAGGAAAAGCAAGCTCATAAGTTTAACCCCATTTCTTGATGAACATAACGTATTGAGAGTTGGAGGGCGCCTCCAAAATACTGAGCTTTCATATGATTCTAAACATCCAATTATATTATCAGGAAGTCATTATCTATCTAAATTAATTTTAGTAAATGAACATAAACGCTTAGCCCACGCTGGAGTACAAATGCTTCTAGCTTCTACCAGGCAGCATTACTGGATCACAAATGGCAAAAACTTAGCTAAACGAGTTGTACATGAATGTGTTATGTTTTAGAGCAAAACCAAAAGGGTTCAATCCACTAACGGGTAATCTGCCAAAGGAACAAGTCACATGTACACAACCCTTTAACATAACCGGAGTGGATTATCCTTTAATGATGAAAGACCGTAAAGGGCGTGGTTGTAAACTTAAAAAAGTGTTATTTAGCGGTTTTCGTTTGTTTTGTCACTAAAGCCCTACATTTGGAATTAGTAACTGATCTTACAACTGATTCGTTTTTGCTAGCTTTAAAACGTTTTATTTCTCGTCGTGGCATGCCAAGTAAAATATATTCAGATAATGGTAAAAATTTTGTTTGTGCAAAAAATAAATTAAATGCTTTGGGTGAATTTCTTAAAAATAATCATGAAACAATAATTGAAAATTGTTCCAACCTTTTAATAGAGTGGTGTTTTATTCCACCGTACGCACCACATTTTGGTGGATTATGGGAGGCTGGGGTTTCTGTAAAATTTCATTTTCTCAGAGTAGGTAAAAATACAAATTTAACTTATGAAGAATTATGTACTCTTATGATACAAATTGAAGCTATTCTTAATTCACGTCCTATCACCCCCATCTCACCCGATCCCAACGACCTGTCTTGCCTTAAGCCTGCACATTTTCTAATTAGTCGCCGATTTACTCAATTTCCGGAAGCAGATCTAACAACCATTGCCGAAAATAGACTAAACGCCTATCAGAAGATCCAGAAAATGAACATTTTTGGATTCGTTGGCATAAGGAATACCTAAATCAGTTACAGCAACGTGCAAAATGGCGCTATACCACAGGAACCCTAGATGAAGGAGTAATGGTTATAGTGCGCGACGATAATTTACCTCCTTTAAAGTGGTCGCTTGGTAGAATAGTGCGCGTACATCCCGGCAAAGACAGCATAAACCGTGTAGCAACTATAAAAACAGTTAACGGTACCATTAAAGGAGCGTTTTCAAAGCTATGCGTATTACCCATAGAGAACAATAATTTAAATGCAGTTTAACGTTTTAAAAGTTGTATTTACGTAATCATTCTTATTATCAATGTTTTATTTTAAATACCTAATGGTATTTCAAGGGCGGGGGTATGTAGAAATCTAGTGATGATACCTCATTTAGTTACCTAGTAACATGTATTATTATGTTTTGTACATCATAGAGACGAAAATATATAAGTAAAGAAATCACACACATTCCTGTCTCTCATTTTTATTTAAATGGTTTTTATGCGGAAGAAAACTTATTCAAAACAAATACCATCATTATTATTAATCGGCTGCTACATATATGCATGTTCAAGTTTGTGCATTAAACATATACGTTACCGTAAACTTTGAACCTGGGCCAATAATTAAAAAAATATCCGGCTCAATTCTTTCAAATGTGTTTTTATCAATTTTGTTTTTTCTATGCTCGCAAGAACAATACGACGTAACCACCAATATTCTTAAAAAGTATATTTGGTGCCTATGTCCATTTTTATCGCCACAATAATAAAATGTCAAACGTGGGCTGTAGTGAAACAAGAGCGCTTACATGTCATATCCCTAATTTTAATCGAGCATAAATTTTCAATAAAATAAAATTAAACTTCGGATAAAATTCCAAAATTTTTAAAAACGACATGAAAATATTCAAGACATTTTTACTTTATCAAACGTAGTATTACAGAGTATTGTAATCGTGCCTAAAAAAAATTAGACTTTAGCGTAAATATGTACTTTTGGATCCCCTGAATATTTTTGACAAAGGTACAAAAAAATCTTTGTGTGTGTGTGTGTGTGTGTGTGTGTGTGTGTGTGTGTGTGTGTGTGTGTGTGTGTGTGTGTGTGTGTGTGTGTGTGTGTGTGTGTGTGTGTGTGTGTGTGTGTGTGTGTATGTGTGTACCCCTTTTTTGTGGCGGCGATTCCGGAGAAACTACTAAAGGTATCGGGACGCAACTTCACATTTAGAAGTTTCATGACCAGACTTAGAGTTGAAAAGCTGTTGGTTCAAACGAGTCCAAAGGAACTGGATGTTTATTCTTAGCATTTTTTAACGGTTTTGCAAATGAGCCGCCATTTCTGTAATTTCGTCAAAAGTTAAATAATAAATTAAAGCAGAGTAAATTCTGAATAATTTATGTCTATGAATTTTTTTGGTAAAATTAATAGTTTAGCTGCATGAGCAAATTCTATTTGATCGAGATCGGTCGTGTCTGCGTTAATATAAAACTAGTTAGCCAGGACAGATATTTTCATTCTAACGACAGTAGCTAGTGTCAAACGCTGATGTTTTGACAATACCTACTGTCAATAGAATCCACACATCTGTCAAATCCTGGCTAACTAGTTTTATTTAAATGCAGACACGACCGATCTCGATCGAATAGAATCTCATGCAGCTATGTATATGTACTATTAATTTTATATATAGCATGAGGCAAGTCATGTGCCTCATCAGATTTTTTTTATTCTTTATAAACTGTTATTATATGAAAGAATTCTTATTATTATACAACTGTTTATAGACGATTAAAAGTTAAAAAAAAATATTTATTTATATTTATTCTATTATTTTACTTTGTGGGTGGGGGTGGGGCCCCCATAGGTAATTTGCCTAGGGACCCCGACTATCCTTAATCCGCCACTGAATACGGCATAATGTAGGCAAGGCCATAATCGCGAATATTAAAGCCAAAAATGTGCAAATTTTAAGATAAGTGCCACGAACTGAAAAAGGATCGGGTAATCTCAAAACTATTTGTACAGCCAAGTACCCCGACGAAGGCCAAGCGTTGTTTACCTGGTTTTTGCAGCAGCGTGAACGTATGCTCGATCTCTGCGGCTATAAAGGAAGAAAAAACGCGAATACAAACCACGTTAGATTCGTTTGTAATCACCCAGTAAGTGGTTACAAAAGAATCTAAGAGTGTTTAAACGAGTTCATATGCTTTTTGTATCTTGAATGTTTATTTATTTACGTTGTGTTTGTATTGTGTTGCTTTGTTTTTTTTTTGTTTAAAAAAACGTTAAGGTATATGTATTATTTTTTTCCCAAACTGAAGTAAACAAAAACGTATTCTAGACCCTAGTACCCTAGCAATAGGTAACTGACGGGTATCTATTATCCAAACTTTTTCATTTTTATAATTCCGAACGATTATAGATACCATTTTAAAATGTGTAAAATAATAAAAAAATAAAAGGTATCCATACACCGAACGCCGTTCGGATTATAGATACATTTTATACTATAGGATACGGTACAATAGTTATTTTTTCAAAACTTTGAAGTTTAACACGGTATAAATAAGAGAAAAAAAAATAAAAAAACTGTCATCAAAATGTTCACTAATTAGAATTATTAACAATATTTTAAAAGCTAATTTATGATACTTAAGATAACAACTTGTGACGTCCAATATGAATTGAAAAAAAAATATTTTTAGGACAGTCTTGTAGTGTTTTGATTCGAATTTCTGAATCCAAAATTCCATATCTCTATCATTCTTAATTCATGAGAAAATAAGGATACCGCATTATTGACTCACCTTCTATCAGTTGCGGGTAGTTGCAATAATTTACGTTCTCAACAATTGATCTAGAGTTCGCACTATCACACAAATGTAAATCTATTTACCTAGAAAACTTAAAACTTGCACTATTTAAAACGCTATTTAGAGTTAGAGTTACATTTTTTTCATAACTTTTGATAATTTTGATAATTAACATACACAGTTCAATAATTACTGTACAAAAATGGATATATGTGTAACACCAACCTTCGACAACAAGATTCATGTTTGGAAATAACACACTATATCCAACCTATATCCAGCCTTCAAACACGCGGTCTATAGATAGATATTAAATTTCGACTGGTAAAAAATATTATATTTGATAGCAAATACGCCAGCTTATTTGGATGGTTGAATGCCAGCTTATGATTCCTGCAAGAGGCATCCGTTGCTGTCGGGGAAATGTCTAAAACGAAATTGATGGTAACAGAGATATTTTCGTCCATTAAAAATCTCAGGTTTGACATTTAAAAAAACACCAGTAGATTTCTGTAGTAAAACAGTATAACAATAGATGACTATTTAAAACAGTAGTTTTACTGTTAAAACAGTGGATCTGGCACCACTGATCAGTGGCGGATTTCAGGGCCGATTCGCCCCTAGGCACTATTTGTCCGAGCGCCCCTCCCAAGACCTTAAATTATGTAAATAGAAATTTCTCACAAAAAAAGGTGTCAAGTTTATCGAATTGTTTAAAAAATCTATATTCTCGCTCTTGTTTTTCTTCCGCTTTTTTTTTAAGTTCATCACCACATTTTTCTTTTCACTCATTTCTTTGCTATTACTTGCCTACGCGTATTGTCGTTGTTGCTATTATTTGTTGCGTATTGCACAAAAATAACCTTTTGGGGACAAAATTCTTTAACTTTGTAATTTTTAGATGAATTCTTATAAAATGTGGTGTGCATAAAAAGAAAGGACCAAGGTTTAATCGCAGTAAAAAAATCATTAAAATGTTATTAATTATTATTCGCCGGCAAATTATTCTTTTAAGTTTCGCCGCCACACGCTGCTTAAGTGCACGAACACATAGTTAGCGACGCTGATAGCAGTGCTTCTAGCAGTGCTGGTAACGTCGGTGGTAGCGGAGCGTTTGAATACACAGGTGCTTATGGCAATAAACACACAGTCCGCGGAATCAGCACCGCTAGCAGCACCGCTCGAAGGCCGCGCTCATTGCCATAAGCACCTGTATATTAAAACCAGGGATGTAAAAGCATAATTTACCCCGTAAATTACCAAATTAATTACCGTAATTAATGGTAATTTACCGATTTTTGATTACTGCAATTTACGGCTTAAATTACGGATGGTAATTTACAAGTAATTTACCAAAATTTTAATTACAGTTGTTAATTTACCGGAATTTATAAATCAATTTCAAAAGGTTTCCATCAGTACTTGCGCGAATGTTCTCCACCACTCCTAAGCAGTCGACAAGTGCACTGTTGTTTGTGCTTTGCCTGGGATGTAAGAGCGTAATTTATCGGGTAAATTACTAAATAAATTATCGTAATTAATGGTATTTTCCGGATTTTTAATTAGTTAATTCAGCGGAGCCAATACTGCACATTTTAAATCAGAAGCCATCTATCTACTATCAAATTCATGATGTAAAGAACTATTCTGGTGGTCCGGATAAAATGTGATAGTTGTTTGTAAAACCGGGCGTTGTCGTTTTGTAAGTCGGTAATAAATTACAGTATTTTATACTATAATTATGCTGTTAGACTGTCCATTTTATAAATATCTGGCATAAAAAGTATTTTTATTGTAGTCCGTGCTTTCATTTTAATAATGTATTGCTATTATTAAATCATGAAAAGCATCAGCGATTGGTGGTTATCTACAATATAATTGACTTATAAGGCTGTATCCATTTGTTTTTACATAACTTACTGTCATCGGTAAATTATCATTTTCAATTCCCCGGTAATTTAAGAAAATATAATTCACCAATTGCAATTTTAAATTACGTGGTAATTTAAATTTGAAAGTAATATTTTTAATTTCAGCGGTAATTTACTGAAAAAATTAATTACGGAAATTTAACATCTTTAGTCAGATTGCTAGTTATCTACAAAATAATGACTTTTACTTACCAAACATTTTTATTAACATAAGTAGCATTCATAACCTACATTGATCGGTATTAACGCCGGTTTAATTTAACATTGAATTTTTAATTACCCGGTAATTTAAACCACGTATTACCATTTTGAATTTTTAATTACTCGGTAATTTAAGCCAAAGTAATTTACTATTTTTAATTACCGTAATGTAACATCACTAATTCAAACGCGCCGCTATCAGCGCCGCTACCAGCACTGCTACCAGCGTCGCTAACTATGTGTCCGTGCACTAAGTCGGCTTTTTTTGATGTTCGGGAATACTTGCGATTGCGCCCTTTTTCTTTGCGCGCCCCTAGGCACGTGCCTAACGTTCCTTATGGGAAATCCGCCTCTGCCACTGATAGAGAGCAACATAAATTCCCTGCATTAGCTTCGCATGTGACGACAATGCGCTATGCGTGTGCGCGAACAAATTTGAGATAGCGGAAAACTTGTACACTATGTATTGTACACGCTTGTACTGTACACTGTACCGGTGCCCGAATCGAATATTCGGACAACATAGGACATTAGGACAACTAGCGGTTACGATATTAAGTGTGTTGTAGTTTGTAATGTGACTTCTTATCGGTCACATTATTAGTCTACCTAGTATATCTAGTATACCACAAAATAAACTAAAATTAAAATTATGTAGAAAGCATATTTTTTAAAAAACTTCTTTTTATTAAAAAATTTACAAATTTTAGTAAATTCACAAATTTTTTATATTGATTAAGTCATTAAGTTAGATTAAGTCACCGGAAATCTGCACACATGCAAAATTTCAACTCGATGGGACAATTTTTTAAAATTTTGAAATTTGTTCTAAATTTTATGGCTATTGACAGTCCAATGTAAATACAAATATGCTTCATCAGAAAATGTTATACGCCGCCAGAACATTGGATCGCGACTACAAATTTCCATAATTCGTTCATCGAGTTCTTGTATATAATCAAAGTTACTTGCATGGACCAATTTAACGTTATAGCGATGAATTTTTTTTATTTTTTTAAGTTTCAATACCGAAACATGGCACATATGCTCTAAAGCAGGGGTCGGCAACCTTTTCTAACATAGGGGCCCCAGTCAACGTTTACTATTACTACTCGGGCCGCAAGCATATGAAGTTAATAAGGATAAAATGGTAGGGCAAACAACACCAACTTAAGTTTAAATTTTATTACCTACTCTTATCTTTCTGGTTCACTGTATATTAAATAAACTTAACGAAAAATAATAAAATTATTATTATTATTATTATAAAGGAAAACTGAACAATATTATGGTTAGGCTGTCTAAAAAATTAGAGGTGGCCAGGCACATGACTTTATTATACTATACATAAAATTAATAGTTTAGCTGCATGATATTCTATTTGATCGAGATCGGTCGTGTCTGCATTAACATAAAACTAGTTGGCCAGGATTGTCAAAAGATCAGGGTTTGACACTAACTACGGTCATTGAAATGAAAATAGGTATCTGTCAAATCCTGGCTAACTAGTTTTATATTAATGCAGACACAACCGATGTCGATCAACTAGAATTTGCTCATGCGGCTAAACTATTAATTTTACCAAAAAATGTCATAGACATAAATTATACAAAACTTCCTCTACTTTAATTTATTATTTAACTATTTTGACGAAATTGCAGAAATGGAATAATTTGCAAAATTCTTGAAAAATGCTTAAAGCTCACATCTACTTCCTTTGGACTCTTGAAGTTTAGTCATGAAACTTCTAAATATGAAGTTTCGTCCCGATACCTTTAGTAGTTTCTCCGGAATCGTCGCGCCCGTCGCCACAAAAACGGGTACACACACATACACACATACACACACACACAGACATTTTTTGTACCTTGGTCAAAAATGTTCAGGGGACCCAGAAGACATATTTCCGCTAAAACCACAATTTTCTTTTTTGGCACGATTGCAATACTTTAACATACTATGGATGATAAAGTAAAAATCTAATGTGGCCAGGCACATGACTTTATCATACTATGTATAAAATTAATAGTTTAGCTGCATGAGATTCTATTTGATCGAGATCGGCTATGTCTGCATTATAATAAAACTAGTAGAACTAGACAGATATCTCGATTAAAGCTGCGTTCGGATATTGTACTCCGTTGACACCGGGTACACCGTCCAACTGACACTTACGTGTTAGTGGGTGTAAAAAGTGAAACGGTGTTCAATATCCGAACGCAGCCGATATTGACAGTAGTATTTTCAAAACATTAGCGTTTGACACTAGCTACTGTCATTCGAATCAAAAAATCTGACATATCCTGGCTACTAGTTTTAATGCAGTACGACCTATCTCGATGAAATAGAATTTGCTCATTCAGCTAAACTATAAATTCTACCAAAAAATGTCATATACATAAATTATAGAAAATTTCCTCTCCTTTAATTTATCATTTAACTATTTTGACGACATTACAGAAATAGCGGCTCATTTGCAAAATCTTCGAAAAATGCTAAGAGTAAACCACCAGTTCCTTTGGACCCTTTTCAACAGAAAGCTTTTCAGCTCTAAGTTTGGTTATGAAACTTCTAAATATGAAGTTTCGTCCCGATACCTTTAGTAGTTTCTCCGGAATCGTCGCCACAAAAACGGGTACACACACACACACACACACACACACACACACACACACACACACACACACACACACACACACACACACACACACACACACACACACACACACACACACACACACACACACACACACACACACACACACACACACACACACACACACACACACACACACACACACACACACACACACACACACACACACACACACACACACACACACACACACACACACACACACACACACACACACACACACACACACACACACACACACACACACACACACACACACACACACACACACACACACACACACACACACACACACACACACACACACACACACACACACACACACACACACACACACACACACACACACACACACACACACACACACACACACACACACACACACACACACACACACACACACACACACACACACACACACACACACACACACACACACACACACACACACACACACACACACACACACACACACACACACACACACACACACACACACACACACACACACACACACACACACACACACACACACACACACACACACACACACACACACACACACACACACACACACACACACACACACACACACACACACACACACACACACACACACACACACACACACACACACACACACACACACACACACACACACACACACACACACACACACACACACACACACACACACACACACACACACACACACACACACACACACACACACACACACACACACACACACACACACACACACACACACACACACACACACACACACACACACACACACACACACACACACACACACACACACACACACACACACACACACACACACACACACACACACACACACACACACACACACACACACACACACACACACACACACACACACACACACACACACACACACACACACACACACACACACACACACACACACACACACACACACACACACACACACACACACACACACACACACACACACACACACACACACACACACACACACACACACACACACACACACACACACACACACACACACACACACACACACACACACACACACACACACACACACACACACACACACACACACACACACACACACACACACACACACACACACACACACACACACACACACACACACACACACACACACACACACACACACACACACACACACACACACACACACACACACACACACACACACACACACACACACACACACACACACACACACACACACACACACACACACACACACACACACACACACACACACACACACACACACACACACACACACACACACACACACACACACACACACACACACACACACACACACACACACACACACACACACACACACACACACACACACACACACACACACACACACACACACACACACACACACACACACACACACACACACACACACACACACACACACACACACACACACACACACACACACACACACACACACACACACACACACACACACACACACACACACACACACACACACACACACACACACACACACACACACACACACACACACACACACACACACACACACACACACACACACACACACACACACACACACACACACACACACACACACACACACACACACACACACACACACACACACACACACACACACACACACACACACACACACACACACACACACACACACACACACACACACACACACACACACACACACACACACACACACACACACACACACACACACACACACACACACACACACACACACACACACACACACACACACACACACACACACACACACACACACACACACACACACACACACACACACACACACACACACACACACACACACACACACACACACACACACACACACACACACACACACACACACACACACACACACACACACACACACACACACACACACACACACACACACACACACACACACACACACACACACACACACACACACACACACACACACACACACACACACACACACACACACACACACACACACACACACACACACACACACACACACACACACACACACACACACACACACACACACACACACACACACACACACACACACACACACACACACACAGACACACAGACACACAGACACACAGACACACAGACACACAGACACACAGACACACAGACACACAGACACACAGACACACAGACACACAGACACACAGACACACAGACACACAGACACACAGACACACAGACACACAGACACACAGACACACAGACACACAGACACACAGACACACAGACACACAGACACACAGACACACAGACACACAGACACACAGACACACAGACACACAGACACACAGACACACAGACACACAGACACACAGACACACAGACACACAGACACACAGACACACAGACACACAGACACACAGACACACAGACACACAGACACACAGACACACAGACACACAGACACACAGACACACAGACACACAGACACACAGACACACAGACACACAGACACACAGACACACAGACACACAGACACACAGACACACAGACACACAGACACACAGACACACAGACACACAGACACACAGACACACAGACACACAGACACACAGACACACAGACACACAGACACACAGACACACAGACACACAGACACACAGACACACAGACACACAGACACACAGACACACAGACACACAGACACACAGACACACAGACACACAGACACACAGACACACAGACACACAGACACACAGACACACAGACACACAGACACACAGACACACAGACACACAGACACACAGACACACAGACACACAGACACACAGACACACAGACACACAGACACACAGACACACAGACACACAGACACACAGACACACAGACACACAGACACACAGACACACAGACACACAGACACACAGACACACAGACACACAGACACACAGACACACAGACACACAGACACACAGACACACAGACACACAGACACACAGACACACAGACACACAGACACACAGACACACAGACACACAGACACACAGACACACAGACACACAGACACACAGACACACAGACACACAGACACACAGACACACAGACACACAGACACACAGACACACAGACACACAGACACACAGACACACAGACACACAGACACACAGACACACAGACACACAGACACACAGACACACAGACACACAGACACACAGACACACAGACACACAGACACACAGACACACAGACACACAGACACACAGACACACAGACACACAGACACACAGACACACAGACACACAGACACACAGACACACAGACACACAGACACACAGACACACAGACACACAGACACACAGACACACAGACACACAGACACACAGACACACAGACACACAGACACACAGACACACAGACACACAGACACACAGACACACAGACACACAGACACACAGACACACAGACACACAGACACACAGACACACAGACACACAGACACACAGACACACAGACACACAGACACACAGACACACAGACACACAGACACACAGACACACAGACACACAGACACACAGACACACAGACACACAGACACACAGACACACAGACACACAGACACACAGACACACAGACACACAGACACACAGACACACAGACACACAGACACACAGACACACAGACACACAGACACACAGACACACAGACACACAGACACACAGACACACAGACACACAGACACACAGACACACAGACACACAGACACACAGACACACAGACACACAGACACACAGACACACAGACACACAGACACACAGACACACAGACACACAGACACACAGACACACAGACACACAGACACACAGACACACAGACACACAGACACACAGACACACAGACACACAGACACACAGACACACAGACACACAGACACACAGACACACAGACACACAGACACACAGACACACAGACACACAGACACACAGACACACAGACACACAGACACACAGACACACAGACACACAGACACACAGACACACAGACACACAGACACACAGACACACAGACACACAGACACACAGACACACAGACACACAGACACACAGACACACAGACACACAGACACACAGACACACAGACACACAGACACACAGACACACAGACACACAGACACACAGACACACAGACACACAGACACACAGACACACAGACACACAGACACACAGACACACAGACACACAGACACACAGACACACAGACACACAGACACACAGACACACAGACACACAGACACACAGACACACAGACACACAGACACACAGACACACAGACACACAGACACACAGACACACAGACACACAGACACACAGACACACAGACACACAGACACACAGACACACAGACACACAGACACACAGACACACAGACACACAGACACACAGACACACAGACACACAGACACACAGACACACAGACACACAGACACACAGACACACAGACACACAGACACACAGACACACAGACACACAGACACACAGACACACAGACACACAGACACACAGACACACAGACACACAGACACACAGACACACAGACACACAGACACACAGACACACAGACACACAGACACACAGACACACAGACACACAGACACACAGACACACAGACACACAGACACACAGACACACAGACACACAGACACACAGACACACAGACACACAGACACACAGACACACAGACACACAGACACACAGACACACAGACACACAGACACACAGACACACAGACACACAGACACACAGACACACAGACACACAGACACACAGACACACAGACACACAGACACACAGACACACAGACACACAGACACACAGACACACAGACACACAGACACACAGACACACAGACACACAGACACACAGACACACAGACACACAGACACACAGACACACAGACACACAGACACACAGACACACAGACACACAGACACACAGACACACAGACACACAGACACACAGACACACAGACACACAGACACACAGACACACAGACACACAGACACACAGACACACAGACACACAGACACACAGACACACAGACACACAGACACACAGACACACAGACACACAGACACACAGACACACAGACACACAGACACACAGACACACAGACACACAGACACACAGACACACAGACACACAGACACACAGACACACAGACACACAGACACACAGACACACAGACACACAGACACACAGACACACAGACACACAGACACACAGACACACAGACACACAGACACACAGACACACAGACACACAGACACACAGACACACAGACACACAGACACACAGACACACAGACACACAGACACACAGACACACAGACACACAGACACACAGACACACAGACACACAGACACACAGACACACAGACACACAGACACACAGACACACAGACACACAGACACACAGACACACAGACACACAGACACACAGACACACAGACACACAGACACACAGACACACAGACACACAGACACACAGACACACAGACACACAGACACACAGACACACAGACACACAGACACACAGACACACAGACACACAGACACACAGACACACAGACACACAGACACACAGACACACAGACACACAGACACACAGACACACAGACACACAGACACACAGACACACAGACACACAGACACACAGACACACAGACACACAGACACACAGACACACAGACACACAGACACACAGACACACAGACACACAGACACACAGACACACAGACACACAGACACACAGACACACAGACACACAGACACACAGACACACAGACACACAGACACACAGACACACAGACACACAGACACACAGACACACAGACACACAGACACACAGACACACAGACACACAGACACACAGACACACAGACACACAGACACACAGACACACAGACACACAGACACACAGACACACAGACACACAGACACACAGACACACAGACACACAGACACACAGACACACAGACACACAGACACACAGACACACAGACACACAGACACACAGACACACAGACACACAGACACACAGACACACAGACACACAGACACACAGACACACAGACACACAGACACACAGACACACAGACACACAGACACACAGACACACAGACACACAGACACACAGACACACAGACACACAGACACACAGACACACAGACACACAGACACACAGACACACAGACACACAGACACACAGACACACAGACACACAGACACACAGACACACAGACACACAGACACACAGACACACAGACACACAGACACACAGACACACAGACACACAGACACACAGACACACAGACACACAGACACACAGACACACAGACACACAGACACACAGACACACAGACACACAGACACACACACACACACACACACACACACACACACACACACACACACACACACACACACACACACACACACACACACACACACACACACACACACACACACACACACACACACACACACACACACACACACACACACACACACACACACACACACACACACACACACACACACACACACACACACACACACACACACACACACACACACACACACACACACACACCACACACACACACACACACACACACACACACACACACACACACACACACACACACACACACACACACACACACACACACACACACACACACACACACACACACACACACACACACACACACACACACACACACACACACACACACACACACACACACACACACACACACACACACACACACACACACACACACACACACACACACACACACACACACACACACACACACACACACACACACACACACACACACACACACACACACACACACACACACACACACACACACACACACACACACACACACACACACACACACACACACACACACACACACACACACACACACACACACACACACACACACACACACACACACACACACACACACACACACACACACACACACACACACACACACACACACACACACACACACACACACACACACACACACACACACACACACACACACACACACACACACACACACACACACACACACACACACACACACACACACACACACACACACACACACACACACACACACACACACACACACACACACACACACACACACACACACACACACACACACACACACACACACACACACACACACACACACACACACACACACACACACACACACACACACACACACACACACACACACACACACACACACACACACACACACACACACACACACACACACACACACACACACACACACACACACACACACACACACACACACACACACACACACACACACACACACACACACACACACACACACACACACACACACACACACACACACACACACACACACACACACACACACACACACACACACACACACACACACACACACACACACACACACACACACACACACACACACACACACACACACACACACACACACACACACACACACACACACACACACACACACACACACACACACACACACACACACACACACACACACACACACACACACACACACACACACACACACACACACACACACACACACACACACACACACACACACACACACACACACACACACACACACACACACACACACACACACACACACACACACACACACACACACACACACACACACACACACACACACACACACACACACACACACACACACACACACACACACACACACACACACACACACACACACACACACACACACACACACACACACACACACACACACACACACACACACACACACACACACACACACACACACACACACACACACACACACACACACACACACACACACACACACACACACACACACACACACACACACACACACACACACACACACACACACACACACACACACACACACACACACACACACACACACACACACACACACACACACACACACACACACACACACACACACACACACACACACACACACACACACACACACACACACACACACACACACACACACCACACACACACACACACACACACACACACACACACACACACACACACACACACACACACACACACACACACACACACACTACATCCACCCCCCCCCCCCCACACAGACACACAGACCTCCACAGAC
>OZ014510.1:30271714-30397833 GCA_963966075.1 Aphodius sticticus | reverse complement strand
TTCAATAAAAATGCGTACTAGGTACATACTTGCATGACAATAAATTTTGTCTGTGCCAAAATTAAATGGAAAACTATATTGAACCTCAAAATACTCCTCAATATTTAACGTATTTTCAGCTAGAGTACGTCACCGACCAATGTTCATTTTCTATGATACATGTCAAATAATAATAATAAAATAATTTCGAAGTTGAAAAACCGCAAAATCTATTCAACCGGACAACTGTATCTGTGGAAGTGGTATATGTACAGCCAAATTAAACAATTTGTTTTTCAAACTACAAATTAAACAAGTAGGTCAATTAAGAAAAGAATAATAATAAATAAATAAAAAATTGCGGGGACAAATAGTGAGTTTGAACACATGGAACGTTTCTATGAACTTCCTGCTGTTTTGGCTTAAATACTTAGAATATTAGAATATAATGTTCACAAATCTATTAAATCTAGCATTCAGGTCGGTCAGTTGTTGAATTGGAAGACATGTTCCTTGGTTCTTATCATAATTTATGTCTATGATCGTAGACTTTACAAATTTTATTAAAGCCCATCGGGATTCACAGTTAATTCAGACATAGTGACCGCCATAAATCCACATGCGGATAATAGATTCCTAAAAAATGCTGATCTTCGTAAAAGATTGACGTTTTTTTTCAAAATCAAAATCAAACCACCAGTTTGTACAAATACGGGACAGTTCCATTATTACCGAAAACTTTTAATTGTATAGTTGTAAACCAAACAGGTGTGTTCAAATTGGAAATCAGAAGTTTACAGATGGGTTACCAATGGCCTGAAGGTTCGCTGTAAAAACACAAGAACGACTTTGAGGAGTTAGGATACAACTAAAAATGATTGTCATAGTAAGTACAATAGCTTGTACGGTCTAAAATCTTCTGTGGAAAGTAAGATATTCTTATTTACCATTTTTTCTAAGAATTGACAATATATGCGATAGTTTGCAGTAACAAAATGAACAGTATTTAATACAAATAGGTACAAGGAATATCCAAGTACTTGCTTCTAACAAAATAAAATGAAAGGGAAAATCAATAGCTGATTCATAATGGTCATTCATCCTACTATTGAAAATTGCTTGAGTATTCATGAAGCTAAAGATGTAAGAAGAAGCCATATGTACCTACTCTTTAATTTGTTCGATGTCAATCTAAGGATCCTGTTATAGCAAGGTAAACACAAATGCACCTACGTGATTTAGAAAGACCCAGACTCTAAAACAGACAGTACCTATAAGATGCTCTCATACAGAATTTGGCAAAGTAGCATTTCCATACTGGCCATAATACCTATAAACGAACAAACGAATGTATAATTTAAGCTAATTGTTAATGTCTATACTTTCGGCTTAGGTACATTTTGGTTTTCAATATTCCAAAGGATATTAAATCAGTATGATACTATGGATCTTATACTGATAATATAGTGGACCGCTTAAAGTACTAATTAAAACGCGTCATTAATTTTATAGAATCTCTAGTGAATAGAAGTTTAAATAGCTCAATATACGCATACAAATCAGCTTTAATACAGACTATTAATTTTTCATAAAATGAATACTTTTTTCAAAAGTTTTCTGAAGTGTAAATGTTTCATTCAACCCTCACCAAATAATGGCTGTGCTGGATGTCGATCACCAGCTAAATTATATATTAGACGAACAATATCCACATTAGAATCGTTTTTTAGAGCAAATTACCAATAAATTATTAATGCTCATTAGCATTATCTGAGACTCGTATATTAGCCACGATGGCACAAATAAAATCAAAAGTATTCTATTCCCTACTTACATAATTATGTTAGCAATATTTTATCTAGGTATATCCGAAGACCAGGTTAAATAAAACCGCTCAGGAAAAACTCGCAGCTTAGTATATCGTATTGGAATAATAGCATATTAGGCAGAAAAGTTATTATTAGTATGCTCATTTGGGAAAAATGCAAATCCGCAACTAGTGTACATTCTGTACCACAGTATTGCTGTAGCAGCGGTTCTAGATTGACTAAATAAGTATCTCAATTGAATTAACTTTAATTGATACGCATTTTATAAGACGTCTCTAATGTCTCTACCCGCCGATTCAACTAGTTTTGCAAGGCAGTCTTGTCTATTGAAAATACTTTAAATAATTCATAGACGCTTCTTGATAGTATGCTACTAGCTAGGTATCAGGATGATACTATTGTGTAAAAAAATATGTGCTTTGAATTCTAACCTACTAGATTATCAAGTAAATAAACTTTGTTTTAGCCTGAATGTTCATAGATCGTAGTTTTTCTTAACATCTACAGGGTGTAAAATGTGAGGAATGTTAGCGAAGGATAATTAACAGATTGGACGACTTACCTATAAGGAAGGACAATCCTAATTATCCGAGCTAACATTCCGAACATTTTACAACCCACCCTAGGTTCCCAACCCTATACGATCTATTTACATTGAGCACGCGACAATATAATGACGAATCCATGGCCCGAGAGGTGATATATCGAAGTGTAATAGAGAAAAAAGTTGTTTCTTTCTTTAAAATTGTGAGTCAACGCACAGCGGCTTTATATACTACAGGGTGTAAAATGTTCGGAATGTTAGCTCGGATAATTAGGATTGTCCTTCCTTATAGGTAAGTCGTCCAATCTGTTAATTATTGGCGATTAGGGTTATAAGTTTGACAATTAATTGTCTGTATTGTCACTCATCAATATCAATATTATTGGCGATTAAGGTTATAAGTTTGACAATTAATTGTCTGTATTTTCACTCACCTCCGAATTGTTTGTATTGTTATTCAACTTCCTAGATACGCATGTCACTTGATAACGTCAAAATATTTATTAATATTAAACAAGCGGAGGAACAAAACCATTGTAGGGCATAAAATTTTGTATGTACCTCGGGCATTACTTGATGTTTATACCCTCGGGCGACTTAAAAAGCGCGAGGGCCGATAGGCCCGAGACTGTCACCCTCGGGGCATAAACATCCGTCTAATGCCCTTGGTACATAAATAACTATTATGTCCTACATGATCATAAAGTGTCATTTTACATCTTAGTTACCGGGACGAAAACAGCTACTTTTTGTGCCCTAGGGCGATAAAGATTCTTTATGCGCCCTAGGGCATAAAGGGTTGCCATGGTTATATGTCAAATATATCAAGTATTTGTCATTCAAATTGTAAATTTTAAATCGTCAATGTCAATTATTGGCGATTAAAAGGCGATTTCGCGTGGCTAAACGGTTCGATTTGGTTCCGGTTGGCGGTTGGATGCGGTTGACAGAGCGGTTCTAAACCGTCATCATTTTTACAACGTCAGTAACAGCTCGACGGAAAATGATCCGGGTCGATTTATAGGTTAGGTGCTCCACTTACTGTTAAATATGACAGTAATGACATACGCAGTGGTCTACTGCGCATTCCGACAACGACATACGTACCATTTTACCAACATTTTACAACTTATAACCTAAAAATGACAACCCAAACGAACCGATATTTCAAACCGTCTTGCCAGGCAGGTGCAAGATTTTGACGGACCGAATCGAACCAACTGCAACCGCAACGTCATCAATCGCCATGTGAAAATGGTTGGTTCAAATCAGTAGTCGAACCGCAACCGAACCGTTCCACGCGAAATCGCCTAAAGTTATTCTGTTTGAGAAATAATTGTCTGTATTGTCACTCATCAATGTCAATTATTGGCGATTAAGGTTATAAGTTTGACAATTAATTATTATTATATATTGTCACTCCGAATTGTTTGTATGGTTATTCAACTCCGTATGACTCCGTAGATACGCTGTCACTTGATAACGTCAAAATATTTATTAATATTATTCAAACGGAGGTAAAAACCATTGTAGGACATAAAATTTTGTATGTACCTCGGGCATTACTTGATGTTTATACCCTCGGGCGACTTAAAAAGAGCGAGGGCCGATAGGCCCTCGCTCTTTGCACTCGATGTCGGTGTTCCAAATTTTACAAAACAAGCAGGCGCGACAGCCGTGATTTAAAAGATTCCGCTAGATGGCGCTACTACAGAAGCGGCAAATTTATGATTTCAAACTGACACGGACACTGTCACATTGACAGGAAAGTTTAAAAGCCACTGTAACACTGACAGGAAAGTGTAAAACCATTTGCCGCTGTCCGTCACTGGTCCGTCACTACTTCACAACCTGACGATCAAATAACGAATAAACTAGCGCCGCGCTGTGGGAAAACAAGTAAGTACGGCCAACGTTCGCGCATGCCCGTTCAAATTTCTAACGGCGGAAAAAGTCGACTGTCCCAGCTTGTATATATCTCATCGCTGGTTTACCTGCATGAGATTCTATTTGGTCGAGAACCATAGATTTTGTCTGTTTATACTTGACTTAAATTTTACCGGTCTCAATCACAAAATTATACGGCGCGCCTTTGGAATTGACGTCACCGCGAATTTATGCCCCACCCCAGACCGCTCAACTTAAATGAAACGAACAGTACTATGCGCGCCAAGAAAAAGTCGTACAGCTAATTTTTACATAATGTAATACTGGCTTTTTTTGTCAACTTGACAGTTTATGCATGTTTGTACTTAAGATTAATGTCAGAATGACAGTGTATAGGTTATAAAAGAACCATTTACAAAGCTAATAAAAATATGTTCAGTATATTTGGTTGCATATGTGGTGTACGACTTTTTTTAGGCGCGCATAGTACGTCTTCTCTGACGACTGTCACTTTTGACAACCCCGAAGATTCTTTGACCCAAGAATATTAATGTTTGCCCCCACATTGGCGCGATAGACTGCCGTTCCGTTTACTTGCCATATCAAAACTACAAAATGGGAAAAAACAGCTTTGTGGAAGTGATGCAAAATTTCGGTCGCTGCCTCCCGCACTATATACTTGGAATATCTTATTCCAGTAAAATTCAATGGCATAGCAGATATACTGAACTTATTCTTTGTTCTCATTGGTTGAATTAAAAGTCAAAAGTTAACGCACGTCAAATTGTCAGTTTGTGCAGCGCTTTCCATTATTTTATTGTAATGACGCAGAAGAGAGCAAAGATTCTACATGAAAATCATCAATTGTGAAACACAAGGGTTTTTAAACATTATTTTTATTAAGATCTTAAATAAATAGGTCTCATTTATTATTGTGCTATACAGTGTAATAAACAATTTGCCGCATCCAAAGTGCATTCTTCAGTTCAAGTAGAAGCAATCTGGGAGAAATAAGGTCCATCGAAAGTAATTTGACGAAGGACTCTGACAATACTGGCTTAATTTTTTCTTGATCGACAATATCAGTAAATTGTGCTTTTCTAGCTACTGTCCGCTAGGAAAAACTTGCTAATCGCAGGTAAAAGTGAAAGAAAATGCCATCAGACGTCCGGGAGTTTTAAATTAGATAACCGAAAAGAAGATGAATTTATCGGAGCATGACGTTAGCTTGAAAAAAAAACTGATGTGGCCAAGCACATGACTTTATCATACTATATATAAAATTAATAGTTTAGCTGCATGAGATTCCATTAAGACAAATATATTAATTAAAGAAAATACACGTTATGAATTAACATAATTTCAAATGCTATAAAACAAACGGCGCCTTGCGCCGTGGGCGTTTATCCGAAATTGTATTTACAAATTTGAAATCTTTACGATTTACCCGCCAGTGAGTGAACATCTTGGCGAGTAAATTTTAAATAATGGACGACGATAAAACGATAAAAAACGCTTTACAAAAATATTTAAAACGACGTAAAACGTTTGGTCTAAAGATTATTGAATAAAACACGAACAGACACAGCACACACACACGC
Organism: Aphodius sticticus; assembly: GCA_963966075.1. Taxonomy (NCBI): domain Eukaryota; kingdom Metazoa; phylum Arthropoda; class Insecta; order Coleoptera; family Scarabaeidae; genus Aphodius; species Aphodius sticticus. Next base: position 30,391,993 of record OZ014510.1, on the reverse strand, counting down.
AACTACCGCCACCGCCTTCGCCGTCTCCTTCGTTGATCAACGTCATCTCCATCGCCTACGTCCTGCTTCAGCATCTAAGTAGTTGCAGAGGTCCTGCATCCGCATCGCCTTCGTGCTCGTCCCCAGGCTGCTCAGGTGGTTCCGGCGCTGCAACCTCTTGCGGATATGTTGATGCTATTGGCAGTAGGTATTGTCGAAACATCACCCTTTGACACTACCTACAGTCATTAGAATGAAAATCCTGGCTACTAGTTTTAACGCCGACACGACCGATCTCAATTTGAATCTGCTCCTGCAGCCAAACTATTAATTTTACAAAAAATTTCATAGACATAAATTATACAAAATTTCCTCTACTTTAATTTATTATTATTATGACGAAATTACAGAAATCGCCATTTCTGCAAAATCCTAGAAAAATGCTTGGAGGAAATGTCCAGTTCCTTTGGACCCTTTTAAGCCAAAAGCTTTTTAGCTCTAAGTTTGGTCATGAAACTTCTAAATACGAAGTTTCGCCCCAATACCTTTAGTAGTTTCTCCGGAATCGTCGCCACAAAAACGGGTACACACACACACACACGCGCGCGCACGCACGCACGCACACACGCACGCACGCACGCACGCACGCACGCACGCACGCACGCATGCACGCACGCACGCACGCACGCACGCACGCACACACACACACACACACACACACACACACACACGTATGATAAAGTAAAAAGAGACTGAAGAAAAAGGGTAAAGTGCTGATTGGAAATGTTTTAGAGAAAATACACATGAAATATAATTTGAACAAGTTTATGTAAAATATATTATTACAGTAATGTCAAAATTCTCAAGTTCATCGAATAAAATTGACAATTGACAAATAGTCTCACCACAGACTACTCAGACAGTGCAGCCAAGGTTATTTTGTGTACCTACAAAAACAAGCGGTACTGTCATAAACCAACGTAGGTGGCGCTCCGGTAGCATTTGCGCGCCAAATTCAAATTATCGATTTCAAATTAGTTCAGTTTACTAAAGCTGTTGTAAGATGCGGTTGAAAGAATTATCATTGATTTTACAATATTATATTGTTATAGTGTAGACAAATATCAATAAATGATACTTGTTTACTATTATGTTTATAATATTCCAAAATAATTATAACACTGTCGCGCATATCTTAAGATTATTAGAGAAATATATCAGGGGCCCTGGTAATAATAATCATAATTACACAAAATAGAAACTAAAATTTATTTTAAAAGATTAACAACATTTTGCCATATGACATTTGTAGTGTTCACCGGGGTAAAACACATACCTTTCAGCATTTCTCGGAAAGCAAAACAGCTTTTCAACTTCATCTTCCGAACGACCACATTAAATACAAAACATCTTTATACACTTTGGACACAAACAATAAAAGAAAATGCAAACCGCCTTTGCCTGTAGATTTAGATGATATTTGACAATTTGACTGACATTTAGGGCTTGTTTTCATAAAATCCATCTGATGGCTGCATCTGTAACTTAGGGTACAGTGCACTGTACACTGGATTCAGGCACACAGGTTTCTACAGTCGTAAACAGCGCCTCTACATAGGTTTATGACAGCAGGGCATACATTTAAACCTCACTGCACTGTCTGTAGTAGTCTGTGAGTCTCACAAACACCCTGTGGTGGTGTACACTGTACACGCACCTGTATGTCAGTTATATAACTAGATGTTCGCACCAACCAAAATCTACCCAACAAAAACTTACAACAGTTAAAGTTTCTTCGCTATTTCGAGTATACCTATTCCACTAACAAATGTCAATTTAAAACCCACTTATACTACGGTATAAGTTTAATATAAGCTATTCCTGGAATAGTTATTCTCAATTTTATACTAGCATTGTAAAAACGGCTCTAAAGCAAGGGCCGTTTTACTTGTTTTTATGAGTATTCATAAATGTTCTTTGGTTACGTATTAGTCAAACGTTTGGTGCTTTTGGCCGGTTACCAAAGCGCAAAATGCAAATATAAACCGATTGCAAATGTAAACAGGATTGTTGAACGAACGCGACCATTGATGCGCAATTAAGAATACAGATGTCGCACTTACGTATTGCTTCGTTAAGCATTGTTTTTTCTTTGTCAGTGATATATGGGTGACTGTCCGGATCAGAGAAGAGCCACGTCGCGGCCATGACGAACCATACTATGCCAGCTGCGCCCCAGATGTAAAATGCGGGTGGCCAGTCGTCCGCCAAGAACGTAGCAACTCCGCTCACCAGATATCCGAAAATGATGCCGAAGGAGTTAGCGGCAAAGGCTATACCGCCCATGGTGCCCCTCTCGACTTTAGGTATCCATCGTGACATCAGCGTTGTTATGGCGGGGAAAACGCTGCCCTGCAAAAATAAACGGCAAACACTTATTGCGTACAGTGACATCAGTGGTATATTGTCAAAAGGAAACCTGCTTTGGGCAATTGGATTTCGACGCCAAGTATTAATACATGCGAGGTAAATAGAGAGTAAGATCGGAATGTTGGTCCTACCAGAAAACCTACAGCAACAGAACCAAGTAAGAAGAACATACAGGGCAATAGTGCAACTGCTCAAAACCAGTATAGAAGCGAAGGTGAAGCTGAGATGGGACTTCAGCCGTCGGATAATCAGCATAGCTTCAGAGGAGGGAGGTCCACACTCAGTGCTCTGGAGGAGCTGATGAGAGAAGTGGAGGCATGCGATAGGCACAAAAGAGAAACATGTGCACATTTGTGGCTCTGACTATAAGAACGCATTCAATTGCTGGAGGATATCATAAAGGAACTAAAGAAAAGCAAGAAACGTTACTACCTGTTTAAGATGATCCAGAATTACTTATCGGACAGGAAGCTACAAATTGGAGAGAATGGGTTCGAGAGGGTGGCACAGGGTGGAATATTCTGATCGACGGCATCCTGCAAATAACCTGTAGATACGGAATAAAGACAAAAGTATACGCAGACGACCTTGAAGAGGAATTTCCACTGACACGGAGGTGATACAGAGGACAGTCCAGAGTACGACAGATAACGTTATGTTCTGATTTGAGAACACCGAACGACAAACAGTCCGAAAAATAGCAAGAAATCCCTACATAGGTATTTACGTTATAAGTCCGGCAGGCGACTTGTATTGTAACAGTACGACTTAAATATTACGGACGAGGCAACAAAGGACCCGAGTCTGGAATATGTAGACGAGTAGTGTTACAAGACTTACCGGACGTGGATCATATAATAATAATAATAATATACAGTTTATTGATTCCTCCATAACACATACAAATTCAATACATCTACATATATCCAAATTCAATAATAATTCTTTATTGACCGAACATTATTGTAATACACTGCACGGCAAGTCGAATGAAATAACTGTTACAAAAGAAAGACACAAATAACAGTAATAACAATAATCATGATAAAAAATAAACTTGACTTTAGTTCTAAATGCACTCGATGACAACACTTTAAAACTTCCTGGTGTAGCGTTGTATAACTTTATAATGGTGCAGTTCGTACTTAATTGTGCTCTGGCTATTCTGTGTTGCGGTAATATCGTTTGGTGTTTATTTCTTGTGCTATGCTGATGGATTTCATTGTGAGTGGTAAATCTGTTGCTGTTGCTGTGTACATATGTCACTGCCGCTAAAATGTAGCCAGCAGGAGCGGTAAGTATGTTCAAAGTCTGAACAAATCTCTGCAGCTCTCTCTTGGACCAGCTCCAACCAGTGCTCTGATGGCACTTTTCTGGCGAACAAGAATTTTGGACATTTGGGACGATGACCCCCAAATCAAGATACAATACGTCATTCTGGAATGGAAAAAAACTGAAGTATGCTGTACGCGCTGCCTCGTATGTCGCGATACTTCGGAGCCGTCGAATTATGTAAGTAGCTGTTGATAGTTCTTTATTAAGTTTTCGACATGGGAGTTCCAGTCTAGATGGGCGTCGATAGTAAGTCCCAGAAACCGTATGCTTGCCCCCACTTCCGGCTCTCTATTTGTTAGTAATAATGTCTGGGTTTTTGTTGCATTCATACTGAGCTGATTAGCGGCAAACCATTCACTCGCCTCGCATAGTGCGCTGTCGGCTTTCATTATTAGCTCGCTCCTGCTTCCGGACTTTACAAGCAGGGAAGTGTCATCGGCAAAGAGGCATGTTAAATCCGCTGAAATGTTTAGTGGAAGATCGTTTATATAAATGAAAAACAAGATCGGTCCTAGAATGGAACCCTGCGGCACTCTTCTTGTGGTCCTTCCCAAATCGGACATGTTTCCATTCCAGCGCGTAGCTTGCTTCCGGTCTTTTAGGTAGGACTCAAACAGTTTGTAGGCACATCCTCTCATTCCATAATGTTCCATCTTTGCCAACAGGATTTCATGGACAACGCAGTCGAAAGCCTTGCTCAGGTCGCAACATCTAAACAAGAGGAGGTCTTGTTTAGATGTTGCGACCTGAGCAAGGCTTGTTGTTAAAAGCATCCGATATTTTCTCTATCGATTCTACAATTGCCGAGACTGTGGATTTAGATGTTCTCTAACCATATTGTGATGGGCTAAAAGCCATATTTTTTTCTAGAAAATCCACTAGTCTCGTCTTGATGGCAATCTCAAAACCCTTAGGTAGCGTCGGGAGAATAGCTATCGGTCGGTAGTTTGTTGCTGACTTTTCACCGCTCTTGTAAATCGGAATTATTACTGAGGTCTTGAATTGTTCCGGAAAGTAAACCTCTGTGAAGCAATAATTGCTTGCCTTGGCTAGTCTTTCTGCAATCACATCCCCCAACGTTTTTAATATTCTGGATGAAACGCCATGTTGATTCGCTGTGGTTTTCTGTTTCATGTTTTTTAGTATGCTTAAAACTTCTGTTGTGGTGGTGGGTGTTAAATACATGGACCCTGCCACAGATGGTTGGCGGTTCAGCAGAGACCCGGGTTCTAAACTTGGACTAAACTTGGTATTGAATTAGATAGAGTATCTCCCACCTGACAGAAGAAGGTGTAAAATTCATCCGGAGTAGGACCGCCACTCGGGAAACATTCAGACGTTTTTACAATTTTGAATTAATTCCTTATTACTTTCCATATGGCTTTGCCTTTATTGTCAGAGTTGTTTATATAATTTGTAAGTGCTTCCGTTTTGCTCCGTTGTATGATCATTCTATACTCCGCTTTATACTGTGTATATAAGTAGGTATCCCGTTAGCATGGACGACCTCGATTGACCCCAAACTCCAGTGGTACTCAAACAAGGGGTCACGCGCCTAACTCCAGAGGTTCTCAAGTTCAGAATGGGCCCCCTTCGCCTCTCCAGCTAGGGCTCCGCCCCGCTGTGGCCCCCTCGCCCCTCCACCTAGGGCTCCAAAATTCAAATTTTCCCGCCAACCCCAAAAACTTCAAATTTTCCCGCCAACCCCAAAAAATTCAAATTTTCCCGCCAAATTCTACGCCACCATACTGCGCATGCGTGACGAGTCAAACCGAGCGCGCCCGAAGCGATCAGATTCAAATTTTCCCGCCAACCCCAAAAAAATTAAAATTTTTCCGCCGCCCCCTCGTTAGAGCCTCCCAATTTTGAGGTTAGAATTCCCCTCGATGCATCTTTGAGATAAAACCCCTATATCTCGAAAAGTAAGGGGCGGATCGAAAAAGTAATTGAAAAAACACCCCCCCGCCACAGAAATCCCCCTGTCGGCTTTGACAAATACGAACAAAATGGCGTTGTTGAATTTTCCGAAAAGGCCTTAGATCTATCACTTTTGAAAAGTATGACTCATTCCTCTATCTTCTAAATGGGTTGCCGGATCGAAAAAATAAAAACACCACAGGGTTTGCTATTGGGGTTGTATATACGAACGTAAAGAAAAACGGCCAAAAAGGCGTTATTATTACGATTTCAAAAATAACTTCCGGTTTTGGCGACAAATCCTTATATCTCGAAAAGTAAGGGGCGGATCGAAAAAATAATTGAAAAAACACCCCCCGCCACAGAAATCCCCCTGTCGGCTTTGACAAATACGAACAAAATGGTGTTGTTGAATTTTCCGAAAAGGCCTTAGATCTATCACTTTTGAAAAGTATGACTCATTCCTCTATCTTCTAAATGGGTTGCCGGATCGAAAAAATAAAAACACCACAGGGTTTGCTATTGGGGTTGTATTCCCGCCAACCCCAAAAAAAAAATCAAATTTTCCCACCAAATTCTATGCCACCATACTGCGCATGCGTGGCGACTCAAACCGAGCGTGGCCGAACGCTGGAACCTGGAGTGTATGACTCACACGTCGCTGTTAGAGAGAGAACGCACTACTATTTTTACTTTCGAGCGTAAGGCATGCGCAAACCGATAAAATTCAAATTTTCGCATCAAATTTATTCGGATTTGAATTTCGCGCGCACCATCTTACCCGATGATGACCGAACGCCGATCGCCCGAACCGATAAAATTCAAATTTTTCCCGCCAACCTTAAAAAAATTCAAATTTTCGCGTCAACATTCCCACGCATGCGCAAACCGATCAAATTCAAATTTTCGCGTCAGATTTATTCGGATTTGAATTTCGCGCGCACCATCTTACCCGATGATGACCGAACGCCGATCGCCCGAACCGATAAAATTCAAATTTTTCCCGCCAACCTTCAAAAATTCAAATTTTCGCGTCAACATTCCCACGCATCCGCAAACCGATAAAATTCAAATTTTCGCATCAAATTTATTCGGATTTGAATTTCGCGCAAAGAAAATTATAAACATTAATTATTAGCTTAATCTAAAAAATAATCCAATAACTTTGGAATCTGGATATCAGAGAATTTTTGCAAATTTTCAAGTAGTTACGTACGTAATTTGTTAAAAATACAATAATCTAAGCTCAGTGACCGCGTCCTGGTCAACAAAGAACAAAATCGTTCACAACTCATCCATATGGGGACCTGTACGTAGAGTTGTGAACGAAGAACGCGTAAATTAAAAAAAATATATCTGTGTAATATTGTTACGTAGCTCGTGATAGGGATGGTTCAGGCCAGGGTGGATGAAAATAAAACTCACACTGGGGTTTTACATACTGTATAATGTGTACGAGACAGTCCAAGAAAACAGCTGAGAAGGCAGGTCACTGCCTTCTCGTACGGGTGTTGGATGTCACACTCGTGAATACAGACAAAATTATACACACAATTATTTACAAACATACCATAAACGATTTATACAATTCATTTCGATTCGCATATTAAATTCAATACCGGTGGCGCCCTTAATTGCATCTGAAATAGAAAATCTTACATAAATAAAAATACATTTTTTATAAAAATTATTATTTACATACCCGAAAGTGAAGACTATTTTCACACCTGTGTATCGGTACATTTCCATCCCGTGTGCGTAATAAATTGTTTTTAAAGTCAATTTCCGCTTCTAGGGATTTTAATAAATCTACTCAATATTATCGGAAAATCCAAAAAACTTCAACCACTGTACAATGGCCCATACGAAATTACCTCTGTCGATGGTAACACAAATTCAGCAATTTCATTGGCTATCAAATTACATAATGCGCGATAGAACGAAAAATCTATTGAAAATTTTGGTAAGGAAATTGAAGAGCTAATGGTAAATTTGACTTAGTTATTATGTGACAAAATTTTTAAGACAATATCTGCAAAAATGTAATAATACCGTAATTTTTAAGAAATGCCTGCAATTGCCAATTTTTTGACAAACAATTGAAAATCGCAGGTAAACTAGTTACTTTACACAGGTACAACTTACACAGTTGGAAAGACGATTTCCTTAGCGTTTATAATATGGTATGATGTACAGGGCGTTCCATTTAAAAAAAATTACTGACTTTCCGTTACGCCTAAATGCAACATCCTGTATAAATGAAAATAATTTTACGTTATAGAAACTAATCAGTCAAACAACTCTTGTACAAAACATTTTTTCTTTCTCAAACAATTTGATGACTATCAACCGCCAGGATACTAATAACTCACCCCGTATAATTATATATTAAGCATTATTTTTTTTCAGATAATTTAAATAGTCGTTGTGCCATAGATAAAAACGATACTATAAGAATAAGTGGGATTAGTGGCAGCACTTATTCTTTAGGATCAACAATTTCAGATTTGAAAGTAAACAATATTTAAGTTTACAATTATTCATAGCACAAACTACGCTAATATTATTTCTTTTGTATGAAACTTGCATGGTGTACTTCTCCATGAGGGGTTGGGTTGGGTTTGGTTGGGCGCGCCCAACCAAACCCATCCCAACCCAAAATGAGGGTCGCGGTGGGTCAAATGAGGGTCAATATACAGGGTCTGTATACAGGGTCTGTTGTGATTATACAGGGTCTGTATACAGGGTCTGTTGTGATGATACAGGGTCTGTATACAAGGTCTGTTGTGATTATACAGGGTCTGTATACAGGGTCTGTATACAGGGTCTGTATACAGGGTCTGTATACAGGGTCTGTTGTGATTATACAGGGTATGTATACAGGGTCTGTTGTGATTATACAGAGTCTGTATACATGGTCTGTATAATTTATACAGGGTCTGTATACAGATCTGTATAATGGAGGCGCTAAGAGTATAAATGGAGGCGCTAAGAGGATAAATGGAGGCGCTAAGACGATAAATGGAGGCGCTAAACGGACAAATGGAGGCGCTAAGATGATAAATGGAGGCGCTAAGAGGATAAATGGAGGCGCTAAACGGATAAATGGAGGCGCTAAGAGGATAAATGGAGGCGCTAAGATGGTAAATGGAGGAGCTAAGAGGATAAATGGAGGCGCTAAACGGATAAATGGAGGCGCTAAGAGGATAAATGGAGGCGCTAAGAAGATAAATGGAGGCGCTAGGATGATAAATGGAGGCGGTAAGAGGATAAATGGAGGCGCTAAACGGATAATTGGAGGCGCTAAACGGATAAATGGAGGCGCTAAGAGGATAAATGGAGGCGCTAAGATGTTAAATGGAGGCGCTAAACGGATAAATGGAGGCGCTAAACGGATAAATGGAGGCGCTAAGAGGATAAATGAAGGCGCTAAGAGGATAAATGGAGGCGCTAAGAAGATAAATGGAGGCGCTAGGATGATAAATGGAGGCGCTAAGAGGATAAATGGAGGCGCTAAACGGATAAATGGAGGCGCTAAACGGATAAATGGAGGCGCTAAGAGGATAAATGGAGGCGCTAAGATGTTAAATGGAGGCGCTAAGAGGATAAATGGAGGCGCTAAACGGATAAATGGAGGCGCTAAGATGGTAAATGGAGGCGCTAAGAGGATAAATTGAGGCGCTAAACGGATAAATGGAGGGGCTAAGAGGATAAATGGAGGCGCTAAAGGATAAATGGAGGCATTAAGAGGGTAAATGGAGGCGCTAAGATGGTAAATGGAGGCGCTAAGAGGATAAATGGAGGCGCTAAACGGATAAATGGAGGCGCTAAGAGGATAAATGGAGGCGCTAAGAAGATAAATGGAGGCGCTAGGATGATAAATGGAGGCGCTAAGAGGATAAATGGAGGCGCTAAACGGATAAATGGAGGCGCTAAACGGATAAATGGAGGCGCTAAGAGGATAAATGGAGGCGCTAAGATGTTAAATGGACGCGCTAAACGGATAAATGGAGGCGCTAAACGGATAAATGGAGGCGCTAAACGGAAAAATGGAGGCGCTAAGAGGATAAATGGAGGCGCTAAGAGGATAAATGGAGGCGCTAAATGGATAAATGGAGGCGCTAAGAGGATAAATGGAGGTGCTAGGAGGATAAATGGAGGCGCTAAGAAGATAAATGGAGGCCCTAGGATGATAAATGGAGGCGCTAAGAGGATAAATGGAGGCGCTAAACGGATAAATGGAGGCGCTAAACGGATAAATGGAGGCGCTAAGAGGATAAATGGAGGCGCTAAGATGTTAAATGGAGGCGCTAAGAGGATAAATGGAGGCGCTAAACGGATAAATGGAGGCGCTAAACGGATAAATGGAGGCGCTAAACGGATAAATGGAGGCGCTAAGAGGATAAATGGAGGCGCTAAGAGGATAAATGGAGGCGCTAAGAGGATAAATGGAGGCGCTAATGTCACTCTTGAGTCACATTTGAGTCACTCTTGAGTCACATTTGAGTCACTCTTGAGTCACATTTGAATCACTCTTGAGTCACATTTGAGTCACTCTTGAGTCACATTTGAGTCACTCTTGAGTCACATTTGAGTCACTCTTGAGTCACATTTGAGTCACTCTTGAGTCACATATGAGTCACTCTTGAGTCACATTTGAGTCACTCTTGAGTCACATTTGAGTCACTCTTGAGTCACATTTGAGTTACTCTTAGAGTCATGTGGTATAATATGTTGTCATTATCCCGTACTAGCTCATACTATACAGTTTGGGTTAACACAAATATATTTGGTGTGTACAGCTATACGTGATAGCATGCGTGATGTCTGGGGTTGGTGGGCTGACGCTTTGTGGTTTAAATCACCCCTCATGGAGAAGTACACCATGCAAGTTTCATACAAAAGAAATAATATTAGCGTAGTTTGTGCTATGAATAATTGTAAACTTAAATATTGTTTACTTTCAAATCTGAAATTGTTGATCCTAAAGAATAAGTGCTGCCACTAATCCCACTTATTCTTATAGTATCGTTTTTATCTATGGCACAACGACTATTTAAATTATCTGAAAAAAAATAATGCTTAATATATAATTATACAGGGTGAGTTATTAGTATCCTGGCGGTTGATAGTCATCAAATTGTTTGAGAAAGAAAAAATGTTTTGTACAAGAGTTGTTTGACTCATTAGTTTCTATAACGTAAAATTATTTTCATTTATACAGGATGTTGCATTTAGGCGTAACGGAAAGTCAGTAAATTTTTTTAAATGGAACGCCCTGTACATCATACCATATTATAAACGCTAAGGAAATCGTCTTTCCAACTGTATAAGTTGTACCTGTGTAAAGTAACTAGTTTACCTGCGATTTTCAATTGTTTGTCAAAAAATTGGCAATTGCAGGCATTTCTTAAAAATTACGGTATTATTACATTTTTGCAGATATTGTCTTAAAAATTTTGTCACATAATAACTAAGTCAAATTTACCATTAGCTCTTCAATTTCCTTAACAAAATTTTCAATAGATTTTTCGTTCTATCGCGCATTATGTAATTTGATAGCCAATGAAATTGCTGAATTTGTGTTACCATCGACAGAGGTAATTTCGTATGGGCCATTGTACAGTGGTTGAAGTTTTTTGGATTTTCCGATAATATTGAGTAGATTTATTAAAATCCCTAGAAGCGGAAATTGACTTTAAAAACAATTTATTACGCACACGGGATGGAAATGTACCGATACACAGGTGTGAAAATTGTCTTCACTTTCGGGTATGTAAATAATAATTTTTATAAAAAATGTATTTTTATTTATGTAAGATTTTCTATTTCAGATGCAATTAAGGGCGCCACCGGTATTGAATTTAATATGCGAATCGAAATGAGTTGTATAAATCGTTTATGGTATGTTTGTAAATAATTGTGTGTATAATTTTGTCTGTATTCACGAGTGTGACATCCAACACCCGTACGAGAAGGCAGTGACCTGCCTTCTCAGCTGTTTTCTTGGACTGTCTCGTACACATTATACAGTATGTAAAACCCCAGTGTGAGTTTTATTTTCATCCACCCTGGCCTGGACCATCCCTATCACGAGCTACGTAACAATATTACAGATATATTTTTTTTAATTTACGCGTTCTTCGTTCACAACTCTACGTACAGGTCCCCATATGGATGAGTTGTGAACGATTTTGTTCTTTGTTGACCAGGACGCGGTCACTGAGCTTAGATTATTGTATTTTTAACAAATTACGTACGTAACTACTTGAAAATTTGCAAAAATTCTCTGATATCCAGATTCCAAAGTTATTCGATTATTTTTTAGATTAAGCTAATAATTAATGTTTATAATTTTCTTTGCGCGAAATTCAAATTCGAATAAATTTGATGCGAAAATTTGAATTTTATCGGTTTGCGCATGCGTGGGAATGTTGACGCGAAAATTTGAATTTTTTAAGGTTGGCGGGAAAAATTTGAATTTTATCGGTTCGGGCGATCGGCGTTCGGTCAATATCGGGTAAGATGGTGCGCGCGAAATTCAAATCCGAATAAATCTGACGCGAAAATTTGAATTTGATCGGTTTGCGCATGCGTGGGAATGTTGACGCGAAAATTTGAATTTTTTAAGGTTGGCGGGAAAAATTTGAATTTTATCGGTTCGGGCGATCGGCGTTCGGTCATCATCGGGTAAGATGGTGCGCGCGAAATTCAAATCCGAATAAATTTGATGCAAAAATTTGAATTTTATCGGTTTGCGCATGCCTTACGCTCGAAAATAAAAATAGTAGTGCGTTCTCTCTCTAACAGCGACGTGTGAGTCATACACTCCAGGTTCCAGCGTTCGGCCACGCTCGGTTGGAGTCGCCACGCATGCGCAGTATGGTGGCATAGAATTTGGTGGGAAAATTTGATCTTTTTTTTTTTTGGGGGTTGGCGGGAATACAACCCCAATAGCAAACCCTGTGGTGTTTTTATTTTTTCGATCCGGCAACCCATTTAGAAGATAGAGGAATGAGTCATACTTTTCAAAAGTGATAGATCTAAGGCCTTTTCGGAAAATTCAACAACGCCATTTTGTTCGTATTTATCAAAGCCGACAGGGAGGTTTCTGTAGCGGGGGGTGTTTTTTCAATTATTTTTTCGATCCGCCCCTTACTTTTCGAGATATAAGGATTTGTCGCCAAAACCGGAAGTTATTTTTGAAATCGTAATAATAACGCCTTTTTGGCCGTTTTTCTTTACGTTCGTATATACAACCCCAATAGCAAACCCTGTGGTGTTTTTATTTTTTCGATCCGGCAACCCATTTAGAAGATAGAGGAATGAGTCATACTTTTCAAAAGTGATAGATCTAAGGCCTTTTCGGAAAATTCAACAACGCCATTTTGTTCGTATTTGTCAAAGCCGACAGGGGGATTTCTGTGGCGGGGGGGTGTTTTTTCAATTATTTTTTCGATCCGCCCCTTACTTTTCGAGATATAGGGGTTTTATCTCAAAGGTGCATCGAGGGGAATTCTAACATCAAAATTGGGAGGCTCTAACGAGGGGGCGGCGGGAAAATTTTAATTTTTTTGGGGTTGGCGGGAAAATTTGAATCTGATCGCTTCGGGCGCGCTCGGTTCGACTCGTCACGCATGCGCAGTATGGTGGCGTAGAATTTGGCGGGAAAATTTGAATTTTTTGGGGTTGGCGGGAAAATTTCAATTTTGGAGCCCTAGGTGGAGGGGCGAGGGGGCCACAGCGGGGCGGAGCCCTAGCTGGAGGGGCGAAGGGGGCCCATTCTGAACTTGAGAACCTCTGGAGTTAGGCGCGTGACCCCCTGTTTGAGTACCACTGGACTTTGGGGTCAATCGAGGTCGTCCATGCTAACGGGATACCTACTTATATATATCATTGGATATATCCTAGTTACCTTATTCATGATATCGAGTATGTCAACTATTTTTTTCATATTTGTCAATTCTATTGATTGGTTTAGTGAAATATCAGTCTGTTGCTTGACAATTATTTCCTTTTCAGGAAAGCATCGGTCAAAGCCGAGCATAAATACTGCGTGGAAGGATGAGTAATCGTCTCCGATGTCCTGCCATTGGATATCTCGTAGATAACTCTGCATACGGGAGATACTTTTTTCATTGAATGTTCTTCTCATTTCTCGTTTGGATGCTGTCGGTTCCACCGATATCCGGATTACCAATAGCTGAGCTGGATGATCAGAAACATGAGGGTTTTCTGTATACGGATTGTAGTCTGTCAAGTCAGTGAACACATTATCGATGCATGTTGATGACCCGGCCGTGATTCTTGAAGGATCCCAGAAGACACGCCTCAGACCAAACGATTGGAACATATTACATGTTTCCATAGCCTCTTTCGAATTTTGGTTAAAATTGATGTTAAAGTCGCCAGCGATTACTGTTCTTGCATACAGGAATCTGTTTGTTATGTACGTTAGGAAGGCGGTCATGTTTCGTAGAAAAGATTGATAGCCTCCCAGGGGAGAACGATAGATGTTAGCCAAAACAATATTATGGTTCTTAAGAAATATTGCTGCCAGCTGTATGTGTTTTTCAATGCAATATTGTTGCAAGTTTTGCACTGCTTCCCATTTCATAGAATCCTTAACTAATATGAGTACTCCACCATGTATGTGGTGCTCTGGACAGAATGACGCTGCTATTTGATAACCGCCGATCTTTGTGCAATTTAATATATCATCGGTCATCCAATGTTCGGACACACAGATTACATCAACATTATTTCTTTCAGCATAGTATGGGAGTGCTTCAATTTTATTTTTTAATGACTATGTTTATGTTTAATATTTTGAATTGCTTGGGAATTAAGTTCTTTCGGTTGTCATTTTCTTCTTCCAGAAAAACGATTAATGCTAGTATCGACTGGCCAGATTTTAGGATTCTGTACTACATCAAGGTACTCAATCGCACATGATACCCGGAAAGAGGAGTATTGCTCTGGATGCTTGGACGCATTCATGAAAAGGGATCATGCTACCCGGCTAAAACTGCTGGAAGTGGAGTATGAAAAAAAAGAAAGAGTTAGATTATTGAAATATAATATATTAACCATTTTCCATACGTATAATATTCAGTTGAAATAAAATATATTGATAACATTTCTTTTTATAATAATGCATTAAAATACTGAATGAAAATATTACGTGTATGTAATATTGTTTAACGCGTTTCTTGCATTATTCGGTGGCATATTGTCTTGTGGAATATCGGTCATTGCTGCTTCAATTTCATGATCTACGGGTGGTTCCAACTCATGCCTTTCGCAAGCAATATTGTGCAAAACTGCTGTTGCCACAATTACAGCCTCAACTCGATCCAACTTCAGCCGCATGCCAGTGGCTAATATCGGAAATCTGCGTTTCCACACACCATAGGATCGTTCCACAGGATTTCTAGTTGTGATCTGAGATTCATTGAAAAGTTGTTCAGCGCGTGTCACAGGATTGGCCAATGGTGTTAACAAATAATTTTTAATAGGGTACCCACTATCTCCAACAATTACGCTGTCGCCCATTTCCCCTCTTTGAAACGTCCTGCAGATGTTTGAATTCCTAAATATATTGGAATCGTGGGCTGAACCTGGCCAACGGGCCACGATGTTCAATATTTTCAGGTCTGGCCCCGATATTGTTTGAACATTCATAGAAAACAAATGCTTTCTATTTCTAAATGTTTCTGCATTTTGGCTACCAGGAGACTGACGTTTAACATCTGTGCAATCTCTGGCCCCGATGTATCGAGGAAATCGGGCTATACTGTAAAATTTTTGCCGAATAGTACGGACTTCCTCTTCTGTACTGGGCATTTTAATATAATGTTGGTGAAGACTAGCAATCGCACGACATACTTTGTGTATATCATCCGTATTCGCCTGTGCCTTCTACTGCCATTAACGTATAGAATATAGTCCGCATGCTCTTCGTCAGCGTCCGAAATATTGTCGATGAATATTGTCTATCACGTCCACCGTAAAAATTGACAGCGAGACACAGCAGCACACAGCAGTAAGATTAGTTATGTCAAAAAACTTTCCCATGATTCCTTCATAATCTCTCCTGAACGTAGAATAAACGGTCGACATCGACCGTTCATTGACTAACGCCGATCAAGCATTGAACTGTCATTGAAAGACACCCAAGTTCCTTGAACCGAGAAAGAATGCCGTTCAATAGTGTTTCGTAGTTTAAACTGTTATTGAAAAACCCGGCCTTAGTGTCCCTATTCAAGCGGGAAACATGAACGTGAGCACGTCTAGGGACTCCTTTAAGAGTGGAGTTAGCGTTTGATCTCCGAATAGAACGTCTCATGTTGCGCTTATGCTTGTATGTTACCGTAGTAAATTCTGCATCTACATTTGAATTCATTTGAGCTACATGATTGCTTTTCTTTGCTTGGGGCTGACTGTGTTTAGTAACTTCTGAGTAATTTCTCTCTTTGTTGAAATGAGAAGGAGCTACTAGTCTGCGATCTACGCCAGTATTGACCACCTGTGCTATGTTTCCATGTGCCGCAGTGGATCGTGTACTGCTAGCGCCTTTTGCGACTCCTGGGAGTGTCTGCGACTCAACGTCGCTAGATGAAGTTGATAACTTTTCGCTGGCGTCTATATTATTGGTGACCTTCACTTTATGTGACGAGCGCGAACCAGCTCCATCTTCTGGTGAATGGCTGAATAATGTTTTGAGGTTTGAGATCTCTCGCTTCAGAGTACAGTTTTTTTCCCTGAGGTTTTCGATTTCGGTTCTGAACGTTCTAAGCATGTTCATAACCTCTGTTGTTATTGTGTTTATTGAGCTGGACAGCATTTCAGAAACCATTGATTGGACATCACTAACCTTATCATTAGGTGGGCAGGTAGGAGAAAATTCAGAATCAGTTTCCGTGTCGATCGGCTTGGTGATAGTCTTCTTTTCTTGACAGGATTGACAAAGCCAAGAATCCAGGTCTCCAGCATCTCTAATCTTCAGGAAACCCTCCTCTGATAGTTCCGCACAAACCACGTGGAATTGGCCCTTACAAGATGGGTCGCAGCAGATCAGGAAATCATCTCGTCCGGTGATCGATCTTGTGCAAACCTTGCACTTAACCGCCATTTTACATACATGTTATACATGTTATATATGCAATACAAGGTATAGGGAAGCAAAGGGTGTGGTTCAGATTAACTGCTCTTCCACCACACCGATGCAAATTCAGAAAAATGTTAGAAAAATTGTACAATGCCTAATAGGGTATTCCGGTCATGTCAAAATTTAAGTAGATATTCGGTTTAACCTATTGTATAATTTATGAGGATTCATATAGTTAAGCTATGAGCTTTTTGATTTAGTTTTTCTATAAGATAATTGCAATTAAAAGTGCATTCCGTTTGAATTCACCGACCACCCTCGGAAATACACGATGATTACCGATCCTTAGTAGCGGTGGCAACAGCGGACAGCTCTAGAACAGCTGATCGACCAAGTTGACGGTTGGCGACCCTGTTGTTTGACAACGAATAAAGGTAACTTTTTTGAGAGATGATTTGATCATTGAAACTTGAAGCCAAACATCTCTCATCTCGCTAGTCAGCAATGTAAAGAAAATCTTATCAGGAGTTACTGTTCTACTGCTGTTACAGCCCGGCACAGAACAGTGTCGGCGTTGGAGTTTATACATTTTGAACAAGTGTTTGATATAACCTCAATAACCAAAGCAGGTGTCAACAAACGAGCGATTCTAAACGTTGACACAACAGAAGACAAAAATTTACTACGTGCACCCTAGATATAGCAACGTTGTCAAGTCGCTCACTTTGAGCGGTCTTTGTGACGTCACAAAGACCAATCCTAATTCAAACTTCAAACAACGATTTCTCTTAATTTAAAACAATGTTTGATATTTTACTTGTGAAGTAGCAAACAGTAGCACCCATACTTTGTAAAAAATGACAATTTCAAAAACACCGGAATACCCCATTATACAAACACAACTTAAACTAACAAACAGGTGAAGCGCTCTCGATGATGCCACACCGCGGATACAATCCCCACTCAAAACAAAAGGAAAATAAAAATTACCATTATATTTCACCACAACTACGCCCAGCCGCCACGCCCCAAGTATCTTGCCCAAATATATGCCGCCATCCTTCCCCTAAAGTTCCCCACGGACGCGCACACGCCAATGGACTCACAAACTTCATTATATATTTTGTAAATCTAAAAAGAAAAACTATTTTTAAAAAATGACGTTCTGTGAATTGGGGGCTCAACCTCCCCTTAAATCTAATATTTAGCGTGTGCACGTCCCCCCTGAACTGAATTCTACGAAACAAGTACGGTGGCTTTTCCGTCGTCATAATCTTATAGAAAAAACACGCCGAATGCAGCAGTCTTCTACCTTGCATATTTAGCCATTTGAGCTCTGGTAGTTTATGGATCACATGGTCCCTTCACCTAATTCCAAAAATCGATCTGATACAAGAATTCTGAGCCTTCTGGATCTTACTTTTTAAAGTAGAAGATAGAAATGGAGCGTAGACAAGGGAGGCACACAAGGTCTGCCGCAATTTTTTGTTCAAATAAATGCGATTGCAATATATTAATTTTTAATTACCGTATGCTTTCTGGACGCATCTATTGACATGATTTCCGAAGGACAAGTCACTATCCAGCCAGACCCCCAAACTGCGGACACACGTTTTTAATTCGAGAGACTTAGTGTTAATACCTATATTTATTTTGTTCGAAACCAATCGTCGGTATATCTTAGGTCCAAACAGTATAAGTTCTGATTTTGTTGGATTCAGCCGGAGCGAGTGCCCCTCGGAAACATCAGCCAACCTTTTGAGGTCTGAGTTAATTCTCTGACAAGCCTGCTCAACGTCCTCTGCTGAATAGTAGAGTTGAGTGTCATCGGCATAAAAATGGGTCTTACAATGAGAACTCCCCCGCTTCAATGCATCCATTAATAATATTTGTGATGTACGGTAAAATATGTGGGCAGCACATCCTTATATGTGTTATACTTAGCCCATCAACTCCCGCTGCAGTACTTTTAATGCTGTTAATTGCCCTTTCAACATCGGAGTCAGTGACAGGCTCAAATCAAAATATAGCATCCCCAAATGCGTTACTATTGTAGTAATTGAGTAGGTTAGCATCCTGTGCAGCTGCAGTAGGAATGGAGTTGACAAAATAATTGTTGATAGCACCCGGATCGTCAAGGTATGCAGGGAGAGTGGGTGCGGGCCTACGAAACATACCAGCCTTCCTCAACGCTCGCCAGCAATTATTTGAGACTTGCAATTGACTCTGAAAATAAGCTGCGCGTTCCCGTGTTATTGAGGAACTATTTTTCAGTGAACGTCAACATTTAGTCTTCTATCGTAGCAGCTATAATCAGATAACTCAATAGGGGTCTTGCGTGATTTTACCTAACTTAACAAATAAAATCCTTAGGTGGTAAGAAAACCAGATGTAAAATTTTTCCGCTTAATGTTGTTGCACTCAATTGTTATTGAACATCAAAATTTAAACCGCGCCAAAACGCTCCGTTACGTCAGAAGATTGGTGAGAAGCTCAGCGGGCCTAGGCCGTAGAGCAGCCGAAAAAAATAGGACCTACGGGCACGGGAACGGCATCGAGTTGAATGTATAGCATCTGGAGGACGTTGTGTGCGTTCTGATAACGAATAAGTATAGTTGGGTCATGGAATCTTTGCGTGTTGTCAAAAGTGACAATCGTCTGAGAAGACGTACGTCCAACGTTAATGTCAATCTTTTCACATATTGTAGAAACAGTGAAGGCATGACAATCGCATCGTAACTAGCTCATGTCACGTGGCCTTCGACCAGGCATGCTACGTCACACCAATCACAGCGCGATCATATTTAAAGGGACGAGACCGATTTTAATATTATTAATAGTGTACGAACCGATTTTTTTCTTAAAAAAAAACGTTTGCGGGCGGTTCTGGTATACGTTTGGCACTATAAAGCGTATTAGTTTTTAATTTTGAGACTTAGTGCAAGACCCTTATTGCTAAGTAAAATTTCAACAATTTTTTACTTTGTAACATAGGAAACACAAATATAGGTAAAAACATATTATGACTTGCTTAGCATGATCCTGTATTTGTTGTTGACTTCATGAGAGTTTGTTTACTGTTACAGCATGGAGAATTTTATGTTTATTTGCATTATTTCTATTTTTTAATAAATTTATAATAAAGTTCTGTTCAGTTTAATAAATTATTTTTATAGGACTTTAGTCACTGCTCAGTTTAACGAAGCTGGTTTGCATTATAAATTTTATTTGTCATTTTCATTTGAGTTTTACGCCTACTTTCATTTACTAAAAATGCGACTCACTCCGTCAACTACGGTTTACTATTTTTCATTTATGGAACCACACGATGTTTGGGCTCTTTAATCACCATAAGTTACCAATAAATATCGCAGGTCGAACACCAGCTAATCAGCTGGCAAGTACAATTTATTATTTGTGGAATTATTCATCTGGCGCCTGTCGGTCTAATCGAGGTACTCATCACTAATCATTACATTTTGGGTTCAGAAAATCATCACGATTGAAAATACCGCTGACAAAATTATAGCCTGCAGTTTCCAATGTAAAACATGAAGCAATTTCCGGAAAAAAAAGGAAGAAGTAAGAAATTGTCAATCGATGTGTTTCGTTTTTAGAATATCATCCCTATTGAAATTACTGCGTGCAAAGAATAGTGTGCAATTTCAAAGATAACGGCTATTCCGGAAAAAAGACGAAAGTCATGCTAACATCAAGTATATAACAAAAATAAAAATTTTTATTCTATTATATCTAAATTTCATTCGTCTGGTTTCACAAATAACAGCATGGATCACCAGGTATAATAGTACATTTCAATACCGTTAATCGAAATCAGTTTGTCCTAGTCCATACCAGTTTGACCTAAAGTATGCGTTTACAAGCCAGGTTAAACTAGTTTGGCCTAGGTTAAACTAGTTCGACCTAACGCGCTTCGGCAGAACTAGTTTAACCTAGGTTAAACTGGTTCTACCTGAAAACGGGTTTTGCCGGTAACATATACATTTGTCAAAATGTGTACAAATGTAGTAATGTGATACAGAAAAAAACGTATTGTTGTTAATGAAAGAATATTCGGAATAAAAAATACCAAAAATTCTGTGGATTACCACAGAATCCCTATTTTTATTTATTTATTTTTAAGAGAAGTAGAAAATAGGTAAGTACCTACGATATGCACTTGTGAGTACAATATTATGTACAAACTGCTGGTTAATATTCATGAGATATTACCTAATTAGCTACAATTACATTAAAAAAAAATAGTGGGTAGATCGTACAACAGGTACAACAAAAATGTGTACTTATTGAAGATCATATTATATTTTTATAGAAGAAATTATATGAGAATTAAAGGAAAAAAGCTATCGGACACCCAAAATCCTTTCGCCATACCAAATTATAATTTTATAAAATGTTAATCAAAACATCAGCGTTTGACACTACCTACTTCATTAGAATGGAAATGTGTCAAACCCTGGTTTACTAGTTTTATATTAATGCAGACACGACCGATCTTTATCAAATAGAATTTGCTCATGCAGCTAAACTATTAATTTGACTAAAAAATGTCATAGACATAAATTATACATAATGTCCTCTACTTTAATTTATTATTTAACTATTTTGACGAAATTTCGGAAATGGCGGCTCATTTGCAAAATCCTTGAAAAATGCTTAGAGGACGTTCCTTTGAATTCTTTTGAACAAAAACCTTTTCAGCTCTAAGTTTGGTCATGAAACTTCTAAACATGAAGTTTCGTCCCGATACCTTTAGTAGTTTCTCCGGAATCGTCGCCACAAAAATCGGGCACACACACACGCACACGCACACGCACACACACACACACACACCCACACACACACACACACACACACACACACACAGACATTTTTTTGTACCTTGTCAAAAATGTTCAGGAGACCCAATAAGACAAGACATATTTTTGCTAAAATCTCAACATTTTTTAATAGTTTCATACTATGTATGATAAAGTAAAAATATGTAATAATACTAATAAGAAATGTTCTTTTAAATTTTAGCTTTGTGATTTGTGACTGCGTTTAATTTTTCGGCTAATTCTTCCCACTTCCTATTCAAATATTTTGGGTCAATATTCAGGTTTATTGTGACCGTTCGAAAAACTGCATCCGTCTCCATTACTGTCAAATACTCCTCGTATTGACTGCATGAGTTTTTTTGTCAGTCGCTTTCGCTTTGTTACTATCAGAAAACCGTATACAAAACGTAAGTATAAGTATTGTACACAAGGTTGTTGCCATATGTTTGGTTATTTTGACCGTTCGACAACAACAGTGACAGCCGCAGTTGCGGATACGTCCGAATAATTCAGTGAGCAGTGGCGGAAATTACAGAGGTCGATAGAGAATCGCTTTCACGCGTTGCTCTGTTAAATTCTTTGTTAGATTACGATGTTATTTAAAATTCTGTTATATAACATTCTGTTGCGCGGTTTTTAGAGAAGGCCCAGTATACTACATTACAAGAGTTGTAACTACCATATTATTTAAAGACATTTGACAGTTACCCAATGTATTCGGGCGATATCTATTGCAACTACGGAGAACTTTGTCTGAAGTGTCGACCAAAAATTGAAATACAAATTCAACATAAATTTTCACGAGCATGTAATATATGTTACAGCTCTAGACCAGGCAATACAGCAGAAAATGACTGAGTTCGTGACAATAATAGTATCAGGAAGCCGGCGGTCCCAGGTCACGTGGAACAGTCCGTAGATGTATTGTGATGTTTTCGACTCGCAAATATCATTATCAATACCGATGGAGCAATCTTGATGCTTGACGATTGTAGAGAATGAAAATACGGAAAAAATGAACCCTACACGGACTCATCGGACTCATCGGAATATTAACGGAGGAAATTGGGAAAAACCGGAGAAATCTGCGTTTTTTTAAAAAATTTGTAACTCCGCCATTTTCAAAGTAGTAGCGCAGGATTTTCGCGAGAAAGTAGCGATTCATGAGTACTTTGAGTGTGGAGAACCCAGGCATTGTCCGATGATTAGGTTTTGCACAGTTGCGATTTGATTTTTTTTATGCAATATGCAGCAGAGGGACCCTTCCGGGTACTGAACGGAATTATGGCCAGCGGTGCAGCCTACTCCAAGATGATTGCTCCAAGAGGAGATTGTACTTTATGTGGGGAATATCTGGGCTGGAGTGTGCAAATACAAGTAATCTATACTCTGTTCAGTGAAACTTTGCAGTGGTGGGCGGGATTTAGCAAGCCAGATTTACACTGGCCATATAGTGGCTATATAGTAACACTTTGTAACTATAGTACAACAAATTTTTCTAATCACATTAATGTTATCGATTTAAAGGTTAAAGAACGTTTAGTTTTGGGAAAAACTAAAATTAATTCTTTTCTAGTAATTTTGAGAAAATCTGGTTTGCTTTTCTTTCATATAAATGGGCATTGCCATAATAAAAGAATTACGTTAAACAAATAAACATAATTTATTTACAATAGGTAACACGGAGAAAAATGTATGTAATAAATCCACCAGTTAATAATTTTCCGGTTCGAAATCTGACATGAATCTCCGTCTTTTTTCGCATTTCAATCCTAATTTGTGCAACATTTGCCATAAGGTAGTCCTGCCCATGGGTGGCAGTGCTTCATTTTGGCCTACAGCTAACATTAGTTTGTTTAATGTTGGTTGGTCGTTTTGTAAATAGAATTGATGCACAATCCGTCGTAGCAAGTTTTTATGTGCATCATCCATCTTTTCGTGGACCTGAGGGTGTGGTCTTTTTGTTGATGGAGACGATAAAATTTCTGTTCTTTCCTGTTCACTTACAATTGCCTAAACAGTTCTTTCTGAAATGTTGATTACAAATGCGGTTAATTTAACACTCTGTGTTTTTGATACAGCCTCATTATGATGAGAAAAGATGTTGTATACAAGCGTCTTTTCCCCTCGACTAAGCGGTTTGCCCTGACTATGTTTGTATATATCACCAACATTTTCCGCAGGCCCCGGACCTGCAGCAGCTTCACCGATAAACTCATCAACACCAACAACCACTTGGTTGTGGAAATCATCTTGCTCGCTGTTCATACAGTTCAAACAAACGTCAAATTATGACAATTTAATCTGCGCTAGTGTAAATCTGCCTGCCGTTTGCACCAATCAACGGCGTGAATTTCGATCCCTATGCAGGCTAATACTGCAAAGTTTCGGCGGACAGAGTATAGGTAGATTCTGGATGGCTCCACGGTGGCCTTTGAGGCGTTGCAAGTTTACCGCCGATGCACCTGCGTGCAGATGCGTGTCTACGACGGCTGAGTGGAAAAATTGAAAGTAGGACCGAAAAGAAGAAACGATAGCTGTTACAGGGATCTGCCCCATTCCCTGGGGCTTCGCTTTCCTGCCTAGGGCCCCGCTTCACTCCCTTGGGCTCCGCCCCTCTATCTAAGGCTCAACCCTTAGGGTTCCTTCACATGCTGATAAATTTTGAGAGTTTGAATTCCGCATAAGCGCAGTGAAAGAAAAAATCGAGTAATCATAAACTGCCATCGTAGACCTGCCAAAGGACATGGCAAAATTTGTCAGCTACATTCAACATTCAAATAGGATCCGCGGAGCGCACAACCAATGTATAACCCTGTTTTGAAGGGAAAATTTTGTCAAAAGGCGCTATTATTACAACAAAAAATAGCACTGTGTCTTAGAATTAAACTGTTTTAGGTGGGCTTCCGGTTTTAGAGACAAAATTCATTGGCTTTAATCAAGTAAACTAAGATCTGTAGCGAAAAACTAATTAAAATAACCCCCACGTGATTATACCGCTTTGAAAAATACGAACAAGATGACGTAAAAATTAACGGAAGGGCACTATTACTACCATTTTAAGAAATATGACTCATCCCTGTATCTTCTAAACGGGGTGTTTTATCAAAAAAATCTGATATGGCCAGGCACATGACTTTATCATATTATGTATTTATAAAATTAATAGTTTAGCTGCAAGAGATGATTCCGAGAAACTGCTAAAGGTATCGGGACGAAACTTCATGACTAAACTTATGAGACAAAAGGGCCAAAAGGGTCCAAAGAAACTGGATGTATACTCTTAGCATTTTTCAACGATTTTGCAAATGAGCCGCCATTTCTGTCAAAATAGGAAAATAATATATTAAAGTACCTAGAGGAAATTTAGCATAATTAATGTCTGACATTTTTTTAGTAAAATTAATAGTTTATCTGCATGAGCAAATTCTATTTGAACGAGCTCGGTCGTGTTTGCATTAACTAGTTAGCCAGCATTAAACAGATATTTGATTCTATTGACAGTATTGTCAAAACATCAGCGTTTGGCGCAGTTTGTCATTGCTGTATGATAAAGTCATGTACCTGACCACCTTGACCTATACATTTTTGAATTTAGATTGTCATGGAATTTCCCACAAAAAATGTCATTACAGTTTTTAGAGTCACTGTATTTGTTTAGGCGGTATTATCGCATGACCCTATTTGCTGCGCACTTACCCCACAGCACGTTCTACCGCTCGTACTGAGACTGAAATTGTTAAATAACTTAATTCCTCGATATAATTACCTATAATAACGTATACCGTACGTTTCCCCGAACGCTAGGCATAGCATTTACGGAAGAACGGCAACATCGCGTATTTGTCAGCGGCTAAACGGTTCCCCGGTGCGCGCTTCGTGCGCTAGTAGCTAGTAGTTTGTTGTTGGCAGGACTGTGTGCGCTCGCTTTTATACTTCTTTTAAAAATGCACGTACATGGTGCATACATAATTTCTAAATTCTCTTTTATTGTCAGAAAATAATATGCAAAAATAAAAACGCTATTCTCAAAAAAATATAAATTAACTAAAATTCTACTACGAATAAACAATTATATAAACATTATTTTATCTCGGTGATTATCTCAAAGATTCCGCCTTGCGCTACAAGACAGTATCCGAGCCGTTTGTAGAAGTTGTCCCTCACGCCAGAGAGCGTTTCGGCTGTTACAGTGTTGGCAGCTTCTGTAGTTTTTGGTCTTAACTCCTGTAAATAGGGTATTCCGGTCATGTCAAAATTTAAGCAGATATTCTGTTTCACCTATTGTACAATTTATGAGGATTCATAAAGTTAAGCTATGAGCTTTTTTATTTAGTTTTTCTATGAGATAATTGCAATTAAAAGTGCATTTCGTTTGAATTCACCGACCACCCTCGGAAATACACGATGATTACCGATCCCCAGTAGCGGTGGCAACAGCGGACAGCTCTCGAACAGCTGATCGGCCGAGTTGACGGTTGGCGACCCTGTTGTTTGACAACGAATAAAGGTAACTTTTTTGAGACATGATTTGATCATTGAAACTTGAAGCCAAACATCTCTCATCTCGCTAGTCCGCAATGTAAAGAAAATCTTATCAGGAGTTACTGTTCTACTGCTGTTACAACCCGGCACAGAACAATGTCGGTGTTGGAATTTATACATTTTAGTTAATAATTTATACATTAGTTAAATAATTAATTTATACAATTTATACACCAGAGTAAAAACAACAAATTCATTTCTCTCACATACCAAGGTAATTTATCCTACTAAATTAAATCTTTCCTCACTAAATTTGACATCACTACAGTTTTCAGACCTAAATGTAAAATAGGCAACCAAATGGTTAACACAAAGCCTAAAAACTGACATACTACAAAAAGCTGGCATATATAAAATAATCTGTGGATGCAACTGTTTCTATATTGACCAATGTGGCCGAAATCTATTACAACGTTATAAAGAACATACCAAAGACCAAAACCAGTGTTTTTAAACATCTCAACGAACACAACCACCACATAACTACTGACAGTATTTCCTTAATCCACGACGTTACTAAATCTAAGAAAATGAACATTCTGGAGGATCTAGAGATTTACCGACATCATCAAAAGTACCCAGACCTACTCCTTAACGAAATTACCGACATTAACAGAAATCATATGTTTGTAGATATATTTAAAAAGAAAAAAAAATCGCGCTAAAAGATTTGAATGTAAGGATACCAGAACCACCAACATAAATAAAGAGATCACCGCTCGCTTCATTCCATTGCTTTGCAGTATTACATTGAGCACGTGAATTCCGGTATCCAGGTAATTGATACACATTTTACTGTTATATCTGTTGTAATTCGTCACTTTCAGATCCCAGATTACGTAACGGACATTGACATAGGCTCAACTTTATAATTGTAAGGACTGCCGATTTATATCGAAAATGAGTATGAAGGATGAATATAACCTCAAAATTGTTTGCGTCGTTCGTTCAAATAAGCTGTAAATTGACGGTAATTAGTGAACTTAATAGATTAGATCGATTCTTATGTTACGTTTCTCATTGTAGCATGGCCCGAAGACGAATTGGTTTAGATTCGTAACGTGGTTGCCGTAAGATCTTAATTAATAAAAGCAACATCGGAACAGATCAGGCGATCTTTGGGGACAACGAATGTCACCTATCCCACTAATAAGAGGAGAAAATGCGGTTGTTAAAAACTCTCGCACCTTTGCCGCGTTATGAGCAAGACAGCCGTCTTGCTGAAACCAAACATCATCCTGATCTACTCCGGGAAGGTTATAAATGGCGGGAATATATATAAAGTACTTGCTCTTGCAGCAAAGTAAGGTACTTCTGGGCGTTAAGAGATCCATCGATAAAGCATGGACCAACTAAATGATTGCCTAGAATACCAGCCCAAACATTTAGTTTTTAGGGATATTGAGTACGGTAAGCATAACTTCGGTGCTGATTTTGTTGGGCCCCATATCGAAGAATGGAAGGATTATGTTTACCATGTAACGGAAAAGTCGATTCATCAGTAAAAATAATATTTTGTATACAATTTTCATCTGCGTTCGCCTTTTCCATTACAGTTTCACAAAACAACATTCTTCGAATACTGTCCTCTGCGAAGGTTTCCTGAGTCTTTGAGTACTTATAACTCCGGAAATCACCCTTCTTCAGAGCCTTAGCAACGGATTTGTTACCAACACCCAATTCCTCGCCAACCCCTCGAGTGGATTTCTTCTCGTCCAGTACTACAGAACCGCAGATTAGTACATCCCGTCGTTTTTTGCCTCAATTTCTTGTGGACTTATCTCCATTGGATGACAAGTACTGCAGCTCTTTAGACAAAGATCTTTTTCAAATTGATAATAATAATAATAATCTTTATTGTCCAGCAGCGCACCTTTACAGGACAATGATTAGAAATATATAGACATCAATAAAAAAAGAATATAACAAAATAGAAAACACTAGTTAAATACATGAATACATAAAAAAACAACCAAAATATATATAGATATTATATAGGCATAGATAATTTGAAAGGTATCAATTCTGGTCAGTGTCGTTGTTCCTACACATGTGGACCATCGGCGCCTTCCTGAGAATGTTCGTTCTACAGCGAGGAATGTAAAATGTTGCAGCATACCTAGCACCAACACGCGGCACCAGAAAATTCACCCGCGAAAGCAAGAACGAACAGTCCACCTCATCATTTAATAACTTTCTCAAAAACGCCACACTCCTCTGAACTCTTCGGTCATACAACGATGTCATGTTATGACGACCCAGTAACGCCTCTCCATCGCAGCCCCTGGTTGGATAATGACCATCGAGTCTCAAGGACAGCAACTTT
Organism: Aphodius sticticus; assembly: GCA_963966075.1. Taxonomy (NCBI): domain Eukaryota; kingdom Metazoa; phylum Arthropoda; class Insecta; order Coleoptera; family Scarabaeidae; genus Aphodius; species Aphodius sticticus. The sequence continues at coordinate 30,363,510 of OZ014510.1, read as the reverse complement.
AAGAAACGGCGCTGCACCCTCTCCACGGACAAATGTTGACACGCATAGATTGGATACCAGATCTCAGACGCATATTCCAGTCGCGAAACTACAAGTGCATAACAAAGCGTCTTAAGGATCTCCGGATCAGTAGCTCTTTCCATGGTCCTTATGATAAAACCCAGGGTTCGAGAAGCCTGGGCGCACATAGTTTCAATATGGGACGTAAAGACAAGATCGGAGCTAAATGTCACACCCAGATCCCGCACGCTATCCAGCCTCTGGAGCGCCACTGCATTGAGCGAGTACAATGTTCTAACTGGTCGAAGTCTTCTAGTATACGAAATGTAACTGCATTTATCGATGCTGAGTGATAGACCATTTCTCTGACTCCAATCATGAATTCGCTCCAAATTTCGCTGCAAGAGCCCAGCATCTTCCTCAGAATTGATAGTGGTGAAGATTTTCAGATCATCAGCATAGGCAAGTGTACCGCAGGTCAGGGTGCTGATGAGGTCGTCAATGTATATATTAAAAAGTAACGGACCCAGATTGGAGCCCTGTGGAACTCCCGAGGTCGGCAAAAACTCCCGCGACGAATGACCCCTGTAGAATACACAGCATTTTCTTCCACCAAGATACGACCCCATCAAGTCAGTAAAAGAAGGAGACAACCCATATGCGTCGAGTCTGGACAACAAAACCCCATGATCTATCGTATCAAAGGCTTTCCTGAAGTCAGTGTATACCACATCCACCTGCCCACCCGCATCAAGCTCCTCCGATATAAATTGTGTGATAGAGGCAAGGTTGGAGACTGTGGAGCGCTTACGCATGAATCCGTGCTGGTGAGGTGACAGGAATGACTGGACGTTGTTGTATACCGGGTGACCCACGGCATAGGTACTGCCGTTTATTTTTTTTGTTTATAAAGCTGGACGAATGAAATTTGGGAAATTGTTAATAGACAAAAAATGCCATTCTTTGGGATACTTTTGAGGCTAATATGACTTCCGGTTTTTCCGGAAATGGCGTCATCATTGAAATTTTAAATGGCACCCTATATTCTTTGTGTGATATTTTCAATCAGGATGACATTCTGACCACAAAAACATATCGATCGTCAATTTTTATCACCTAGGCAACGCAAAAATAACTTTTTTGTGTATTGATCTAGGTGGCTATGAATTGGTGAAAATAATCGAAAATGGTCAAATAAACACTAACTAAATCGCCTTTAGCCGATATTGCATTACTGGCGCCCTCTATCGTGATTTAATTGGTTTTTGGCCAGTGAGTCATTTTTTTCACGGGTACCCAATGGCCACACCCTGATTACTCGATAGATAACATCTTTCCGATTACAATGATACCAAATACTTGATATTTTGTTGAAATTCGTAGCGTACAAATGTTGTTAGAAGCAAGGAAATCGAAAAAAATATTGACCTAATGATCAAAGTCAGCGTACAACTCAGAGTCACTCAAGGGACTACTCGAAGAAAACCCTGATTGTTCGAGGAAAAACATTTTTCTGACACAATGATACCAAAGGCTTGATATTTTGCTGATAATCGCAGCGTGAAACTGACGTTTAAGGGTACTTCCTTCGAGTAGTGACTTGAGTGACTTGTACGCGGACTTTGATCATTAGGTCACTATTTTTTTCGATTTCCTTGCTTCAAACATTTGTACGCTACGAATTTCAACAAAATATCAAGTATTTGGTATCATTGTAATCGGAAAGATGTTATCTATCGACTAATCAGGGTGTGGCCATTGGGTCGATTAAGTGTGTTTATTTGACAATTTTCGACTATTTTCATAGCCAACTAGATTAATACACAAAAAAGTAATTTTTGCGTTGCCTTGGTCATAAAAATTTACTATCGGTATGTTTTTTTTTTCAGAATGTCAATCTGATTAAAAATATCACACAAAGAATATAGGGTGCCATTTAAAATTTCAATAATGACGTCATTTCCGGAAAAACCGGAAGTCATATGAACCTCAAGAGTATCCCAAAACATGGCATTTTTTGTCTATTAACACTTTCCCAAATTTCATTCGTCCAGCTTCATAAACAAAAAGAATAAACGGGAGTACCTATGGCGTGGGTCACCCGGTATGTTGGTCGATATCAACTGCTCAAATATCTTGCAAAATTGGAGAGTATGGAAATGGGCCTGTAGTTAGAAATCAGAGCAGCATCGCCCTTCTTCAACACAGGAGTAACTCTGGCACGCTTCCACCTCGCTGGGAAAGTAGATGTTGCAATACTGCGGTTAAGGATCATTGACAGAGGCTTGGCGAGGACCCATCTAGTGTCACGTATTACAAAACTGGGCATTGGTCCTCACCAGCTGTGAACTTATTAGGTAGTTTGTTCATAATGAAAAGCAATTGATCCTCGCCCATCGAAAACGACGGAAGCGGCGAAAATACAGCATCATCAACAACTTCTAAAGGAGGTCGGTAAACTTCAGAGAAGAAGTCAGCAAACGCATTGACGATATTTGAAGGTTCAACGTACGTCCGAGATCCGTCAGTTAGCGTCGCAGGTATCCTAGATGTACCCCTTTTCATCCGAATATAACTCCAAAATTCCCGGGGATCCACTCTAATATCGTTTTGTGCCCGAAAAATGTAAGTATCGTAAGATTGTTTAATTTGAACTTTGATTTCCAAACGTAATCGTCGGTAATGGTTCAGATAATAGACTTCATTTCTGGTTCTAAACTTCCTGCGGTAGTACTCTTTCATTTTTATGTTTTTTATTATGTCGGGGGAGAACCAAAATGGAAATTTATCATGTCTGGTGGTGTGAATAGGCACAGACTCATCAATAATGCCCTGAAGACAGTCATAAAAAGACTCCACCATAACGTCAACCTGATCAACCGCCTCAAGGAAAGTCCAGTCGACCTCTAAGAGCCGGCCGTATAATGTGACAAAGTCAGCTCGACGAAAGTTATAGCGGCGGTTATCCGCAACCGAAAAGAGCTGAGTTGCTACGTACAGCTATCTCGAAAGAAACATCCAGAGCGGGGTGATAGGAGTCTTCGGGCACAAACGGTTGACCGTCATGTTCCACCGTCATTCTGCATACCATGTTCGACAGAATAAGATCAAGCTGATTGCCATCAATTATGTGTACGGTATTGAGTTGCTTCAAATCAAGAAAATCGCAAAATCTCTGCAACGAATGCGCTCTTGGGGAGTCCACATTATCCGAGAAAGCGCGAGCATTAAAATCCCCAACAAGCAGCATCCTGGTACCAACCAAACGTGAGGCGAGAGCATCAAGGAAGTTTTCATAATCATACGAAGTTGTACTTGGCGGTATATAAACGACACAAAGGAGGACAGCAGAGAAACCAAGTCGACATTCAGCAAGACAGACATTAATGTGAACAAACGAGCTTGATATGTCAGTAGTATCTATAGCAGTGACGGAAAATTTTTCATCGATAGCAAGAATGACACCACCGCCCAAAGCACCCCCGGTGGAGACTCTATCATCACGAAACACGGTATAATAGTCATCAAAAAGTTCCTGATTGTAAAATGAGTTATTTAGCCAAGATTCGGGTATAAAGACAAAATCAAACGAATGGTCCAACGTGGACGTGTAAAAAGAGTGTGTTTTTGTACGTAAACCTCTGGTGTTTTGATAATACAAGGTATAAGAGTTGGTGGGTGCGCTGCTGGACGAATTTAGTTTAAATGATCGATACTGTTATTGGCAGACGCCGAAGGTGGTGCACCGTCCACATTGAGAGGAGTAGTGGTAACAATGGTTGGTATTCCACCAATATATTTTATTGTGATGTTGTGTTCTCCACTCCCAATTCTAGTTACCAATTCGGCCCTAACAGTGCGATAAAAATGCACCTGCTGGGGAGTGCGATCTCTGGAAAGAAGGACACCAGACCACCTATCCAACGCCTTCAACTTCGGAGAATTTTTAATCACCTCGAAAACAAAGGTCTCGTTCTCAAACAGCACTTTGATTGGTCGTCTAAGATTTCTATTTGTGGGATCGAACTTTCCCAATCTGATAGTTTTAAAGGTATCAGGCCGGAGTCTGACCAAACACAGATCAGAAAGAATCTGCTTAATTGTAACGAAGTCTATTTCCTTCCGTGCATCTACCGAATCAATCACACCCAGACCGTAAACAACAATATTAGATTTTCGTCTATTGCGCGCAAGAACCTCATTAACCACAGACTCCATCGCCGCAGGAGACAAACCTCCAGTTGACGCGCTATGATTGACTATACCGGAAGTCTGCGCCTTCAGTTCTTTCAGTTCCTTCACCTCGCTCTGCAGCATCAAAAGCAGCTGCTTCAATTCGTCCAGTGAGTTTCCGAAAGCACGGCATTTAGTACAGGCCCACGACAATCCGGGATCGCCACGAATAGCACAGGCTGTCGCTTTAGAAACATCTATGCAAGATAATAAGTACGGCTTATTGCAAACTGAACAGTCAAGAAAGTGGCGATCTTCCGATTTGGTCGCACAGCAAGTGTAGCTTCTAACCATGGCGCAAAAAAAAAGAAAAGAAAAAGGATGGAGATACAAGGGTCACTCACTTCACGCCGCGGTTTCCGTCGCGGCGACTTCAAAAGACACACAAAACTGGGGAGATCGGAAATACACAGATAAGGAGAACAGAGGAAATAAAAGGTCAATGACTCGATTTTCAAAAATGTAAACAAACGCGTTAGTAGAAACCGAAAACCGGCTCAGGCAGTCGTGTGGAGTCGGGCAGTTGAAAACAAAACACCAAGGTCAAGCAACTCTGAGGCCAAGAATTGGCGGGAAAACCAATAAAATGTGTAATTACGAGTAAACTAAACACTAAATCAATTATAAACCAAAATAAAACAAAAGTTAATACCTGGGCAATAAACTCTACACAAAATACAAGCACGAAACCGCGTAGAACCCACTTAAATTCGGGAAAACAAGAGCACACGATGTAAGCACGATCAACCAGTGAAGATATATGTGAAGATATATATTGATGCACAATATTGAAAATTGTTTGTCTACACGGGATAGGTCTGCCTTCAAAAGTGATTGGAAACAAATCCACGCACTGTTGCGCCGAATTGCCACCGTAATGCTACTTGATGATCTGAATCTGTTCTAGCGGAGGGTACATCGCGATTGCAAAGATATGAATGTTATGAAGACCTGCTCTCCCACCAGTCGGCAGTCCCACTATAATTGGCTGCCCCACTCAACCGACGTTGGCAGTGTTGTCGCGTGATACGCTAGTTTCTATACACCTATGCCTAATTTTTGCGGACACAATCTGTATATTGTAAGGAGACGAAGAAAAAGCCACTTTATAATTGCAGATTATCGAAACTTATCTAACACATTACTGAAGGCGCCTGAGAATACAGCTCTTGCTTACATGATCCTTGAATCACAGCTGATGGCTCCATCGAGCTTATATGACTAGCGAGGCAGTCGCGTGAGTGGGTGTGTTGAAAATTAATGGCGGTACGTAGCTTTTGTGCGCATGCAAGTCCACTGCGTGCGAGACGTAATCTGACTTTCGACCTTATTGACCCATTGACCAAGGCAAGTCGGGCTAAAACAAACCAATGCATTGGTATGGCCGCACTGCGTGTCTAGTTTTATATAGTCTAAAGGTCGGAGATGTTCGCCGCGGCAGCGAACGCGATCAACCACGTCGTCCGTTGTAATGAGTCGTGATTTCAGTAACGTGATTTTGTCACGTTCCGGAACGTTCCGAAGTTTCCCGGAACGACGTGACTCGGTACGGTTTGCGAGGCGATCGGGACGATCGTACCGGAACGTTTGCCGGTACGGAACTTTATGTGGGACGCATAAAATTCCGTACCGGCTAACGTTCCGGTACGGCTGCAGAGAATACTTGCAGTTTATATATGTAGTAGATGGTGTAAACGGTCACGGTTCGAAGCGAGGTAGAATGTATACTCAATGCGGAGCGCGGGCAGGTTTGTTAATTTCTAATCTTAGTTATAAGATGATTAAGTACGCACTTACTTACTATAATTAGTTTGTAAGAATAAATGATCACGTAGATAATATTACTTCGTACAGAGGGGCGTGAACGTGAAATAAATAGGAATATAAAAATTGTTTACTCACGAAAAAAAAAATAAGATAATAATTTTTTAGTTTAGAGAATATACAAACAAAATCTATAAAGCATAGTACAGCCTATAGGAGTGAATTATAGTAAAATAGCAGCACTGGTGTAGGTACAATATTCTCCCTAATTTCCTCTATTATTTTTTATTAGATATACGTAGATAATATTACTTCGTACAGAGGGGGCGTGAACATGAAATAAATAGGAATATAAAAATTGTTTATTCACGAAAAAAAAATAAGATAATAATTTTTTAGTTTAGAGAATATACAAACAAAATCCACAAAGCGTAGTACAGCCTATGGGAGTGAATTATAGTAAAATAGCAGCACTGGTGTAGGTACAATATTCTCCCTATAATTTCCTCTATTACTTTTTATTAGATATAAAGATCTCATTTTTCTATAACCGTGGTAATAAACAAAACACGAGAATTAATAATAAAACTTTATTATCATAAAATAAACAAAACAATGTTTGAACATTTTTAACCGAAACTATATTCCAATAATATACATAAAATACATAAAATATACATATACATAAAAATAACAAAACTTTAGAAAAAATAAAATACAAACAACGAGATCCAATCTTATTTAAAGGTTAAAGATTACTGTTGTATTGAACAAATAATAAGTGTTTGACTTTTGTGGATGTTAATCTATTGCTACGATCAGTCAATATATGTCCTGACTTTGAAAACAACCTTTCATAAGGTACTTATGGCGTCGGTATCAGTCTTGGAGACAAATACTAGATCAAAAAGCCGATATATTGTTTCGATATTCTTTGTAGGCATCGAGCGCTGCTGTGCAGACTAAGAAACCGCGCGAATATTTCCGCCGACCTAAACGTAGGCTTAATAATAATAAGTCAATTTCAAACGATATTCTATAGGTAAAACTACGAGAGCTGAAGGTGAGTCATCGATTCCAGCTGTTATTTTGCTGATACGTTACAGACCATTCCTGTGCGTTAGAAAGAAACAGAGTGCTTTTTCATGCGTCTGTTCTTACGTTTTTAGGCGATGACTCACCTTCAGCTCTCGTAGTTTTACCTATACGTCTTGATCGTCTTTGCAGAATTAGCTTACCCTTCGACTATGGTCGTAACAGTAAATGATAAATGAGCAGAAGTTTAGAAATTAAAATAAGCCGCATATATATAATTAATTAAAATCAATTAAATTAATTAAAATATTGTCACATAGGGTCATTAAAACACAAATTAACCTCGCGACCGATTATGTTTTACGCTCTGAATGACCCTATGTGACAAATTAATTGTATTTGCTACCGTATGTATTTTATCTATTCACGTAGTACAGACAGGATATTCTTCTATAAAAACTTCTATAAACTTCCAACTTCTATAAAAAACAAATTATGTAACTTATGTATCCATAGGGTGAAAGGCGTATAATTTGTTGTTTTGAGTAGCCATGCTTAGAAATTGCAAATCAATTGGCTTATTGACCAGCTTTCTGCAACGGAACGAACGTCACCACCTGAACCGTTCCGAAATCACGTAATTTTGTACGGTACGATGACATTCGGTACGCCTTGCACTATTGGCGCCGCGCCGTTCGTTCCGTTCCGCCAATCGTTATTGTACCGAAAAATCACGTTCCGAAATCACGTGATTTCGAAACGTGATTTTTTCGGTACGATAACGTTCGGTACGTTCCGACAGAGGAACGGTTTTTCCCATCACTAGTCGTCCGGTATTCAAGGCCAGCTGCGTTGTCCGGCAGTCTGTCACTGCTTATTGTATTTTAGGTGTCAGTGGTTTCTTTGACACGTTGCGTCCAATGGCTTAGCGGGTTGCCGCCGCATACGGCTAGGATTCGGACTGCTCAAATACGAGTATGGTCGCGGGCGGCTTTTCGCTATTGCTTGAGAAAGTGATATTTATTTTCGTTGAAGAGGGTCAATAATTAATATTATCGAAATTTAGACGTTTGTTGACTGATATCATAATATCCATGTGCGTTTCGAGTATTGTATAATCTTTTTTTATAACTGTGAATAGCTGGTTCGAGATGGCGGGCAACGAGGAGTTCACGTATACAAGTGTTGCAAAAACAAAATATTTAATGTCACATGCGGTGAAGCCTTTCATTCCGGTTGTAAGGAAAGAGCTTGGAAGGACGAAAACCGAAAACCCGAAAACATCAACCACATGGTTAAGAAGATCGAAGACATATGAGAAGGTAATAGAGGCCAACAACGCTGAAATGAAAGCAAAAAATGAGGCAATACAAGGTAAAGATCAACTCATCAGAGAACTGTATGCAAAAATTGAATATTTAAAAGGAAATGCAAATCAACCGACAATCATAACCTATTCATCAATTACAGCCTCCAACGACAAATTAAAGGACGGCACTACGTTGGTATCACAAACAATAACAAACTCCAACTCCCAACTCAAGGCTCTTCAACAGCAAATCAAAGCAAAAAAAGCAGAAGATTGCCTGCAACCTGCAACACGAACAGATCTCGAGACAAGACCTGCAACTCGCATTGCATGAAGAACAAACGAAGAGGATAGCCAGCAGTATAATAAACATAGGGATGACACGTGGACAGGAGTACAACAAATCCGTAAAGGGCGCCCTCAACCACAAAAGAGACTCGGTACAGCAAGAGTGAGTGAAAATCTCAGCGGAACGGACAAAAAAGTCTGGATATACCTTTCTCGTATAAAAAATAATGCAATAGGAAAAATAATCGAAGAATACATTTAAACAACGAAAAATTCAAGAATGAAAAAGTAACAGTAAAGGAAATACCCGGCGAACCTAACAAACCAAAGCGATTTGTGGTCAGCGCACCCTTTTCCAAAAAGACGAACTTTGCAATCCTGCATTTTGGCCAGTAAATGTAGGAATACGACGTATCGATTTCGAAAAACATCAACAGGTTTTACAACAAGAAGGGAATCCTATTTTTGTAAATACAAGCATCAAGCATCGCAACATCTCAAAAGAACCAAAAAATAACCATTCTGGCAACTAACATCCAATGCATTACTAATAAGATGAGGGCGCTGCAATTGACGTCGGGATCCGAAAGGGCTGACATTGTGTGTGTATCCGAACACTGGCTAACAAGTGGCTCAGGCCCATATCAACTGCAGGGTTATAGAAATGTAAGCTGTTTCTGTAGAATCCAATCGTCACACGGGGGGGGGGGTTGTTTCCGAAGAAAGTGAAGCTACGGAATTGGAGCATGTCAAAGAAGCATCAATAGAAAAGGAGTGCGAAATGGCAGGAGTGCACCTACCAACATGCAACATTACAGTAATATCCCTCTACAGATCTCCCAGTAGCAACATAATAGTATATTATAATACAAGTTTTATAAGACAAAAATTGGCGCACGAGTTGTTTTGGGTACGACGAGCGTAGCGAGGAGTGCCCAAATGGAACGAGTGCGCCAATACATCTTATAAAACGAGTGTTATATACTATTTTTTCTACTTTGCGACATTAAATTTACATAAATTTCGAAAATTGCGGTTGACATCTGACAATCTAGAGTAATTTCATATTCAACAGTTGTAGTTGTGGTAAAATTCACAAAGATGATTGACGCGAGCCAATAGCGATTGAGATGTCAGCCTTATTTGACACTTGACGTCAATATCATCAATCTTGGAAAACTAAAAGTTACTAAAAGTTTGTGATCTAGTGTTTTCATAACGACACTGAAAGCGGTTTCGTAACGAATATAATATATATATAACGAACGCAAAGTAGAAAAATAATTTTAACGAAACACTAGAAGCCACTTTAACTACAATTTTTCAAACAAACCCTAATGATGCAAGAGTGGTAATAGCAGGTGACACAATGGTGAATTTGATAGGTGACAGTTCAGACAAAGAAGCTACTGAATCTTGTCTTCTTTTGGCCTGAAACAAACAGTAGATAAACCCACAAGGATCGTAAAAGAGACAGAATCGTGTATAGACAATATCTTCACTGACCTCGAAGAAGCGACCACAAAAATAATCGACCCACACTATGGCGACCACAAAGCTTTAAAATTAGAAACAAAGTGGGCAGGCCAGCATATGCCCACCATAAAATACATTAGAAGATATACAGCAGAAAATAGGCAAAAATTTAAAGAAACCCTTGAACAGGAAAGATGGCAATTGGTGACAGAAGAAGAAGAAGGTAACAAAATGATGGACAAGTTTATGTATATACTCAACAAACACCACAACGCAGCTTTTCCGCTCACAGCGCAAAGAAAACAATCAAGAAAACCTAAAGTCTCAAACAAATTGCAACAAATAAGGGAAACGCTTAAACTACTACAGCGAACACACGACAACAACAACGATGACCAAAACAGTTACAACCAGCTCAAGAAGTATCAAGGGTTCTACATAAAATATGCCGAACAAGAGCACAGGTGGAACAATACAAACTCTATCACACTTGCTCAAAACAAACCAAAAACAATATGGCATATCATCAACACAGAGACTCGGAGAAAAAAGGGAAACATCCATCCAAACACACCAACATGCGAAGCTCTAAACAAATACTTCACTCAACAGCCCGACGAAACTTCAACTTCACCGTACACAATTCCACCAGAGAAAAATTGTAACGCGAGCATCTTTTTCTACCCAACCGATGACGTGGAAGTGGAGGGCATCATTCAATCCACAAAATCAAAACCAACCGAGGATGTGTACGTTTTGAGCACACGCACACTCAAAAGGGCAAGATCACAAATAGCACATCCGCTAGCAAATATCTTCAACCAATGCATTCTACAGGGCATCTTTCCGGACAAATTAAAGGTTACAAAATAACACGGATCTAAAAAAAGGGTAATGTAAGAGAGTGCCAAAACTACCGTCCCATCTCAATACTACCTGCTATCTCAAAGATCTTTGAAGAAATTGTAATTAGAAGAATCTACCAGCACTTTCAACTATAAACTCCTTACAACTGAACAATTTGCTTACCAACCAGGAAGTCTATTCTCGTCATCTTTTTGAAGCGAATGCGAGACTTCTTGAATGGTTAGGTGGACGGAGTGGGGATATCAGCGGTTCCCCTCTGGAACGTATCTATGAGCAAATTTACTTGTCGCTAAGTACAATAACGCACGCGCCACACCCATACGAACCCATATCTATGAGAAAGTTTGCTCGTAGCTAAGAACAATAACACACGCGCCACGCCCATACGTTCCAAACACAGGGCAACCGCCGATATCCCCACTCTCACCTAACCATTCGAAAAGTCTCGCATTCGCTTCAAAAAGATGACGAGAATAGCCTCCCAGGAAAGGGCACAATTAATGCCATAAAACATCTCGTGACTACGGTTAGTAATGGTCTGGAAGAGCGGAGAAAATGTGGTGCCCAGCTGTGTGACCTTAGCCATGCCTTTGACACAATGCCTCACTCGGATTTCCTTTCAAAGATGGAACAGTACGGGGCCGAGGAGTGGCGCTCAACTTGATAAAATCATACCTTACCCGACGACTACAACACGTGACAATCAAAGGCACAGCCAGTACTTTCCGGGAATCAAACGTTGGCGTCCCACAAGGAACTTATATGTTTCGCTAAAAACTACAAAAAGAACTGCTGAGACGCGCACGCCACTAGTTGTGCAGTTTCGTAGCGTCGTCCAGCGTTCGCGGCTAGCAATGACAAAATCCATTTCACACTAGGAAAAACCATCAGAAATGTCACTAGATGTTTCAGCGGTAAATAAATTTGAATACTTAATAACACATTTTTTATTGGTAAAATAATAAAGAAACAATTTCCTTCAAATTTTGTAAAACGTGTCTAAATATGAACTTTGTACAACATACATGTATACGGTATTAGTATAAGGTCACGCGTCCACGATCCGACTCCTATCGGAGCGGCCAAAAGAAATCCGATCACGGGTGGCCGCCGGCCGCAGAATCATCGGGACGAAATCGCTGTTATTTAAATGTATTGTAGCAGTGCCTAGCACTTTAAGATGGCACGACACATAAGGCGGGCGTTCCTCGGATAGCGGTACCGTAATACCTATGATGGACTTAATGTTACCAACGTAACAATCGTTCACAATAATACGGTGACGCTTTTTTAAACAAACTACCGTCCAAAACAATACGGTGCTGATTTTTGATATAGCGGCGCCGTATTGTTTTGAACGGACGTTAAGTCGGTAATATCACGTCTGTCGTATTACGTCCGTCATATTTTATTTATTTATTTATTAAATAATTAATATGACGGACGTAATATGACAGACGTAATGTTACCGACGTAACGTCCATGCCCTGGAGAAACGCACCAAGACATGTATTCTGCATAATTTTCTACGCGAACGAAACGACAATACGGACACACATGAAACGGATTTTTGAGCCAACTTGCTCCGCCGGATCAAATTCTTTAAAAATTCGATCATGTGTGTCCGCCTAATACCTACTCAAAACGCTACAACACAAAATGAGCACGCAGTTAGGGAAATCTTTAATAGTATATTAAATACAACTTTTATAAGACAAACATTGGCGCACGAGTTGTTTCCAACTGGAACGAATGCGCCAATACGTCTTATAAAACGAGTGTTATATACTATTTTTTCTACTTTGCGACATTAATTTTACATAAATTTCAAAAATTGCGGTTGTCATCTTACAATCTAGAGTAGTTTTAACTTCAACAGTTGGTTGTTCTGGTAAAATTCACAAATGCGATTGGGACGAGCCAATAGCGATTAAGATTCTTTAAATGTTGCAGGTACCACGGTTTCTGATCCTCTTTTAATCGCCAGTGAACGTAATGAATTTTTTGTTGGTGTCGGTGCGAGATCACTAAGGATATTCCGTACAATCTTGTAAACAAACATCGTTACATCCGGAATATAATTCCAACTGGGGATACTCTTTTTTTCCCAGGTACCGAGATTGAAGTCATGAATATGATTAAATCGTTGAAGTCAAGTTCGAGTTCCACAGATGGTATATCTGCAAGACATCTGAAAACTATCAGCGCGGAAATCTGTGTGCCTTTGCAATGGTATTCAATAATTGTTTTTTGGAGGGAAATTTTCCCTCATTGTTCAAAAAGGCCTTAATCATGTCGTTATTTAAGGAGGCGACCTGAAGATATAGATAGCTATCGCCCAATATCGCTCGTGTCTTCGCTCTCTTTTTGAGCAACTAATTAAATCTAGGATAATTTCGTTTGTCAATGCTAATAATATTCTAAAAAGCCATTTAGTTTTATGGTCGATAAGGGTACGAGCGATGCGATTTATGAACTCTCCAAGCGGTGTTCCTCGGCTGTAGACAACTCTATTCCTTGTGCTGCTGTTTTTTTGCATCTCCGACAGGCTTTTGATACTGTGAATCATTCCATACTATTAGAGAAGCTGGAGAGGTGTGGCTTTCGCGGTGTTTCCCTGGACCTAATGGCTGATTAATACTCGCATAGAGTCCAGGCGGTTAGAATCGGTAGCCACTGCAGCCGCGCGCTGCGTGTTTCTTGCGGTGTGCCGCAGGGAACAGTGCTTGGCCCTCTGTTTTTTTTTTTTACTTTATGTAAATGACTTATTATCGCCGAAGGAACTTAACGGTAGTCTAATTTCTTATGCGGATGACACTGTCTTATTTGTTAATTCTGACTCTTGGGATGACGTCAGAACTGATATCGAGCATGACCTAAAGATAATCAAGCTCTTCAAATATGTTGTCTATTAATTTTAATAAATCTAATTTCATCACTTTTACGTCTACCATATCCTCACAACCAGATTTTGATAACATTGTTGTTGCAGCATGTTGTTGTGCACAATGAATTGTGTGAGGATGATTGTCGTTGCTCTGCTTACGTCTCCCGAGTTTCGCTTACTAAATATCTTGGCGTACTTTTTGATAGTTTTCTTCGCTGGGATTATCATATAGAATCCCTCTGTTCTGTGGCAGATTGAGGAAGACATGCTATCTATTAGTGCAGGCAAATTAACTGAGTAGAAGCCAAACCCGGTATTAATTGTAGACAGGACTTTTATCATTGGAAGTGGTAAAGGGGCTCATAGTGAACGTAAAAAAATTAAATGCAGGTTGTATAGTGTTTATTTGGGGGGTTGAAAGCGGGTGCAAAGTATATTATTGCGTATTCCGGGGAAACTTGACGTTTTATCAAAAAACGTCCTATACTAAGTTGTAGATCATAAAAAATCTACAACATTCATATGGGTCACTTTTTACTATGACCTCAAAATTTCCTAGAAGAATGCGAATGCCGTTGCCAAAACGAATTTTCTATCTCTTATTTTTTATTGTCGCAACAATAATTGAATTTTAATCAAATTTTGTGAAAGCGTGCGTTTTTATTCCTTAAATACGCATACATTTTTACTTTATTATACGTAGTATGTAAAGTATTGTTTTTAGTACACACAATACTAGAAGTTTTTGAGATAAGGATAATTTTAAACATATTTTATAAAAGCGTGCCTTTTATACCTTAAATAAGCATACATTTTTTTAGTACACAAAAAACAAGAAGTTTTTGAGATATTTAGTTTTTTCAATCAAAATCAGTTGTTTTTAAAAAAGGAATTGTGGTGCAAAATCATCGTACAGAGTTCTTCTGGTACTCATTTCTGTTGTTTTTGCATGTACTTATTGATACAATAATAAAAATAATAGTCCCTATTTAACAACATGCTCAAAAATTGACAAAACTCAAAAACGACTTTTGCGACTACATTTTTCAGTAATTGTTCTTATTTGTTCAAATTTTTTAGAAAATTGCAAAACTGGCTACAACATTCAATTGTACGGAAAAAATACACAGGAAACTCGTATTTCTACACTAATGCTATAACCATTAAATTAGGATAAGAAATCTTCAGATAAGTAAGCAAAATAATCAGTTTTTGACCTAGAATCAAAAAGTATACAATAGAAAAGTTGTAGGTCAAGAAAAAATCTAAAACTTTTGTAGAGGTTACTTTATAGCATAACCTGAAAACTTCCGAGAAAAATACGAAAAATTTTTTTGTATTTTTAATTTTAATTTCATTTGACGAAACTTCTGAAAGTAAATTATTTATGCCTTAAGAAATACAAAGTGTTAATGCACAAATCTACTAAAGTAGTGAAAAATGTGATAACATCAATATAGTAGAAAGTAGAAACAGTACTTTTAATAATAATAAATTACAAAAATTAATATTGTAATACGCCCCTAATACCAGTGCGCTGCGTAATAGCGCTTTCGAGGTCGCCACCATCGCACCCTGACCAGCGAGGACGTAGGAGCCCCCTTCCACTACGTGTCGACACGACCTGGACCGAGCAGCATAAACGACGGCACGC
Organism: Aphodius sticticus; assembly: GCA_963966075.1. Classification (NCBI taxonomy): domain Eukaryota; kingdom Metazoa; phylum Arthropoda; class Insecta; order Coleoptera; family Scarabaeidae; genus Aphodius; species Aphodius sticticus. The sequence goes on along the minus strand of OZ014510.1, from coordinate 30,347,997 downwards.
ACCCTGGGACATGAGTTCGCTCACCGGTCAGGAGGAAACTTGGTTAACTTGGCGCACCTCGTAGGGCCTTGCTGACAACGTGGAATCCAGACTGAAATACAGGCATCGTCAGTATACGACACGCTGCAACTACCGCGACATTATCGAATATCTCTTTCCGAACGACCCCACCCCATATTTACAGATTTACAAATAAAAAATAATAACACCAATCTACGCTTTTTTCGCAAATTTTCTTTTTGTTCATTTTCATCCGATGTTAGATCTGCATATATTTCTTCTTCTTGAAACGTGTCATCATCACTGACTTCTTGATCTGGCACATTTCCTGATGCAAAGATTCACAATGACAAACAATGGTCTTGAGGAAATCTTTAGGAATTACTGAACCTTCTGTAAACCATTTTTATTTGTAAATCTGTAAATATATATCAACGGGGTGGGGTCGTTTGGAAAGAGATATTCGTAAATGCAAGTCGCGGTAGGTGCAGCGTGTCGTATACTGACGATGCCTGTCTCTCTGTCTGAATTCCACGTTGTCAGCAAGGCCCTACGAGGTGCGCCAAGTTAATAGTTTCTTCCAGCCCGGTGAGCGAATCATGTGCCAGGGTTGCGTGCCGTCTTTTTTGCTGCTCGGTCCTGGTCGTGAGTCGACACGTAGTGGAAGGGGGCACCTACGCCCTCGCTGGGCAGGGTGCGATGGTAGCGGCCTCGAAAGCGCTATTACGCAGCGCACTGGTATTAGGGCGTGTTACAATATTAATCTTTGTAATTTATTATTACTAATTATTAAAGTAGTGTTTCTACTGTATTGATGTTATCACATTTTTAACTACTTTAGTAGTTTTTTCATAAACAATTTGTGATTTTTTAAGACATAGATAATTTACTTTCAGAAGTTTCGTCAAAACTAAATTAAAATTATAAAAAAAATGAATTTTTCGCTTTTTTTCGCAGAAGTTTTGAGGTTATGTTACATAGTAACCTCTACAAAAGTTGATTTTCTCTAGATTTTCTCTTGACGTACAACTTTTGTATTGGATACTTTTTGATTCTAAGATAAAACTGATTATTTTGCTTACTTATCTGAAGATTTCTTATTCTAATTTAATGGTTATAGCATTAGTGTAGAAATGAGAGACATTTTTCTTTGTATTTTTTTCCGTACAATTGAATGTTGTAACCAGTATTGCAATTTTCTTAAAAATTTAAACAATTACTGAAAAAATCACTGTTGCAAAAGTCGTTTTTGAGTTTTTTTAAATTTTTGATGTTGTTAAATAGGGACTATTATTTTTTATGATTGTATCAATAAGTACATGAAAAAACAACAAAAATGAGTACCAGAAGAACTCTGTACGATGATTTTTCACCACATAATTCCTTTTTTTATAAACAACTGATTTTGATTGAAAAAACTAAATATCACAAAACTTCTGTTTTTTGTGTAATAAAAACAATACTTTACAAACTACAAGAAATAATTTTCTCGGCTGTATCGATGAGTCAATAAGGTACGATATGCCATCGGGGGGGAGCAGCCAGGTGGAGGATAATTAAAACAACTTCCTTTGATCGATGCCTAAGCTTTCGACAAGATTTATTGTCTTCCTCAGAGGGTACGCTGCAAAAACAGTAATAGTAACAACGGAACAATTTCAACTCACTCAACTCACATCCAGAAGTGAGTAAGTGACCGTCGGTAGAAACATCAAACAGTGAAAAACGTAGACAGATACTGGCACATGTCAAAACGGTAAAACTTCCTAAAAACATTAATATATAAATAGAAGATTCCAGTTGGAATAATAAAACTAAACTACCACAAAATCCTTTTGCAAAAGGTCACGACGAACAGACAACAACGGTAAGAACAACAATACGCAATTAATGACGGTGATAATATTCTTAAATAAGGCTCCACAAACGAAACGCATTAGAGGTTAGGTTAGGTTAAACCTCAGATGTACAAAGCAAACTGCAATACCGACGAACACAGGATAAAGGCGTATACAGGGGTACACCAGTATCACGCATACTACAAGGCAAGGTCAAAACGTTAGCGAATCCGATTCACCACCTGTAATTTGAACTCCGTCAAGACGCAGTAGGTTACTGTATGCAACGCTAACACCCTGGATGTCGGTACGCAAGTTCACGGTATGGTCTTGTCGTTGTATATATACCATCTCCAAGAACATACGTTTACCATAATACGGTTCCCTGTCCAGTACCGAAGCGCTGTCAAAGTTGAATCTGTGTCCCGTGTCTAGGTGATGGGCAACCAAAGCACTCTTACCCTCCCTTCGCTGCATACAGTCTTGCTTGTGTTGCTGTATCCTTGTCTTGAGGTGCTGAGATGTAGTGCCCACATAGACACCGGCACAGCAAGCACAAGGGATCTTGTAAATGACATTAGTCTGCTGTAACATGGGCACTCTGTCCTTTACTCTGGAGAACAAAGCCGACAAAAGTCTGCTGTTGTATTTGGCAACACACAAATTCAGGCCACGTGTCAACCCGACCACTTTCTCAGTGAGACCAGGGATGTACGGAAATCTGATATATCTTTTTAACTCTCTTACCGTCGCATTCATGGGATGCGTGAGAGGAGTGTCTCTGACCTCTCGGGGGTAGAGAGCGGAGTTAAAGATGAGACGCCTGAGCAAGGTTGACGGGTACCCATTATTTTTAAAGATGTCATAGAACTTGTTGAGATTATCGCTATGGAAAGACTGGTGTGAGATTTTTAATATCCTGTTTCTCATAGCAATGACTTGTTTTTTGGTTAAGGGGGTGGTTAGAGAAGAAGTTGATGAACCGTCCCGTGTACGTAGGTTTTCTGTACCAGTTCAATATTACAGACTGATCATCCCCTCTAATAGCCAAACTATCCAGAAATGGAACTGAACCGTTGTTCTCCATTTCAACCGTGAAGCTGAGATGGCAATTGAAACCATTGAACTTGGACAACATTTCATCAACGCCCGCCACCGGTGAGGCACAGATCAGGTGTTGTTCTTACCGTTGTTGTCTGTTCGTCGTGACCTTTTGCAAAAGGATTTTCTGGTAGTTTAGTTTTATTGTTCCAACTGGAATCTTCTATTTATATATTAATGTTTTTAGGAAGTTTTACCGTTTTGACATGTGCCAGTATCTGTCTACGTTTTTCACTGTTTGATGTTTCTACCGACTGTCACTTACTCACTTCTGGATGTGAGTTGAGTCAGTTGAAATTGTTCCGTTGTTACTATTACTGTTTTTGCAGCGTATCCTCTGAGGAAGACAATAAATCTTGTCGAAAGCTTAGGGATCGATCAAAGGAAGTTATTTTAATTATCCTCCACCTGGCTGCTCCCCCCGATAGCATATCGTACCTTATTTACATACTACGTATGATAAAGTAAAAATGTATGTGTATTTAAGGTATAAAAAGGCACGGTTGCACAAAATTTGATTAATTGTCTGTATGCGTCCATTTTGTCGTCGTCTGCATTTTGACCATATGTACATACCTACGTATAGGTTAACTTATATACCCACTCGCCTGTGTAGATGTGTCTACGTATATGTTAATTTATATACCCAACGCGCCTGCGTTTGGAATTTTATGTTCGTGTTTCACCGACGATGCTGAATTTTCCTTAATTCTCCTTATTCGACTATTTCGCTGATGATGCCTTGAAAAAGGCGAAACCGGTCCGAAGTAAATTGAATATACATCTTGCAACTAGGGGGCTTATTATTTTATGTCCTACATGTTACTTAGTTACCGGGACGAAAACAGCTACTTTTTGGGCCCTAGGGCGATAAAGATTCTTTATGCGCCCTAGAGCATAAAGGATTACCATGGTTATATGTCAAATATATCAAATATTTATCATTCAAATTGTAAATTTTAAATCGTCAATGTCAATTATTGGCGATTAAGGTTATACGTTTGACAATTAATTGTCTGTATAGTCACTCATCAATATCAATTATTGGCGATTAAGGCTATAAGTTTGACAATTAATTGTCTGTATTGTCACTCAACTCCGAATTGTTTGTATCGTTATTCAACTCCGTAGATACGCCGTCACTTGATAACGTCAAAATATTTATTAATATTATTCAAACGGAGGACCAAAACCATTGTAGGACATAAAATTTTGTATGTACCTCGGGCATTACTTGATGTTTATACTTTCGGGCGACTTAAAAAGCTCTCGGGCCTATCGGCCCTCGCGCTTTTTAAACTGTCACACATAAACAATTAATAGTAAGAAAGTAATTGTAAGAAACGAATTATGAAACGTACCAGCGTGGTAACGCTGGGAACGCCGAAGTCCATATACTTTGGAATGTCGGCAGACATCCCCCACTTTGACACATATGCACACCCACATCTGTTCCAGTTCGTAGTAGCCGACGTGTACTATTTAGAGTGTCTACGCGTCCCCTATTTCGTCTGAATAGCTCTATCTCATTCTGAACTTTCGTCGACTAGTCGATGGTTTGCAGGGCAAAAATTGTACAAACCACCTTAAGGCAGTCAAACGCCTTACTGAAGTCCAGAAGAATCAAGAAGGATACTTTACTGCGATCCATCGCAGCCGCCATATTACTCATAATCCCCAGAAGTGCAGTGGAAGTACTATACCCGGGTCGATATCCTGATTGTGTGGATAGAAATAAATGAAAATGATCGATATGCCTGCGTCAGCTGCTTGTTGACAGTTTTTTTCGATAATTTTGGATGCTGTAGGTAATATACTTATTGTTCGCAGCTAAGTTAGTTCGGAGGCGTTGGATGTCTTTGCCAAGGGTAGAATTATTGATTTTTTCCATATAGCAGGAAACGATTCCTATTTTCGAGGCTAAAGTTTATAATATGCAGGAGTACTTCCTTGCAGTAGGGATAACAAATACGAAGCATTTCCAAATTAATACCATTAACGCCCCGCGCTTTTAATACTATTTAAAACATTTTCTACATCTTCCTCGACCACAGGAGTAAATGTAAATTCCTCTCTTATACCAGGCTTATTGTTACTATTTAACAACTCTAGGTAGCTGTTTTTAACTTCGCTGGCTGCCCTGAAATGCTGAAATGCCCTGATCCTGAAATGCTCATTCATGGCATCTACGTCAGTGAGATTTGAAGAAATATTGTTAGTGGCTCAATTATGGATTATGGATTTAAGTTGGCCGGTTTTCCGTAATATATATGCTGTTTTCTCTGCTTTGATAGCAGTAGACAGATAGTTGTTGATATCTCTACAGTAACTGGGATCGTTTTCGTTATTACTTCTTTTATATTTCTTATATGCTTTGTTTTTAAGTTTTATGATTACCTTTATCACATGCGGTATGTATGGCTGGTGTTTGCGATTGTGCACTACCATAGTCACAGGAGCACGCATATCGAATAGCGATACTAAAAATTCATTGAAGGTATTTAGCTTGGCGTCAATATTGTTGAAATCATATATTACTGACCAATGAGTATGTGTAGCATCAAATGCAAAATCAGGTAAATTAAAATCGCTAAAATTCCTGGGACTTTCCTGGGAGGAATGCTGTAGTCCAACCTACAATAGACCAGCCGATGATCTGAAATATTATTTGCATCCTCAGTGCCAACTTTGACGATCGGTCTTAACTTATTAACACATATTATGTCAATTAGAGTCGCAGATGATTCGGTGATTCGGGTAGGCTCCACAGTAAGTTGTCTAAGATCAAACATTTCGAGTAGTTGTCTCAAATATTAGCGCTAATTATTGTCTCTGAGAAAATGATATTTGCATCTACAGCAACCACTATTACATCAGATTCCTGTGACATCTCGTTGAGGGAAGATTCGAGCTCATCAAAAGCGTGCAACGGGACTGTGGGTGCCCGATAAATAGTGCATATGCCAATTTTAATTTTATTTGTGCGAATTACAACCCATAGTTGTTCTAGTAGGTTTTGTTCTAGATGCCCCATATTGAAAAATTTATATTTCAGATGCGACCGCAGGTAAACACACGTACAGCCTCCTCTTGAAGTTCGATCGCCACGTTCAAGTATCCCGGTAGCTGCACAAGTTGAGTAGGAAATCCAGGATGCAGCCACGTTTCTGATATAGTAACGACATCGAACTGATGGGCAGATAATAAGTTTGAGAAATGGTCAAATGAAGAGTTAAGCGATCTTGAGTTAAGACGGCAGATGGATAGATTAATCTTACCATCCATCTGTGGTGCTATTATGTTCGGTTATGTTCAGATTGAATCAAAAACGACTGAGATGGAGACCCACCGGCCAGATCTCCGGATTCCTCAGCTTCTCAAGGTTGTCCAGCTCGCAAGACACGCTGAAAGAGGAATATTCGTGCATCCGTCGTGATACCATTTTTTACAGGAAGCGTCTACTACTTTTTGAGAGCGTAGATATGTAAACAGACTTCGGTGGTAGTAGTTGCTAAGCCATATACACGGATATGACCCAACTCTCGGCCTTTAATAGCGAGGTTAGTAGTAGTTTGCCCTTGGATAGAGCTTTTTTTATTAATTCTGTGTACCAGAGTTTTGAATCCATCGGTATTTTCAGTATCATCGGTGCACGGCGGTTTATTGACCTTCCTAACACGTTTTCCAACACTTTCCGTAAATGTTTTGCTTTTTTGTTGAAAGTTAGGTTTCGACAAGGACAGGTTATTTGTTGGATTCAATAGTCTCTTTTCGGACTGTGTGTCTCCATCTATTGAGTTCGACTTAGGAGTTACCAACTCAGCAGATTTCTGGATTTTCAGGTGTTTCTGTAATGATAATATCTCATTTCTTAGCAATTCATTTTCCTTAATCAGTTTATTGAATTCAGACTGAAAACTGCTGATTTCCGTGGTGGTGATTCTCTTAACAGAAAAATCAATCTTATCAGAAATAAGTTTATTCAAGGCTTGACTTACGGTAGTGTGTTGATTCACTGTAGAGGTTAGGTTATTAACGCACTTGGAGCACATCCAGGATTTCATTGTATTTTCTTCCTTCAAATTTGGCAAATTCTTCCGGAATTACACTAACACAAGCCATGTGATTATTATGACCACAACCATTTTTACAGGATATGTACTCGTCCGTTCGAGAAATATTTTTATCGCACAAGTCACAACTAATCACCATGTTGATCGCGATATCAATCGATGCCGCTAACCGAGTAAACCCCGCCTATAGATGTTTTATGGGAAATTTCATGACAAACGAAATGAAAAATTGTGAATGAGCATCCACCAGTTTATTCTGATCTCCACATCCACATTTTACGTTATTTATCAATTTCTATCTCAGTACGCGCGGTAAAAAGCGCTGTGGTGTATGCGCGCAGCAATTAGGTTAGTGCGGTGATACCGCATAAATTAACACATAACACGCTAAAAACTGTAATGACATTTTTGTGGGGAATTTTCTATCACACCAAACAAAAAATGGTGTGATAGAACTGAGAATTAGAATTAGAATAATCGCAGAAAAAGCGATAAAAACAAATTATGGTTTGTTTAGACAACAGATGTCGAACAAATTCTGTAATTATCTCTTCAGAATTCCATGTTTACTGATCGATGGTCCGAGCCAGTCCCACCAGAATCCCTCTGACGCCTGGACTAAAATATATCCGTTGGGCCTTAATGCAGAACGGACTTCAAACAGAAACGGTGTCAAATTTGCGATTGGCTTCGTTCTTAACGCGTTGTCGTGCTAATACTCGTTTACGCTGCTGAAATCTGGTACATTTTTACATTTCTCTCGCGCTCATGTTCAAACCTAGGAGCAGAAAATTTATTTCTTTTGATATAAATTTGCAAGTCCAATATTTTATGTAGAAATGGATTCAGCAATACATCACGCTTTATTGCAATTTGTTTCCTCAATCATTGCAGTGTTATGCGCCTTCAAACACAGGGCTCAATACTTTTTTAACCGATAGTAGTCATGCGAAAGCAAAACAGCGTAGAAAGAAAAAATGCGCAAGCCTCACCACCAAGGTACCTTTCTTCTCAGAGACACTTATGCAGGAGTTATTAACACCCTTTCCCTTGACAAAAAGAAGTCTGATGTGGCCAGGCACATAACTTTATCATAGTATATATATATATATATATATATATATATATATATATATATATATATATATATATATATATATATATAAAATTAATAGTTTAGCTGCAAGAGATTCTATCTGATCGATATCGGTCGTGTTTGCATTAAAATAAAACCCGTTAGGCATGATTTGACAGATATTTTGATTCTATTGACAGTAGGTATTATCAAACCATTAGCGTTTCCCACTACGTACTGTCATTAGAATGATAAAAATCTGTCAAATCCTGGCTAACTAGTTTTATATTAATGCAGACACGACCGACACACACACGCACACACGCACACATACACGCATATAGACACATACACACACATACACACACACACACACACACACACACACACACACACACACACAGACATTTTTTGTACCATGGTAAAAAATGTTCAGGGGACCAAAAAAGACATATTTTCGCTAAAGTCTCATTTTTTTTTTCGGCACGTTTACAATACTTTGTCATACTACGCATGATAAAGTAAAAAAGGATACCAGACTTGTACGTTACTTAGTGACCACAGCCTAAGCAGACACTCCTCATGATAGTCCCCCTCCCTTTTATAGGGAAACGCCCTGCTCTGGCACGTGCCAGTAGATCGATTTGCCTCAAGTCTACGGGCCATGTACTTTTCAATGGAGAACTTTTGCCCGGCAGTAGAAATGCAATGAAATGGTTCGCCATTGTTGGGTCAATTAATAGTGACGACTTCATTGGGTGGAAGACGTCGTTTATCGTCAGTTTATCTGGACTGGGTTGTTAGAAATCCAGTTAATATCACAACTATACAGTGGATATCACAACCCTGTCACGACGTGAACCTTGAATGCTACTGACAGTCTTTGAGTTCACTAGTTTTATTTCTTGACTGATGATTAGACTTCTCTACCGATATTGAAGCAGCATTGCCCGAGCTTCGGAATGCCAAAATGTGTCACCCCGCGAATTATTGTTGAGACCGTTGTCGATAAACCGTTATACCTCTTCCAGACTCTCGCGAGACATAGCGAGAGACCGCGAATCCGGAGAGTGTGGATGCCACACTCGCCCAAATTCGCTAACATTCGAATGCCAGAAGTCTCTACGGATGCAGATAGTTGGATAAAAATCACGCGTTTGCCGAGTGCCTCGGTTTTGTCCGCTCTCGCTTCGATCCATTCAAACTGGATTGTTGCCGAGGCGCATCGCAGTTTTTGTGTGTACCCGAAGGTATTATTTACGACAGGGGTCTGATTTATGACATCAAATACGTGCGGTCAAGAGGCTCTTCGAGCATCAATGCAACCCGAAATGTAGGTAACAAATGGAATAAATTATTTAGTATTGAAATAAAAATATTTCAAAATATTGAACACGATAAATTTATATGCAAAATACAAATAGTTTAGATTGATATTAAATTAAATATCCGATAGTATTTTTTTTGTATTTGTGACGTCCCCATTACTATAATTTGTCATTTAAAATGGAAAATATACCAGATAATGATATTTATTTCTGTATTATTGAAGAAATGCAAATGCATATCAATAAATTAACCATCCGTATTATAAGACTACTAATGAAAATTAATATTAATAGCAATATTAAATCAATAATTAATTAAAACTAAAGAATATATTATTTATCTCTTTCAAATAAATCTTATCAGTTCCAAGTTATTCCAGTCTTATTTTTCTATAATGTCTGAATCTATTGTATCGTTTTGGTACAATTCTTTGATGCAAATTACGACTGCGATCTACATAGGGCAATTGATAATATTGATAATATTGATTGATAATATCGTTGTTACATACCAGTATACAGGGTTGGTCAAAATATCCGGAGCACCTAAATAATTGGCCAACCGTAAACATCTTCAAAAAATCAAGCATATGTTCTTTGATTTTAAACAAGCAATCATCTAAATATATTTTTAATATAGACAGTGCTTATTTTATTATGGAAACTGGCAGGCAACCTTTCCGTTTTCTAATAGAACACATACATTTACATTTTATAATTAAGATTAATTCTATGAATTTTTTGTAAGAATCATTTTTTATACAACGCATCATTTTTTAGTTATAAACTTTTGTTTTAACTAAACGGATAAAAAATAGCAGAACAACAAAATAGAAAAATAAAATTAAATGGAAATTCTGAATAATTTATGACTATGATATTTTTTGGTAAAATTAATAGTTTAGCTGCATGAGCAAATTCTATTTCATCGAGATCGCACGTACTGCATTAAAACTAGTAGCCAGGATATGTCAGATTATATGTCAGATATGATTCTAATGACAGTAGGTAGTGTCAAACGCGAATGTTTTGACAATATCTACTGTCAATATAAGCTGCGTTCGGATATTGTATCATTTGGACGGTGCATGTACCCGGTGTCAACGCAGTACAATATCCGAACGCAGCTTTAATCGACATATCTGTCTAGTTCTACTAGTTTTATTTTAATGCAGACATAGCCGATCTCGATCAAATAGAATCTCATGCAGCTAAACTATTAACTTTATATATAGTATGATAAAGTCATGTGCCTGGCCACATCAGATTTTTTTTAGTTATAAGCAATTAATCGTAACTTATAAACTTTTGTCTATCTATCTACTATCTACTACTACTATATACTAAAAGTCTAACACAGTCCGGAGAAGAAGTTTACGAAAATCGACGAATCGGGGGAAAGGTCTGGTCCTCGAAGAACCGAAAATCGGCGCCGCAGGCGCCGATTTTCCGCCTGAAATTTGATTCTACAGTGCTTAGGCTTTCGATTTCGTCCAATTTCTGCCCAGTTCTCGTTATTTTTTACTTCTATTCGGCTAAATTTATGGATTATCGTTTGGGAGTGTACACGTCAGCGCGTCGCCATGGCAACCGATCGGGGTTGCTAGGCGACGGCCGTGCGCTTCGCGACGCGGTCACCAGACGGCGACTCATCGTCATGTCGCAGTTGAGGTTACACTACGAAGCAATAGATGGCGCCCCGTAACCTCGCTGAACGTACGAGAATAATCACGTCGCGCCTGTAAGAGCATCCGGGCTTTTTGTCTCTCTCTTAACGCTTCGGCGCTCTACCTAGGTCGACCAGCAGGCCTATTAGGCCTGCACATTATCCTAGTTTTAACTAAACGGATAAAAAATAGCAGAACAACAAAAGAGAAAAATAAAATTAAATGTTAATTAAATGTTCAAACAGCAAATTAAAATAAATGTGTGTATGTATGTGGGAAAAAAATCAGTTTCAAAGTTCAGCAGTTTTAATTAATTGCTGATAACTAAAAATGATGCATTTTATGGAAAATGGTTCCTACAAAAAATTCTTAGAAATAATCTTAGGATTAAAAAATTTAAAAACATAGTATTGTTCTAGTTGAAAAAGGAAATGTTACCAAATTTCGATAGATAGTTTAAAACAAACAACAAATGTTTTTTTCTTTATTTTTTTACGGCTGGAGAATTATTTAGTTGTAATTTTAACTAACTCTGTATATGCACTATAATATTTGATTTATAACGCAATACATTATACAAAATAATAATTATGCAATTATTTAATTTGTTTTATGGACAATCGTATTTACTATGTCTTATATTAGTATATTGTATCTAATATAAATGATCAGAATAAGAAAGCAATTGCATTTAAGAAATTTTTCAAATATTTATTATATTTTATACTAAATTTTTATTTACGTTATTCAATTGATTATTAATTAATAATAACCACAATTTCAATGAAAGTACGCACACACACTACACGCTGAGGCAGCGTCGACTTCAGCGACGTCCATTCTAAGTCACCAGCAGATGAACAGAGAATGCACAAACCGAACGCCGAGAATGCGGATGGCCTTCTTTGACCGCTATGTCTCAGCCAGCCTCGTCGAACTTTTCGCCGATTTATTCGGGCTGAGTCAGGAGGTGGTAGCATTACATTTTTCGGTTGTCGACGGTTTGATTGTTTGTTGATGGTGTCATGTGCCAGTGTACGGAGTATAAAAAAGAATTAATCAAAGGGGCACTATAGTTATCTTTGTACTAAATGTAATTTGTTGTGTTTAGTAAATGATGCTTTGTTGCCAATGATGGTTGAATATTTCATGCTTATTGTATCCAGATATTATGTGTTTTGCCATCGGGCTTTGCAGTGTGGTTCTCTCTTTATCTGAGCACCGAAACGGTGCGTTTCGAAGCCAACTGAGGCGGTTATAGAAAGTCCAAAATCGCACATGCATGGCGCATGGGACATAATGACGCCTAGTCTATCTTGCCGCAGTTATTTGAATTTCCCGGCGTATATTTCAACTTCCTTTGAACACAACATCTGACACTATCAAACAATTTACAGGAATGCGCATGTCCATGTCAAGGAGTGTGTAAATGACAGGGGTGACCAACACAATTAAATTTATTCAATAAATATTTTGTTAGATAGTCCATCGCTTCACTCACCTGTGCTATTCCTATAATTACTCGGCCGAAACACACTACCCAAAAGGGCATGCTGAGCACCATCGCAGGAAAGAGCACTGTGACAACTGAAGATACTAGTATAGACAAGTTCAAAAGATGCCGAGCGCCCCACCTGTCCGCGATGTAACCACCGGGTAAGTGCATCAGCACGTATCCAATGTAAAATGCCGCCAAGAGGGAATTCTGTTCGAAGTGTGTCCATGATTTCTCCTCTGTTTTCTATATTGCAAATAAAGAAATGTCCGATAAAGCCTATTATGCTTTCAATATTTAAACGTAGTTTAGTTTCCAAAAGTTACTGCGTAAAACAATTACGGGACCAATTTTCAACGTCTGCATCCTTTATGTGTATTATGGTCGTAGTACATATTATGTATCATGACGAACGGGTTAAAAGAAAATCACCAACTTAGAATACACCCTTGTGCATGGTCTACGTTGTTATTCAGAATAAATGGCAATCTCGTTCATTTGAACAGATCAAAACAGCATTTATTTCTGTCTGAAACGTTCATTTTTAAGCTAATAATGAAAAAAGTATTTCAAAATATTAGAAGACATTAAATATGAAATTATACTCACAGTCGAAGTTGGATATACCGGGTGTTGCCAAAAAGATGAAAAGAACTTAAGATAAAATTATGTTGAAGGATATGTAAAGTGTTTATTTGAAAAATGTGTTTAGGAAGGTCAGAATGATACTGTACATGCCAGTTAGGGCGGTATTATCAATAGAAGGTTAAACTGCTTACTATGAGATTAATTTGGGTTAACTTTTAACTATCAGTTTACGGTATTATCAAAGCGCAAGTTACTCATACTACCACTTAAATCGTAGTTATCCTAATCATCACTTTTTTGAGATATAAAACTGTAACTGGGAGTTACCAGTAACGCGCGCAAAGTGACATTTCATGACAATCATGTGACCTTCGTGATAATCATAACATTTCTAGATAGCCCAACTGACACTGTCTGGCATTTTATTTTATACCACATTCCCTTGCCTATATAGTCCAGTCAAATGGTGTTTTGGCCAGGAAAAATATATAGAATTTTGTTTCTTTCATTCTATATGTTTTTTTGTGGTGTTGAATCTGAATATCAACTTTGCTACTTCCCACGGATATGGCTTCACAACGAAAATCGCAAGAAACCACAGTAGGAAAATTTGGCTTTACTTCAGCGCGCTCTAGCGGCCAAACCACTCAACCACAAAATACACTTGAGGGGCTATTTTAAGCTGCGTTCGGATATTTTACTCCGTTGACATCGGGTACACCGTCCAAATGACACTTACGTATTATTGGGTGTAAAAAGTGTAACGATGTACAATATCCGAACGCAGCTTTAGTGTACTTTATTTTTGTAGATAGTGATCTACGTCAAAAAGTGCATAGTTTTATGGGTTTTTGGCAAAAAAAGCTGAAGAAAAGTCGAAAATTTTAAGTTTTTTTGCTATTTTCGTTGTGCAGCCATATCCGTGGGACGTAGCAAAGTTGAAATTTGGATTCAGCATCCAAAAAAACATATAGAATGAACTAAAAAAAAACTTCTGTATTTTTTTTCTGGAACAGGCACCCTCGGAAACGATTTGACTGGACTAATGCTAATCGTATCTAATTAATTTCTTTCGACGTTGGTTAATTTATACCCGTGACATTTTTCTTTGATCATTACCGACATTTGATGGTTTATAAGAAATTGCAAACGTCAAATTTCAAAATAAATTTCAGAAAAGTAGTTTTCTCATATTGGCTGCACTGCATTATCTATTATCAACCGCGCCCAAACCCAAAAGTTGCCTAACTACGAATTTATTGAGAATTGATAATCGCAAAATGTATCTAACTGGGAGTTAACTTAAAGTTAGTAAATTACCAGTTGTACCCCTACATTGATAATACGGCCCTCAGTCGTAAATCAACCCACAATACATTGTTCATAAGATGGGTCTAAATACACAAGAAAGGATTGAAATTGTTTTAATACATGATGACAATCTGGCCATGTCTTCCTTCACTTCCTTCGACATAATTGTAGAAGGTGGGCCCAAGAAATTCCAACTTTTAGGATTCAAAGTTGAGACCTGTATTCTTTTAAAACTAATCTTATACCCCAGTCAAGTAAGACGAAAAGAACGCAAAACTTCTGAAAATGTGCAACCCAGATGGATGTTTGTATACACCTTTGGTTGGGCATTACAAATAACGTGTAAAAAATCCCCATGGATATCGTGTCCTCGTTGCGAGTTATTTACGGTTAAAGAATTACTTTTTACAATATCTTGCTTTCTATTGATCGACCAGGCAACAGAGACTTTTTCGTGACAAAAATAGTATCAGCAAGCCGCCGGTCCTAGGTCACGTGGAACAGTCCGTAGATGTATTGTGATGTGTTTTCGACTAGCAAATATCATTACTTAATTTGTTATAAACGAAAAACCTAAAAAAATCGTGCTTTTTTTCGTTGTTCGCTTGTAAAAGCTGAACCGATGGAGCAATCTTGATACTGTCAAGAGACGAATTGTGAGAAAAAAATGAGCCCTACACGGACCCGATCGGATTAATATTAACACATGCGGAAGAACCGGACAAATCTGCATTTTTTTCAAAAATTTATAACTCCGCCATTTTCAAAGTTGTAACGCAGACTTTTCGCGAGAAAGTAGCGATTTGTGGGTACTTTAAGTGTGCACAACCCAGGCGTTGTCCGATGATTAGTTTTTGCACAATTGCGATTTGAATTTTTTTATGCAATATGGTTCGGCGAGCCTGGATGCGTCAGAGGTGGTCCGATTTTAATTTTCCTAACGTATTTCGAAAGTAGAAGTATTGTGCTACAAACCGTCTATTCTGATTTTGCGTTAAAATGTTGCGAAATAGGCGAAAAATGCTTGCAAACTTGACCGAAATCTGCCGCGCGCTCAAACGCTGTCGAGTAGTGGGGTAGGTGGCCGACTCGGGGAAGCGCGCAGCGCGTTGGATTACTATAGATACGCGCTTCCCCGCGTCGGCCGCCTACCCCCACTAAAACTGCGCGCCGCAGATTTCGGTCAAGTTTGCAAGCATTTTTCGCCTATTTCGCAACATTTTAACGCAAAATCAGAATAGACGTTTTGTAGCACAATTCTTCTACTTTCAAAGTACGTAAAAAAATTAAAATCGGACAACCTCCGAAGCATCCAGGCTGGCCGAACCATACTGCATAAAAAAAATTCAAATCGCAATTTTGCAAAAACTAATCATCGGACAACGCGTGGGTTGTGCACACTTAAAGTACCCATCAATCGCTATTTTCTCGCGAAAAGCCTGCGTTACAACTTTGAAAATGGCGGAGTTATGAATTTTTGAAAAAAACGCAGATTTCAGAGTATCAAGATTGCTCCATCAGTTCCGCTTTTACAAGCGAACAACGAAAAAAAAGCACGATTTTTTTAGGTTTTTTGTTTATAACAAATTAAGTAATGATATTTGCTAGTCGAAAACACATCACAATACATCTACGGACTGTTCTACGTGACCTGGGACCGGCGGCTTGCTGATACTATTTTTGTTACGAAAAAGTCTCTATTGCCTGGTCTATGATCATACGCCAATGAGCACCATTAGCCAATCTCTAAATCTTTTAATTATCTACAAAAAATATCTATACATAGTTTAAGTGCGAGCTGGCGTTTTTAAGTTATAGATCTTGAAAAATGTCAAAAGCACGTACGAGAAACAACGTATTTCTGTGCTGGGACAACCTTTCCGCTACCCAAGTTATTGAAAACATACAACATGAAAACATGATTGAGCATTATATGTTTTAACAAGAAAAACAATGACGTGCAGTTAAAACTTGACCATTTCCGATTATTATACAGGGAATCACAAACCGCGTCTTTAAAACCATTTTTCCATTTTAAGTGGCATATTTTATGATACAAAATTTACTAAACATGTATTAAAAAATTGGCAGTTTTCATTTTTAATTATTTTGATGACTCCCGTTATATACAACGACGAAGGATTATAATTTCGCATATTTTAATATAATACATTATTAGATTTGTAAATACCTTTTCCCCTATGGCATTTTTCCTTATCTTTCAAAATAAATGTATTTTTTTTACTCTTAGTCATTTTCAACTTTTTGGCAATACGCGGTATATGCAACGACGAAGGAGATGATAATCATTTCGTATCTAATTTTTAGAAACACTTTTTTTCCAATAACATTTTTGCTTAGTTTTTAAAATAGAGGTACTTTTCTCTTGAATGTTTTTCATACTTTTGGTAAGACCCAGTACATGAAAGCAGATAATTTCATTCTAGTATTTGCATTTTAGGTTTAAGACAATCCAAAACCTTTTATGAAGAATAAAAATTTTTCAAAAATTGATAATAAAAATTTTCCTGTCTCCAACTTTCTGCCGGACACGGTACAATCTATTGCACAGGTACGACCTACTTCAGACAAAACAAAATAAAAATTTGGAAAAGTGCACAGAGTATAAAAATGTGTAATCAGTTCAAATGAATGCGTCCAATATATAATGTTGACTTGCACTTGCTATACCAACTTCAACTGGGCATTGCAAATGTATTCGTGGTCTAATAACTCATCCACACAGCCATATGTCGAGTATAAAGGGTGAGTCACTAGAGTCGCGGTGGTCGATACTAGGGCTGGGAAAAAAATCGATCGATCGATCTAATCATTCTGATCGATCTGATGATGCGTACGTGGCCGGACACATCGTACGTAATGGAAGAACTAAAAGATCGAACAGATCGATCTGATCGATCTTTTCGATCTGATCGATCTTTTCGATCTGATCGATCTTTTTGATCTAATCGATCTGATCGATCTTTTTGATCTAATCGATCTTTTCGATCTGATCCATCTTTTTGATCTGATTGATGTTCAATTGCAATCGAGGATCGATCACAAATTTCCAAGAGCGTCCATCCTTAATCGATACTGCATTTATCTGAAGCGATAGAAAAAATATTTTATACAAAAGTTGTTTGGACCATCATGTTCTACAACGGAAAATTATTTTCACTTATACAGGGCGTTGTATTTAGGCGTGAAGGAAAAAATATTTTGTTTTAATGGAATGCTGTGTACCATATGATAATTTGACCTTGTACCATATTATGAATAGTAAGGAAAGTTCTGAGATATTCAATTCTTTATCAAAATAATTGGCAATTGCACGCCTTTTGTAAAGACTACGTAAATACCATTTTTTTTGCAGATATTGTCCATAGCTAGATGCTGATGTCATGAAAATTAGATGCGCTATTCAGAGTGATCGTAGCGTGGAGTAATTTTTAACATTTTCAATTGGCTTTTTCATAACATTTTTCAACGCAACAGCCTGTATACTATTTGCTAACTGAAATATCTCTTATGTTCTTTTTAATTGACGTTCATGTCCTGCAATTTAAAGAGTACGATACTTTTTAGAATCTTAATATTGCAATATTGAGAGGGTTATAGAAGAGGCGATTTAGAATCTATTTCCGCAAATTTTACTAGAGCCTGGCACCCTAAAAACCACCCCTAAAGTGTACGTTTGCAGTTTTTTTTGCGTTTACCGCAAAACCTACACGATTTTACAATTTTAGCTTATGTACAAAATAAATCTTAATAAAATTCTGCATAAAAAAGGTATATTCTACCTTTTCTTAAATACAGTGGTTCTGAAACTACAAGCACCCCAATATAGGGATTTGCAGTTTAATAACCTCACTATATATAATAATAAAATATTTTTATAATTTTAGTATATTACCAACCTCATAAAATGCCGGCAGCCGCAATTTCCAGGTTCCATCATACATAGTCTAAGTGCACGGACAAACAATTAGCGATGCTGATAGCAGGACTTCGAGCGATGCTGGTAGCGGCGCTGGTAAAAGTAGGGAAAATGAATCCATAATGGTGGCCATGGAAAGTGTTGAGTTTCAATATTCTATGGCGTCCGCAAATTTTATTATATTTGATGTTTGACTCAAATAAACATTCTTTGTAGCAAATAAATATATGTTTGCCTGTATTCAAACACGCATTTATTTGAGTTAAACAAACATTTCTATCTGTGTATATAGACCAATATTAAAATTAGCACGCACTTTCCTTACATTTTCGTTAAATTGCAAAGATCAAAAAAGCAAATAATATTCGGTATGATAGATATAAATTGAAGCGAAGTAAATGGTTATTACAGCCAACCAAAGCTGGGCAAAGTTAATCAGAAAGTTAACTTCGTTAATCATTAATCCGTTAATATAGTCCGTTAATTTGTTACAAATGTAACGGAAGTTAACGTTAATCGTTAACATTTTATAAAAAAAATATAGGTTATCTTGAGTGCCGATCTACCGGTGAGTATGCAACCCAAATAACTGCGGACCTTTCTTGCGGTTGCATATGTAAAAATTGCCTTACAGACTTTTCAAACTAGGTATAGTAACTAAAAGAACTACATTGCGAGATACAAAGATAGCAAACATAAGATCCATGCTTTGCTATTAAATTATTGATTACGCTTTTCTTCCACACACAGTTTTTAAATCACAGCAAACAATACCAAATAACGAAATGCGGAATAGGTTATGTTTCGCGTCTATAAATGGTGGTGTCAACAAATTTTCGTTTTAGACAAAAATTCCTAGATTGTTGCTATAAACGCACGCACTTACATATTTAGAACTGATCGAACTGATCCTAATTCCATGTAACTTGGTAATTTTAAAATGTTTGATAGAGTAAAACAAAAAATCACATTGGACTTGACGAATTTAATTGCGCGTTTGAATTGCACAAAATAAAGTAAAGGGGGCGGGCTTAAGGGGGTTGGAGTTGAAACAATTAAAAACAAAACAACTCGCGCGCATGTTTTATATACCTACGCCACGTCACACAAAGTAGTACGTCACACATGTAACAACAAAACCAAGTCCGAACTTGCACATAATGCCTATACAACCATTTGAAATATTTATTGATGATATTTCCGATTTAACGGACTTGAATTAACGGATGATGAATGTAGCGGAAGTTAGTCAGTCCGTTAATGTTTTTGAAAGTTAACTTAAGTTAATTCGTTAACGAAAAATTTAACTTCGTTAATTAACGATTAACGGATTAACGCTTTTGTGCCCAGCTTCGCAGCCAACACATACTGTACAGGCTGTTCCATTTAAGAAACGCAAGAAAAAGCCAATTTTAAAAGCTGAAAAATGTATACGTGGTAGGATCACACTGTATGGCGCATTTAATTTCTTAACAACAGCATCTACCTACTGGTTTTGGTGATTGTCTGACAATGTTATAAGATAATATCACGAAAACTGTATTTTTCACGTTGTTTTAAGATAGGCGTAAGCCCGCGGTTGCCATTTTTTTTTTGACAAACAATTAAATATTTCAGAAAAGTATTCATAATATGGTATGATATAAGGGGAAATCCATTTAAAAAATAATAATTTTTCTTCACGCCTAAATCCAAGAATCCGTATAATAAGTAGAAATAATTTTCCGTTGTAGAAAATGATGGGCCAAACAACTTTTGTATAATATATTTTTTTCACTCTTAAGATAAATGCAGTATCGACCACCGCGACTCTAGTAACTCACCCTGTATAAATTTCTTTTTGAGGTGGACTCGCTACAAGTTGAATAGAGCTGCGACTTTTTTTGTCAAATATTCGACATTTGGCAAATATTTGATATTAGGCAATATACGAATATTAGCCCCAGCTTAGTCCGAGCATTCAATAATCAGTACCGAAAGGCGAGGGCCGCATCATTTGCAGTACAAAGTTGTTGTAAGTTTGTCACCGGATGTTTCTTCAAAAGTTACTTTATATTGACTGTATATAGTGTAAGCTTACTGTGACGTTTTTCGGAGTCGATTTGACTGGACACTCGGTGTGATTCTTCTTGGTTACCGTTTTTTTAACCATCGCCGATATTACCATGCTGATGTTCACCCGCTGCCCAAAACTGATAATAATGCAGAATGAGACGAGGAGGATCATGATGAACCGCTGCGGGAAGTAGGCTCGCCCTTTCGGAGAAAGAGAGGGTGAAAGGTGACGAACCACGTGGCATGTTAGTTAAAACTTGGATAGCTTACTTCCACATTGGCATTTCCACAGGTGCCATGGCATTGTGCAAAATTTCGGCTTGGGCCCCCAATAATTTATTATTTACACACCAGAAAATAGAAAAGCCATACCATTCATTCTCGTACACTGACAAATGCGCAACTGACAAATTTGGCCGGTATTGGCCTGGCAACGCAGTAATCAACAACAGTTGACAACAATGTCTAACTCATGGATAAATTGGGATAAATTCGAAAATATTACGACCTCCTACATAGTTATCAGTAAAATGTTTGAACGTTTTCACTTTATGTGATATTCAGATTGAGCCGGCATGGCACTGCAATAATCATTATAAATCAGCTGGGTTTTACAATAAACCTATGCTAGGCACAATGTTTCTATGTAAACCTTTTTATTGAGGGGGCTTGGGCGTACTATAGGCCAGGAGACTGAAAAATGAGGCCAACATTCATTAAAAGAAAAAGCGATGCTGAACCATTATGCAGATAAGTCAAGGTAGTTGATCTGAAAATTACATAGCTTCTGAAATAGTAAGCTTATATGAATTTCAGACAGTATGTGAACCGAAACTTATGATTTTTCTTAAATAATAAAAAATAATTTATTTTTTTAACCGCCTATATTTCGGTACATTTTGTTATTGTTCAATAACCTGATGAGAATATGCAGGCAGTCAATACTTAGGTAGTAAGTATTGTAAACCAAATTGTATTTGAGTTAGACTACGAAACTGACAACTAAAAGTGTTCATCACGTCACTTGTTAATAATTGTATGTTATTAAACTGATTAATTCATGCGCATCGATGGTTCGACCAATATGCTAATTCGATATTTCTATTTAATGTATAAAATTGGTGATATGTGAGAGTGAATATGGAACAGTTATTATAGTAATTATAGTAACTTATCATTGTTTGGATATATTTTATGTTTTATGTTTTTGGAGAGTGAAAATGCAACAGTTATTATAGTAATTATAGTAACTTTTTATTGTTTAGATATATTTTATGTTTTAACTAACGAAAAAAGAAACTGGATAGTGGTAGGTAATTGACACTGTGTATACACCATAAATATAACCTAACCTGATGTGAACGGAAACTTGCTGGATAACAAATATTTAATATTTAGTAGCATGTTATTTGTTTTACCATTATAGTAGCATATTACCATTATCTTAGTTATTGTCTTATTTATTTAGGAGCGTGTGTGAGGTTTCATATAAGTTTTTTTAAATTTAATTTCAAAATTTTCTTTTAATTAAAGATAATCTTATTTATTTAAGAGCACTAAAAAACCCCGAAGTTATTGTTTCTTTAACGTAACCTTGTTTCAATAACAACTCCATCGATTGCCATTTATCCTTTGTTGGTGAAAGACCGGCTTAGGCCGGTACAACTCGTAGGATAGTTATACCCAGAATAAGTAAACCTCTGCCGCCACCCACTGGTTAAGCTATTTGTGTTGCCAGTAATACAACTTATTCTGGTGTTTATAACGTGTTTTGAAATATCGACCTCAGCCGCGTTAAATAAAAAGTTTTGTTTTTTTTTGTATTAGTTATTACCTATTGTTATTTGACTATCCAATTTATTTTATAAGATTAATTTGATGTTGTTACATTGCGCCCTAGTGTATGGTATATGTTTCTATAGAAACAAATAGGCTGTCACGTATCGCTAGTCGCTTATCACATTGGGGAGTTTTCTGCCAACTCACTTCTACTAGTGATTGCTTCATTGTGTACCACATAACATTTTTACGTAATCATACGTAGTATGTAAAGTATTGTAACCGTACCAGAAAAAGATATTAAAATTTTAGCGGAAATATGTCTTTTTGGGTCCCTTGAACAGTTTTGACCAAGGTACAAAAAATTTCTGTGTGTGTGTGTGCATGTTTCTGTGTGTGTGCGCGCGTGCGCGTGCCTGTGGACACGTGTGTGTGCGTGTGCGTGTGCGTGTGCGTGTGCGTGTGCGTGTGCGTGTGCGTGTGCGTGTGCGTGTGCGTGTGCGTGTGCGTGTGCGTGTGCGTGTGCGTGTGCGTGTGCGTGTGCGTGTTTACCCTAGTGTATGGTATGTTTCTATAGACACATATAGGCTGTCACTTATCGCTAGGCGCTTATCACATTGGTGAGTTTTCTGATTACTGTGACACCGGCAGACCCATGACATTGAACAAAGTTGCCGTTTTAATGTGATATGTCGGCTCATTAGTCGGTTCTAAAACTGTTTTTATTTCATATGTCGGGGCACAGATGGCGGAGATATTCAAGGTCAAAAAAGCAAAAAACCCAAAACGCTTTTCGAAACATCGGGGAGTGGAAATTGATTCTGGGCATATGTCGGGATATGTCGGTGAAAAAAACCGATATGTCGGGGCAAAGACCTCAAAGTTACTCAAGGTCAAAATTTTCCAAGAGGTTTCTTGGTATGTCGGGGAGTAAAATTCGAATCTAGACATATGTCGGAATACATCCGTGTAAAAAAATCATATATCGGAGCAATGACCGAAAAGTTATTCAAGGTCAAAGTTTGGCGGCAAAAACCCAAAACGTTTTTTGATATGTCGGGGAGTGGAAATCGATTCTGGGCATATGTCGGGATATGTCGGTGAGAAAAACCGATATGTCGGGGCAAAGACGTCAAAGTTATTCAAGGTCAAATTTTTGCAAGAGGTTTCTTGGTATCTCGGGGAGTAAAATTCGAATCTAGACATATGTCGGAATATATCCGTGTAAAAAAAATCATATATCGGAGCAATGACCGAAAAGTTATTAAAGGTCAAAGTTTGGCGGCAAAAACCCAAAACGTTTTCTGATATGTTGGGGAGTGAATATCGATTTTAGGCATTCATTTTCATTGGAAACCGATTCTGGGCATATGTTGGGATACGTCGGTGACGAAAAACGGTATGTCGGGGCAAAGACCTCAAAGTTATTCAAGGTCAAATTTTTCCAAAACATTTTTTGATATGTCGAGGAGTGAAAATTAAATCCAGAGATATATTGGAATATAACCGTGTAAAAAAACATGTCGGGGCAATGATCGAAAATTTATTCAAGGTGCACCTATTCCAAAATATTTTTTGTATATCAGGAAATGAAGATTGATTCATTCTAGACATGTCGGAATGTATCCCTGCAAGAAAATCAGGTGAGGGCAATAGTCGAAAGGTTATTCAAGATCAAAGGTTCGGAGCAAATGCCCAAAACGTTTTTGATATATCGGGGCAAAGATTGCAAATTTATTCAGTTATTATTTATGGTAATAGTAACAAAACATGAAAAAATTTATTGACTATAGATATACAATACAATTACATAATAAGAAAACAATCCTTTGCTTATTATATAAATACATAACCAATTTGTAGAGTCAATGTGCACGACGAGATGCATTGATTTATGTACAAGACGCGCTAATTACAATATATTTTATTATGGTTATATATACCATTCGGTTCAGAAGGTGTTACGTATCATGTTATGTGATACTGTTTTTATGTACACTTTCGTAACTCTTATATAATAATAAAAGATTGTGTGACGTTTTATTGCAGTTTCATTTAGAATGTTTGATACAAGCAACCGCACGCCATGCAGGTAGGCCGAGGAATGCCTCGGAATAAGAAAATCAATAACGAGTCGTGCTCGTTCGGGAAAGGTCGGAGGCCGTGCATGGCGCGAGTATTTAAAAACATAGTAAAATACAAATACACAAAAACACAAACAGAAGGACATACTGGTTTTTATCTCTATTTCGTCCCTATTTTATCTCTATTGTATTTATTTTATGCGGTTAATTGTTACTTAAAAATCATCAATAATTAGAGATAATTAAAATAAGATGTTCATTAACACTCTTGCCAATTCAGATTAATTTAATTGTCTTAATGAACGCCTTGTACATTTTTATTTTACATGATTTCTGTGTGGTCAACTTAATCGGTTGCCGATCCTTAATATAGAATATAAACGCACACTCTTACTCTTTTCGTATACGTAGAATATAATAAATTCTAATAAGTAATAGCACAATTAACACTACGAAAGAAAGAATAATTACCAAGCATTTTCAAGTGCAGTCACACAAAAAAATACGCTTTCGGTACCACATAGGGCACCCAATATTGTGCAGATCCTGACAACAAGAAAAACAATGGTAATGTTAAATGTTAACAAACCAGCATAAAAATGAACTGTTCTGAGTCTTTTCAAATATGTGCACTAACCAATAACAGCATTATAATTGCCTTTATTTTAAACCCTCTTCGGCTAACATGAGACACATTTTACATTTTTGTACTGTTCAATTGTGTCAAAATAAATATAACTAAAAGCATGCATCAAAGATTATTACTATTATTATTATTATTATTTATTGGAACTCTCTGATACATCTCATTAAATATATTAAATCTAGATAATATAATTTAGATACAACATATAAATCCAAAATTACACTAATATATTTTGAAAAGTAATGAAGAGCATCAGGGCAAATTGGTAGTACCGAGCTTCGCTGAAGCCTAGGGTACTCCCTTTGCGGGTATCACCACAGCTCAACCCAATTTAAAAAAAAAAACATTGCCATTTATGCTTTGCAACACTAGTTTGCAAAGCAAAGGAAAACTGCGGAAACCCCGTGCAGCAATGAGGATAAGTCAGTAAAGACACATGAAGACATTATTTATTAAAAGACAATATACAAAGGAAGGTAAAGATGAAATATTATATATAAGCAGTATGATAGCAGTAAATTTAGGATCCTTTATAATAAAACTCTCCTCAAAATATACGCGCTTCCCAAAACCGCAATTATTATAAATTAAATTATAAAGTATTAATATTTTTTTTTTTTTTTTTATATTATTAGTAAACCAGATCAACATTTACAATATGTTTTACAGGTTGTGTTGCTATATATATATACATTTACATGTCTAAATTATATTTTGAGAAGGTAAGTGTCTCTTCGAAATATGAGTTCTAATCTTCATCGGTCATGTGGATGTCCTGAGGGAGCCTTCTTTTTAATCTTGTATGCAAGCCAACGTGTCCTAGATGGTGTTCAGATGCGCTACTGCATTGATTGATATTTGAGTAGAATTTTTTCGTAAGACGATGTATGAAGGTGGAGAGTTCTTCGATATTTAGTTCGTTTCGAATTTGTTGATTCCGGACGAAGCAAGGTGCATCCACTGCAATTCTTAGCGTTTTGTTTTGTAGAGCCTCTAGCTTTTTCAGGTTGCTTTTGGAAGTATTGCTCCACACCGGACAGGCGTATGTTATTAGTGAGCGTATTAGCGCTTTATATAAGATTAGTACGCATTTGGTCTTTAATACTGTCTTACGGTTGATTAGTGGGTAAAGCTCGCGGAGTCTATTGTATCCTTGATGTAATTTATGGTTGATGTGCTGTCGCCAAGACAGTCGCTGATCGAAGCGCACACCAAGATATTTGACAGTATCGTCAGATGGATTCCAACGTATCGGCTGGTTGCTTATTGTTAAAGCTGCTGTATTTTTTATTCGCTTAAGGGTGAATATTTTGGCCTCGCACTTGGTTGCGTTTAGTTGTACAAGCCATTTTTGTAACCATCTTTCTATGACATTTAGTGCTTGCTGTAATTGATCAATTGCTTCTTCCAGATCTGCGCTCTGTGTTACTAATACCATGTCATCAGCAAACATACCAATGCCACCCGGGCCATGGAGAGGAATGTCGTGCATGTAAATATTATACAAGGTCGGTGATATAATACTTCCCTGAGGTACACCTGCTCTAATTTTTCTTGTTGAGGATGTGTGTTCATTAATTCGAACATAGAATGTGCGGTTCTCAAGATAAGAGTAGATGGTTTTGAGCAGATAGTCTGGAAATCCTAATTGATGACATTTGTATTTCAAGCCCTCTATCCATACGGTATCAAACGCCTTGGCTACATCAAGAAAGACCGTTGTAGTAAACCACTTATTTTCGTATCCGCGTTCGATAGTTTCTGTAAGCCGTACTAGTTGGTGTACGGTTGAGTGTCCGTGACGGAAGCCAAATTGGATGTTAGGGATGATATTTGAATCGTTGACCTTTTCGAGAATTCTTTGGTGGATGACTTTTTCGAATACTTTTGATAGTGTAGACAGCAAGCTAATTGGTCGGTAATTTCTGTAGTCGTTCTTCGGTTTACCAGGTTTTGCAAACATCAGTATTTCAGCCTTTTTCCAGGTGGTCGGGAAATATCCAGTTTTCAAGCAGTCATTGCAGATGGCGCTTATTTGTTCGATGGTTTGGCTGGGAAGATGTTTTAGGACAATATTGGGAATTAGATCATGTCCGGGAGCTTTTTTGTTTGGAAGGTTTTTGATAATTGCGGAAATTTCATCGGACGATGTAGGATCTTCACATGGACTTTCGATAGGTAGATGGGTTTCATTATGTTGCTGGATGGAAGTAGCAAAACATGTATTATTATCATCGACATTAGGGACAAAGGTATTTTCTAAGTGGTTGGCAAACAAGTTGACTTTGTCGGCGTCTGAGGTGATGCTTTGATTATGGTTTATGAGATCGGGTATATTTTCGTACTTTCTGCGTAATTTTCTTGTCGTCTTCCACATACCGGGGTCGTTGGTTTCAAAGGACGATATAAGATCTTCGTATTTTTGTATGCGCTGACGTTCGAGTTCACGTTGAATGGAATGGGTGAGCTGGTTCACTTTGTGTTTTAATACAGGGTCTCGGGTTTGTTGCCATTGTCTTCTAGTTGTGCGTTTCTCTTTAATGAGGTCAAGAATATATTTTGGTGGAATGTAATAGTTTTCTGATGCATTTGAACGTTTGTTTTGAGTAGCTGCCTTTACCGCATCGGATATGTTCTGGGTGAGTACTTTTATGCTGAGGTCTATGCTATCTGGGGTTGAAGTAGAGTGCTTATACTCTGCATTTGTCAAGATATTCTGAAATGATTTCCAGCACACATATCCATTTAATAGTTTGGGAACTTTTGGTCTTATGTTCAGTTCTTCTGTGAATGATACTAATATAGGCAGATGGTCAGAATCGAGCTCATTTATTACTGTCTGGCGGAGAGGTAAATTTAGATGCTTGGTGATCACTATGTCTAAAACATCTGGCTGATAGTCGTTTCTGTTAGGATAATATGTAAATTCCTCAGGAGCGTGCACATTTAATTGATATTGGATTGAGATATTATTGAGGTGAATTCCATTTGGATTATCTGCTCTACATCCCCATAATTTGTTTTTGCTGTTGAAGTCTCCTATAAGCATTGTTGGGTTGTTTGTTCGAAATATTTTTTTAATGTCATCCTCTACTAGTTTCTTGTTTGGTTGCTTATATCCACATATTATATTTATTGGTTTTCGATTAATGGATTGAACGGTTACTGATACAGTTTCGATGTTTGCCACATCAGAGGAATATTGTTGATGTTCTAGCCTTGCTCTAATTAGAATTGCTACACCGCCTGCTGCTGTTCGTGATTCTCTGTCAGCTCTGTAGCATTTGTAGCCAGTTATTTTGAATTCTTCGCCTGGTGCCAGATGGGTTTCTGTGATGCAAGCTATGTCCACGGCGTATCTTGCCAAAAAAGCTACCAGTAGAGGTTTTTGTCTTCTGACTCCATTTGCATTAAAATTGACCATTGTGATGTTTCTTATATTTTGTAGGATATTATACATTGATTAGTTTGGGTAGAAGGTCATTGATAATATAGGACTTGATTTGTTGCAAGAGGGGGGTGATTATTTGTTTTATTAATGACATTATAGAGGATACGACATATGGAATTTGAGGATCTGGAGTATTCGTTGAGGGTGGAGTTGCATTGGTTGGGTTGTGAGAATGGTTGTTACGGGTTATGCGTGCATACGATATTGTTGGATTTACAGGTTGTGATGATGAATATGACATTTGGGTGGAAGTTTGTAAATTAGGGCGAGTATTTGTGTTTCTTCCGACTTGGCGTGAGTGTTGTTGCTGGTATTCGGTGTGCTCGCGACATCCTCGGTAATTGGCTGGATGCGCATCTCCGCAGTTTGCGCATTTGCAGGGATCGCTCTTTTTCTTTTTGCACTCTGTGTGATTATGCTCGTCCCCACATTTCAAACATCTTTGTTTTAAGGAGTATTAATATTAATTATTATTATTATTAATTATTATTTATATTAATTATTATTATTATTAATTATTATTATTATTATTAAATTGACCTTGAATAACTTTTCGGTCATTGCTCCGATATATGATCTTTTTACAGGGATGTATTCCGACATGTCTAGATTCAAATTTTACTCCCCGACATATCAAGAAACCTGTTGGAAAAATTTGACCTTGAATAACTTTGAGGTCTTTGCCCCGACATATCGTTTTTTTTTCACCGACATATCCCGACATATGCCCAGAATCGATTTCCACTCCCCGACATATCAAAAAACGTTTTTGGTTTTTGCCGCCAAACTTTGACCTTGAATAACTTTTCGGTCATTGCTCCGATATATGATTTTTTTACACGGATGTATTCCGACATATGTCTAGATTCGAATTTTACTCCCCGACATATCAAGAAACCTCTTGGAAAAATTTGACCTTGAGTAACTTTGAGGTCTTTGCCCCGACATATCGGTTTTTTTCACCGACATATGCCCAGAATCGATTTCCACTCCCCGACATATCAAAAAACGTTTTGGGTTTTTGCCGCCAAACTTTGACCTTGAATAACTTTTCGGTCATTGCTCCGATATATGATTTTTTTACACGGATGTATTCCGACATATGTGTAGATTCGAATTTTACTCCCCGACATATCAAGAAACCTCTTGGAAAATTTTGACCTTGAATAACTTTGAGGTCTTTGCCCCGACATATCGGTTTTTTTCACCGACATATGCCCAGAATCGTTTTCCACTCCCCTATATTTCAAAAAGCATTTTGGGTTTTTTGCTTTTTTTTACCTTTAATATGTCCGTTATATGTGCCCCGACATATGAAATAAGAACAGTTTTGGAACCGACTAATGAGCCGACATATCGCATTAAAAGCGCAACTTTGTGCAATGTCATGGGTCTGCCGGTGTCACAGTAATAGTTTTCTGCCTAACTTACTTCTACTAGTGAGTGCTTCATTGTGTACCACATAACATTTTTACGTTATCATACGTAGTAGGTATGTAAAGTATTGTAATCGTGGCAAAAAAAGATATTAAGATTTTAGCGAAAATGTCTTTTTGGGTCCATTGAACATTTTTGACCAAGGTACAAAAAATGTCTGCGTGTGTGTGTGCTCGCGTACGCGTGGGCATGTGCGTATGCGTGTGCGTGTACCCGTTTTTATGGCGACGATTCCGGAGAAACTACTAAAGCTATCGGGACGAAACTTCATATTTAGAAGTTTCATGACCAAACTTAGAGCTGAAAAGCTTTTTGTTCAAACGAGTCGAAAGGAACTGGATGTTTACTCTAAGCCTTTTTCGAGCATTTTGCAAATGAGCCGTAATTTCTGTAATTTCGTCAAAATAGTTAAATAATAAATTAAAGTAGAGGAGATTTTGTATAATTTATATCTATGACATTGTTTGGTAAAATTAATAGGTTAGCTGTATGAGCAAATTCTATTTGATCGACATCGGTTGTGGCTGCATTAATATAAAACTAGTTAGTCAGGATTTGCAGTTCCGTCATACTAAGAAGCAACCGTAGACACGTGTTTCGGACTATTAGACCGACAAATTACCTTTCTCCTCGATTATTTCTATGGTTTATAGGCGTTGGGGTTTGTTGATCCACCATGGCACATCTCTCTGTATTGCGTGTGAAACCAAAAGGACACGCAAATTACGATACAGACAACATAACTTCACTATTACGGAATTCGTTGGAATAGCTAATTCTTAGGGTCCTGAAGGTGATTGGGCTTAACGTACCGGATTAACCAACTTTCCTATATTGAAGATACCCAGTTAACAACCTTTAACTTAATTGGGATAGTCCAAGTCAGGATGGAGAGATAAATAAAACTTGTATTGGTTTCAGATACTGTGTATATTGTTAATGAAACCAGTAGTTTCACTGCTGACTTGCCAATGCAGGCACTGCCTTCTCGTACGAGTATAGGATATCAACTTCGTGAACACTGATAATATTCCATCTAATATCCTACTCCGCTTTGTGGTTATTTATATGAATGATATAAATGCGTCATTAACAGTTAATTAGATTACCAAGCAACGAGGTACAACGTTTGTATAAAATATTTATTTATATCACTTAAGATAACGGAAATATTGCCCACTGCGACTGTAAGGACTCACTTGAGTACATATATAGGCTGTCCCACTTATCCCCCGCAATACATTTTTGGAAAGAAATATCATACTGAGCATTTTTTTTTCGTATCGACACCTAAAATACAGGCATTTGAAAAATTGATAAAACTAAAAGAAATTATAAATAAAATACATATCAAACGAAGAAAGAATACCATCAATACCCATTACAACAATAAAAAATAAACTTTAGTAAAAAAAAATAATAATGAATATGAAACTGTTTAATATTTTTTAAAGTAAATGTACTCTGAATAAAAAGTTTCAGATGGACTTTTTTCTGTTTTTCCGATTCCTTATTGTTATAGCTATAACTATTTATAGCCATTTATAATACGGTTTTGCCAATATCTCAAACGGCTTAACTTTTTAAGTTGAGAATAAGTCTATATGAAATTTTTTACTCGGTATTAGACAATTAATATCTAAAAAACAGTTTTGCTGGAAAAAACGTGGGACACCCTGTATATTGGGATTCACTGTAATCGTTACTTTATAATACCCAAAGTAACTACTTGATTTCAAGGGTAACTAATCTTTACTTTTACTTTAATGGTAGTTTTTTTAAATAGTATCTACATTACTTAATCCTCTCTATTCCTTAAGGAACATAGGGCATGCACTGTGCATCTCCGTAATATCCTATCTTGGGCCTTAGCTCGCGTATGAGACTCAGCTGATTCCAGACTGTGCTTATTTGCTGGCAAGGCGCGTGCGCACTGTACTGTAAAATTCTGTATAATGCGATTTAATACGTATATGAACAGCTGCAAGTATAATACCGTATTATACGTTTTATACGTCTCACCTCTCACCTCCATCCAAGTGAGTCCAGCAGTCTCTACTCGTTACCGTTCTTCTCCACGTTTGTGCTGGTCTGCATTGTTTTCTTTTCCACAGTGCTAGGTATTCTAGGGCTTGTTTTGTAATATCTGTGTCATATTTGCGCAGCGTGTGGGCGGCCCATCTCCATTTCCTTCTTCTGATTTCCTTACCTATTTGGTCCTGCTGGGAACTTCTCCAGCGGGACTATCCAGCTCAAATGAGTTCCTCATTTGATATCCAATCTGGCCAAAAGATTCCCAACATTGTTCTCAGACATTTGTCAACAAATACTTGGACGTCTCTTATGGCTTTTTTATATTTTTTCAAGTTTGACAACCATACAGCAGTATATTGTTATAGTTGCTATTGAATATTCTAATCTTAATCTGCAGTTTCAGTTCTTTTGATTTCCTAACATGCTGCATGTCGTAAAATGCTGCTTGTGCTTTGCATTATTAGTACATTAGTTACATTTATACTAACTATTTTTTTTTATTTTGGCAATAGTTTATGTATCCTAATGATTATTAAGTAACGATTACAAAGTAACGATTAGAAAGTAAAGATTACAAAGCAACGATTACAAAATAGCGATTACAAAGTAACTATTCAGGAGGGCATACAAACTGCCCTCCAAATAATCACCAAATGGTACACAGACAGGGGACGTAACGTTAACCCACACAAAACAGTCATAATTCCTTTCACAAACAGAAAGAAGCTACAACTTGAAGCTCCTACAATGAACGGAACCATCATAAACTTTTCCATAGAGATTAACTATCTTGGTATAACCCTAGCTCATAGACTCAATTGGAAAACACACGTTGCGAACGTCACTGTAAAGGCCACAAGGGCAACATGGGCATGCCGCATACTCTTTGGCAGAAACTGGGGACAGCCCCAAGATGATATAGTGGCTTTACATAACTGTAATTAGACCAGTTGTCACTTACGGATCGCTTATCTGCTGGCCTAAAACTAGCTAGATCAAAACACAAGCAAAGTTGAATAAACTGCAACGACTTATATGCTTAAGCAGCACGGGGACCATGAGAACGTGACCAACTGCAGCTATAGACTATGCAACTATTACTTTTTATTTGTCAGGGGAAAACCTTCAAAAGGCTCCGGCTACGTACGGTGTCATGTGCCGGAAGTGTGAGATTTGACTCACTAAAAACCCCTCCATGTAACTGCTGCAAACGTTGGCACCGCCTTAGCATTACTTCAATCGCTTGAGCTGTGTACGTGTCTTCCACCTCATTCTATGGTCCATGGTCCTGTCTTCTCCTCTTTTTCCTTCTTTGTGAGCATGTTTCAGATTGCCTCTGACACCCGCCTCCATGACTCCTGGTTCGTGAGCATACCGCTGATGATGTTTTGAGGTTAGGTAGGTGCCCCTCTATCCTCATTCCGTCTCTTTCGCGGTCCGATCTCTTACAGTGGAAGAACGTGTGCTCTGGGGTGTCCTCCTGCTGACAATACACGCAGTCCTCGGTTTCTTTCCGCTTAAACCTGTAGGTACAGGTATTTATTAAAACAACCATGCCCCGTCAGCGCCTGCGTGAGGTGATAGTCGACGCTTCCGTGCTTCCTCGTGACCCACGGCTCCACTTCCGGAATGAGTCTTTTCGTCCATGCCGCTCTCCCGGTATCTTTAACCCAACCTTCCTGCCATAGGGTGTGCCTCCAGATGTCCTCCTTCCTTAGGCTCCTATCGCTGGTCCTGCGCGTTCTCTCTTCCACTTGTTGCGCTATCGGTGGCAGCCTAGCTATCACTTCCAGTGCTTCGGTGGAGGCCGTCCTGTATGCCTTCGTAATTAAGATTGCCATCTTCCGCTGTAGGCTCTCTAGCATCTTTCTGTACCAGTCTATCTTACACACTCTCTCCCATATGTTGGTGGCGTACATCATACATGCGTACATGCAGCTATTACTTAACCTCACACCACTGCACTTGCCTGTGAAAAAGAGGCAGCTCTTACGATAAAAGAGTCTGAGAAATCTACATCCGGAGATCTTACACTAGTCTATACTAGTCTTACAATAGTCAACTGAAGATCCTCAGCACAATCTGTGTAGATGTCCTAGACCGTCCCATGGCCAACATGTCATCTGCGTATCACTTCAACTACCCAACGAAAGTGACCCACAATCGCAAAGATGTTGAGGCGAATGTAATGCGGGATATGTGCAATGTGGGATAATGATGGATCAAAAACAGAAGATGGAGTTGACATAGGAGTGACCGGGCCAAGGCACAGCCTATCTAAAGCCATGAGTAATACACCAACCACTTTTCAGGCGGAGACATGCCATTGAACCATGCGCCCAAGAATGCATACGAAGGAATCTCCGTGTAATCAAAGTGTACATATACTGAGACAGCCAAGCAGCACTAAGGCCGATTAAATCAATCACATACCTGCAGACTCTGCGATGAAGCCCCCGCAAATGCAAAACATACTATGTAACTGCGTAGCGTTACTGAGCACAGTACTGCCTGGGTGTAGGCACCCTAGAGCCTACAGAACTGGTACAACTGCCTCCTTGAAGCATCATAGCCTTCATAAAAAGGCTAAGCATCGAAAGACTCTAATTGCAGACGGAAATCACAAACGACAAAAACCTGGTTGAAGTAATTCGAACAACAGGAAAGATATCGACCCTCACAGTAACATAACATAACAAAAGTACCGATTACAAAGTAACGATCACAAATTAAAGATAACAAGGTAAGGATTACAAAGTAAGGATTACAAAGTAGGGATTACAAAGTAACGATTACAAAGTAACCATTACAAAGTAACCATTACAAAGTAACCATTACAAAGTAACGATTATATACTAACGATTACAAAGTACGATACATAGGAGTACCGAAAAGCTTCCTTTGTCCACTCAACTTATCTGAAATCGACAGTACAGAGGAGGGGTTTTTTTTCTTCTTAACAATACATTATCTTGAAAAGTATAGTCTCCTGCGCAAACAAATATACTAAACTTTCTTGTATGAAGAAGCCCACTGGGACTCATTCATGGTTTTATTCTAGATGTCGCTAGTGTCGTGAAAACGAAAGAATAAAAGCGATATACAAAACTTTTCTACTATTCCTTCATACAAGAAACGTTTTGTATATTTTTTTTTCGCCATAGGCCACCCTGTAGAAAATATAACTGGTAGAAAAAGTGGGCAGACAAGCAATTAGTAGCGTATTTACTCATAAAGCTAAGTGAGTTGTCTAAAATAAAACTGTCATTAGAAACAGATATTTATATAGATAAACAACAATGCCATCAAAAGAGTGATCATCGAAATGACTTTTTTTAGTCCGTGTTATAAAAAACTGTAATAATTAATTATGCCAGAGGTCACAAATCAATAAAAGCGCTCGCATTCAGGTTATCATCCAAAATAGAAGAACATCATATAATGAACACTCCAAAGAAACTGAACAGCAAGCCAGATTTAAATTTCCCGATACCAGCAGTTACAAAAGTTCTTGCTTTAGCACCATGGGAAATGTGCATGGGAAAAATGCAGTGTAACTCTAAATCTTATTGCGTTTTCGTTGCATCCATCATTTTTCTTGGAGCTGCAGTGTCCCTTGTTGGAAGATGGGTTCACAACTATAGCAAAAACAGTACGTCTTCAGTTGTGCTAGATATCGCTTGCAATCTAATATTGGTATTCCTGAATGTGTACTCAATTATAAAGATTGGAATTCGTAATCAGTTCGAATTAAGCCAGATACGTTATGCATTTTCGGAAATAGATACGTTTACAAGGGTGTATTTGGAGGATAAAGAAAATAACACTGACCGACCGTGGTATAGGTTCACAATAAACATGATTTTGATTAACGGGTTTTACCTAACCCTTGTACTTGCCAATACGCACTATTTTATTGCAACATTCAAATTTTCAGTTGGTAAATTTTTCATGTTTCGTGGCTTTCAACAATACTACATGGTCATCTTAGTGCTGATTATCTATGATCTCGCAGTATCTCTAAGATGTCGTTTTACAAATCTACACAATACCATAACCAAAATATGCATGGATTTCAGGAAATATTCAACCTTACCGACCATAAATACAAATGTGAAGTTAGCAGATCTCCACAACAAAATACGAAATGTATGCAATATGTACGACCTCTTACTGGATAACATGTTGCAATTCAGCGAAATTTTTGGCGTTATTATGTTGGCAATACCTATGAGAATCGTAGTAGAGGCATTACTACAATTAAACTTAATGCTATTGTGGTTTTTTGGTGTCTATTCAGGACCTTGGTATGTGTCAATATTGGGCGCACTGTGGCTCGTGCTAAGTAGTGTAAGTTTTTGCATTACAATTTATTTTTATAGTTTTAAGCCTCTTCCAGGTAATAGACAATTATTGTAGGTGGCGAAATTCCATGTAGGTCAAAGATTGGTATTTTAGTACATTTTGACGTCTTTCTGGTACATTCCAGCCAAAAATATTGATGTAGGTGTGGGAGATACAACATATTTGTTTAATAGTTTTGAGAGCGGTGGACGTGGAAGTGTATTGTTACAAGTCCCATAAACGCCCAATTATTATCCGAACGGGTACTTACTCGATATCGATTAGTTCTTAGTTTCATTTGTAATTGTAGTCAATACGAAGAAATAAGATGAAAAAATGGGTTTTAAAGGGAAATAAATCCAATTCAGTTGCCCTATTGGGGCCCGACGCTAAAAGTGTTCCGTTTTAAAGATCTATGGCGTCCGCAAATTTGATTAGAGGTTAGCACCTCTAAAATCCGCCATCTAACGTGAACGTTCGCGATTTTTTGCAGTTTATCGCAAAACGGGCACGAATTTGTAATATAGCTCAAAACCGTGACCGTGACCGTTTTTTGGCAAAATGCAAAAAAATCTGATGTGGCCAGGCACATGACTTTATCATACTATATATAAAATTAATAGTTTAGCTGCATGAGATTCTATTTGATTGAGATCGGCTGTCTGCATTAAAATAAAACTAGTAGAACTAGATAGATATCTCGATTAAAGCTGCCTTCGGATATTGTACTCCGTTGACACCGGGTACACCGTCCAAATGACACTTACGTGTTATTGGGTGTAAAAAGTGTAACGGTGTTCAATATCCGAACGCAGCCTATATGGACAGTAGTATTTTTAAAGCATTAGCGTTTGACACTAGGTACTGTCATTAGAATCAAAAAATCTGACATATCCTGGCTACTAGTTTTAAAGCAGTACGACCGATCTCGATGAAATAGAATTTGCTCATGCAGCTAAACTATAAATTCTACCAAAAAATGTCATATACATAAATTATAGAAAATTTCCTCTCCTTTAATTTATTATTTAACTATTTTGACGACATTACACAAATAGCGGGTCATTTACAAAATCTTCGAAAAATGTTAAGAGTAAACCACCAGTTCCTTTGGACCCTTTTCAACAGAAAGCTTTTCAGCTCTAAGTTTGGTTATGAAACTTCTAAATATGAAGTTTTGTCCCGATACCTTTAGTAGTTTCTCCGGAATCGTCGCCACAAAAACGGGTACACACACACACATACACACACACAGACATTTTTTGTACCTTGGTCAAAAATGTTCAGGAGACCCAAAAAGACATATTTCCGCTAAAATCTCAAACAATTTTTTTGGCTTGATTACAATACTTTTCATACTGCGTATGATAAAGTAAAAAAACCTAGCGTCCACGTTTTTAGGGCGCCAGGCAATAATAAAACTTGCGGGCGTCATAGAATACGGAAAGTCATCAATTTCCTCGTCAGATCATAACTGGGCAACTGTATTGGATTTATCTCTTTGCTAATTTCACTGCACTATTAGGAGCAGAATCGTTTTTAATTATTTTTTTATTATATGTATTCATTTCATTTGAAATAAAAACTATTCTCGCTAGGCAATAATTGGCTTTATCTAATCCTTTTGATAGTTTATTAAAAAAAAATCTGATGTGGCCAGGCACATGACTTTATCATACTATATATAAAATTAATAGTTTAGCTGCACGAGATTCTATTTGATCGAGATCGGCTATGTCTGCATTAAAATAAAACTAGTAGAACTAGACAGATATGTCGAATAAAGCTGCGGTCGGATATTGTACTCCGCTGACACAGGGTACACTGTCCAAATGACACTTACGTGTTATTGGGTGTAAAAAGTGTACGGTATACTATATCCGAACGCAGCTTATATTGACAGTAGATTGTCAAAACATTTGCGTTTAACACTACGTACTGTCATTAGAATCTTATCTGACATATAATCTGACATATCCTGGCTACTAGTTTTAAAGGAGTACGACCGATCTCGATGAAATAGAATTTGCTCATGCAGCTAAACTATTGATTGTACCAAAAAATGTCATAGTGATAAATTATTCAGAATTTCATCTTCTTTAATTTATTATTTAACTATTTCGACGAAATTCCAGAAATGGCGGCTTATTAACAAAATGTTTCAAAAATGCTAAGACTAAACCTGCAGTTCCTTTGGACCATTTCCAACAGAAAGCTTTTCAGCTCTAAGTTTGGTTATGAAACTTCTAAATATGAAGTTTCGTCCCGATACCTTTAGTAGTTTCTCCGGAATCGTCGCCACAAAAAAACGGGTACACACATCCACACACACACACACACACAGACATTTTTTTGTACCTTGGTCAAAAATGTTCAGGGGACCCAAAAAGACATATTTCCGCTAAAATCTGAAATTTTTTTTTTGGTACGATTACAATACTTTACATACTGCGTATGATAAAGTAAATAAAAATCTGATGTGGCCAGGCACATGACTTTATCATACTATATATAAAATTAATAGTTTAGCTGCATGAGATTCTATTTGATCGAGATCGGCTATGTCTGCATTAAAATAAAACTAGTAGAACTAGACAGATATGTCGAATAAAGCTGCGGTCGGATATTGTACTCCGCTGACACAGGGTACACTGTCCAAATGACACTTACGTGTTATTGGGTGTAAAAAGTGTACGGTATACTATATCCGAACGCAGCTTATATTGACAGTAGGTTGTCAAAACATTTGCGTTTGACACTACGTACTGTCATTAGAATCATATCTGACATATAATCTGACATATCCTGGCTACTAGTTTTAAAGGAGTACTACCGATCTCGATGAAATAGAATTTGCTCATGCAGCTAAACTATTGATTGTACCAAAAAATGTCATAGTGATAAATTATTCAGAATTTCATCTTCTTTAATTTATTATTTAACTATTTCGACGAAATTCCAGAAATTGCGGCTTATTTACAAAATGTTTCAAAAATGCTAAGACTAAACCTGCAGTTCCTTTGGACCATTTTCAACAGAAAGCTTTTCAGCTCTAAGTTTGGTTATGAAACTTCTAAATATGAAGTTTCGTCCCGATACCTTTAGTAGTTTCTCCGGAATCGTCGCCACAAAAACGGGTACACACATCCACACATACACACACACACACACACACACACACACACACACACACACACACACACACACACACACACACACACACATACAGACATTTTTTTGTACCTTGGTCAAAAATGTTCAGGGGACCCAAAAGGACATATTTCCGCTAAAATCTCTAAAAAATTTTTTGGCACGATTACAATACTTTACATACTGCGTATGATAAAGTAAAAATAAAGTAGGAAAGTAACAAAAATTTCATCAATAACTATATGATTTAAAATATACCTACTTATGCCGGATGTCCAAATAGAGTGGCGTTGGAAGATTGTACCTCTAGAACACATGGGCGCATATTCTAAAATTATGTTTCCTTGTATACAGTGTAGTAAGATTGTAACACTTCAAACGTATGTTATTTTGTTAAATAGAACAACCTGTATTGTGCAAATTTTTGCATTCCTTGCTAAATCTTAAGGCAATAAATATTAAGATAGTAGCACTGAACATCTAATTGTTTTTGTGAAATATAAGCAATAGCTTCTTTTGTTTAATATAGCTGTTTGAGGATAATAGTACTTTCACTACAGTCTATTTACTATTGTCACTTGACTGTTATTAGAGTCAATTTGTTTAACGTGATATTTTGTATTTTTCAACATAAACGGGATTGTTCTATAAGGTTAATGACAGAATATACAATTAGTATAATGGGTGTTCACAATGGCGGTTGACATCGTATAATGGTTTTTGCCATAAAAGTCCATGTTTTAAATGGTTTTCAAAACGCCCAAGACCTCAGACCCCCACATTAGACATTTCAATTTTGTCCTATGTTAAACTTTTGTGCTTGTTTTGTGCCCATTTTGTTTCGGAGTATAAGCAATTTGAAATGTTGCTTTTGAGATTTATATTATTATATTAATATGTGTTACTTATACATATGCTATCAAATATCTGTGACAACTATTTATTTGTTAAGTGATTATTGCTCAATGATCATTTATTGTAGCGACGAGATTTGGCATTGTCAGATTGAAAAGAATGCATAATATTAAAAAATAATTCTTTAATAAAATAAACTTTCTTTTAATAGTTCTTGTGACGTTATAACTACGAAGCTATTGAACAATATTTAATCGGAATTCCACATGTGAATAATTCAAGTACAAGAAACAGATCAGCAAAACCCTGATAGAAATTTGTTTAATAGTTTTTGAGTTATAGAACGTCAAACAGTGCCGGGAAACACGTTCGTAGAGACCTGCCGCCCGCGCCGCAAACACCGCTTCCCAACAGACGACAATATCTTCGTAGCGCTTGGTTTGATACTTAGTCCTGAAGATGCCTACTGAAGATGACTGCTTCAGTCATCAATGCGGTTTCCCATCAATATATTAGCACGCACGCTGCTTGCGAGATAGAGCGACAGGCCACCCGCACCGCTGTTACACCTGATGGGCATGGACGCAATGAACGGATAGCTCACAAAGAAAAAAATTCTTATAACTCGAAAACGAAGAGAGCACCAAACCTGGTTTGCGGCACAAAACTGCACAAACCTAGCACAATACTTTAGCATAAAAAATTCGATTTTGTTTCAAATTTGAAAGTTATGTCAGGCATGTCTACAGCCCAAACCTTTTGGTTTGCGACACTAAACAGCACAAAACAAGCACCACCCTTTGACATAAAGAAAATTTTCAATTTCGAATGTAGGGGGCTGAGGTTTCGATCTTCGAATATTTTTACATATTAAAGTGATAACATACTATTGTGCGAAAATCAATCGTTTTGGAGATAATTGACCAGTTACTACCAGTCGAGCTAGAGTTTGTCACAAAACGAACGATGGGTCATTTACATACGCTCTTTTTTGTGTAGTTTCCAAAAGTCTCTTTATCACGCCACAGTTGTTAACAAATTGGTTTGAAAATGTCAACAAATCAATTTTTGTTGTAGTTTTTGATACTACCCAAAGCGCTATTTTATCGTAATCGAAATCACTAAGTAGGCTGAAATTAAAGCCACGTTTTGCACTCTGTCTAACATTGTAAATACTCTGTATACAAAGTTTATGCTCTATGGCATTAAACTGATCGAACCATCTCTGCTAAGATGAATTACATACAACATATCACGTCGAACAAATTGACAGTAGGTGAGAAATATTTGGATTGAACATCACTTCATAAAGTTAAAGAAAACCGAAATTTTTTAATATTGATACCTAACAATTTTACTTCTCTAAATTATTTAAAAAGATCGATTTTAACCTTTAATAGTAAATAGACAGCTCGACTAAACATTGAATGCCACACAAAAGTACGGCCGCTAGGGGGCGCTGGCATCATGCACCCGGTCAATACCCTAGAATCGAGAACAGCCTATATAAAACTCATTAGGTACTTACTCGATTTTCCAATTTCAAATAATGGTTGAGTATATTTTTTTAAATGCACAGTTTGACAGCGGAAACTCAAAAACTCCCATTTTTTAAAGATTTCTTCCAACTTTAACATTTTATGACGAT
This sequence comes from Aphodius sticticus, assembly GCA_963966075.1. NCBI lineage: Eukaryota > Metazoa > Arthropoda > Insecta > Coleoptera > Scarabaeidae > Aphodius > Aphodius sticticus. The sequence continues at coordinate 30,306,098 of OZ014510.1, read as the reverse complement.
GCGATGACTAGAATTGAACATTTGACAGTTATGCGAGTCTCATTTAGCTAAAATCTTATGGTAACAAAATAACACTATAATGTCAATAATCATACTTCCTTTGCAGAGTAGCCCAGGCATATTAAGTTTGAACCCTGAAAAAGTGAAGTAAATCTGAAAATTGGTAAAAATTTTGTATTTATTGCCCTGAGAAACATACTGAAAGTCCGTAACAATCCCGTATCTGCATCATGTTTTTTTGGGGTACATAATTTACTCCAAACTACCTTTTTTTTGTCTTAAGTCGTTCATAACTCTGGCTCTTTTAGCACTAATGGCAGAACCAAAATAGCGGACGAGAAAATGAAAATTTAGGGAATTTTGGCAAAATTTAGTTTATAAGCCTTTTCATGGTGTTTTAAGGATACTTATTCAAAATCTGGTGTAAACATTGCAAAATTTAAAGTGGTGGATCCAAAATAGCAAATTTCTGATAAAAAAAAAAGAATTGCAATAGGAGTGGGCAACAAACAAAGATATTTGCAAATGTGCGCGACAAATACGTCTAGCCAGACAGCCCATCGAGCATGAAAACAAGCAAATTTCTCAAAATGAAGCCCACGACGCAGATGAAGAAATGCTGTATGACCCTGGCATAGCAAATTAACAAAAAAAAGTACTCGATATGCCTCCGGAAACTGGACATGAATCTTTAAACGCGTTTTTCACGAAACAGTTCTTTCGCGACTGATTAGCATGATATTTAAAATGATCAAATTATCGCATGATGAAAGAGTGCCAGAAATTCAATTTCAACGTTACACATTCTTTTTATAACAGCAAAACCATTGTCAATTTTGTGAGCTAAATCTCGATAATCTGAGTTTGACAAGTCACCTCAAATATATACATATTTTTTTTTGTATTTCTGGTTAATCAAACGATAACTACTTATGTATACAATACTACAGCTTTCAACGTTTCTATTTCAGACCACCTTGACTGGGGAACTCATGCTAACCAGAGACTGCGGATCTACGCGCTGCGTCATGGTCGAGGAGCGTTTGCAGGCGTAGTTTTTCATAATAAAAAAATCCAAAGAATGCGGCAATTTTAGCGAAAAAAGCAGGAATCCCCGTACTGATAATTTTCTAATCGGCCATTTAAATCCTGCCTTTTGAATTTTACAATGTTTATGCCAATTTCGATTCAGCGTACTTAAAAATCCATCAAAATGCTAAAGTAGATTTGACCGAAGAGTTCCGTAATGATCAGTTTCTGGCCCCCCATATTGATTCCGCCCGCTTAAAATATGCAATTTTAATGTCATATTTGGATTCAGCGTCATTAGAAAACCCTAAATGCCCTGTTTTAAGGTGTTATGATTATGAGCGATTTCAAATAAGGTAGAGTAGTTACGCCACTTTTCGACCCCAAAAATACAATCACGCGTGGACAAGATTTTTAGGACTTTTAGTTGTTCAGGCCACTAAATAGTAAGTAAGTAAATTTGATGTAAAATGACTGGTCTATTGGTAGTTTAGTTAAGTAGATTATGATGGTGAAGCGATGTATAAAATGATATCTTTGCTTGTGTGCATAATAACAGAAATTAATGGTGGACATGATAAGCAATCAGTAGAGTACAGTTCAGTTAGTAATTCATAAATTATTTATAGGTTATTTACTCATAAAGCTAAGTGCGTTGTCTGAAAGGAATATGTTATGATATATACATAGATATTCGTCAATCCCCTCAAAATTGTCATCGTCAAAATGAGTTATCGTTTTCAGTCATTAACATAAATAACAAGCATAATTAATCATATCATTGTCATGGAATAGACCACAGATCAATATATGTTTACATATCGCATTCAAGTACACATCAAAAAGCAAAGAACATCTACCAGTTACACAATGGACAATCCAAAGAAACTAGAACTGAATAGAAAAACAGAATTAAATTGTCCCATAATATCAATCGCAAAGACTGTTGCTCTAGCACCTTGGGAAAACAAAAGTGCGCAGTGGAAATCGAAATTGTATTGCGTCTTTGTAGCATCCATCATTTTCCTTGTAGCTGCTGTATCTTTCGTTGGAAGATGGCTTCACAATTATCGTGGAAACTCGTCAACAACTTCAGTAGTTCTGGATATCGCTTGCAATTTAGTATTGCTATTTCTAAATGTATACTCAATTGTAAAAATTGGAATTCGTAGTGAGTTAAAATTAAGACAGATGCGTTACTGCTTTTTAGAAATAGATAAGTTCACGAGAGGATATTTGGAGGATAAAGGAATTAAAGCTAGTAAAAGGTCGTATAAGTTCACAATGGAAATGATAACGATACACGGGTACTATTTAACCATTCTCTTTTTAAATACGCACTATTTTCTGATAACAATGGGTTTTACAACTGGTAAATACTTCATGTTTCGCGGCCTTCAACAATACTACATGGTCATCTTAGTTCTAATCATCTACAATCTAGCAGTATCCTTAAAACATAGTTTTACGAATCTACACAAAACCATAAGCAAAATATGCATGGAGTTTAAGGAATATTCTACCATAACCACCATAAGTTCAAATGCGAAGCTAGTGGACCTTCAAAACAAAATACGAAAAATTTGCAATATGTATGGCCTCTTACTGGATAACATGTTACAATTCAATGAAATCTTTGGCCTTATTATGTTGGTAATACCTGTGAGAATTGTACTAGAAGCATTACTTCCTTTAAATTTAATGCTAAAGTGGTATTTTAACGTACGCGCAGGACCCTGGTATATTATATTATGGGGTACGCTATGGCTTATTCTAAGTAGTGTAAGTTGTTTATTTTGTTTTATTTATACCACAATATGCATGTACCAGTTCCGAATCGGTCGTTATCATTTTCCAAAACACATTTCTTTTATTCTCTACCAACAGGTTTATAAATATACAGGCTGGGCAATTGCGTGAATATCTTTCGTCTAATCAAAGACCGAAGTATCAAAATATCAAAATATCAAAAAATATATTTTTTTAGTAACACGGAAATAAATAAATTTTGGTTTTCACTATTGAGTTTACCTAAAAAAAGAAAACAATGAGATAAAAGCCGGTAAAGGGTCAATCAAGATGACATGGTCCAGAAAAAATAAGTTGATCGCTTGACTATTTTAGAAAAATATATTTTTTTTTATTGACGCTCCTTATGTTCTGGGACTGCAAAGACAATTTTATTATTATTTTTTTATTTTACTCAGTTTACAAATACGACCATTTTTAAGAAAAACGCATTCAGAGTTTACTCTTATTTTCCATTAAAAATAAATAATTGAAGATCGCAGTTATTCTCCATTAATTTTGTACTAGTATTAATTTCTGGAAAACGATAGCAATTGGAAACATCGTAGTAGTTTCCTGCTTACATATATATATATATATATATATATATGTAACGTGTACTTCTAATGGTACGACTTCTTCAAAACTCCAGCTGTAGTACGTAAAACTACGTAGCGTAAACTAATCATAAAGACTAATGCGCACTGCAGAATATTAATTATAATAAAAATAATAATAATAATAACAATAATAATAACTGCAAATATTTTCTATTTTTAGGTGCTGGTATTACTGTTGGCAATGTCGTGTAATCGGACCGCCAAAGAAGCCAGAAAAACAATATCAATTGCTTATAAATTGATCCACGATTTGCAACCTGTAGATAAATCACCTCACTCGAAATATGTTCGCGAAGACCTTTTCCGGTTGGCCCAACTAACTTACATATACTCGCCGCAAATTTCAGCAGCAGGATTTTTTCCAGTAGATTATACCATGCTGTTCACGTTGATTAGTGGTGTAACTTCTTATTTTATTGTCTTGGTCCAATTTGTAAAATAATGTATTTGTACCAGAATATATTTCTATCTTGCTATGTATGTACCTGACACAGATGGAAAAATTAATTTAATTCAAATATATATTCAGAAATATTTTGTTTCCAACGAGTCAAAAAAATATTTCTTAACGGATAAACGTTTATTTGTTTGGTAGAAAGAAGCTGATGTTTTCAGTTCATAACAGTTTGTATATTATAATTTATAAGGAACGGCATAGTTACTTCAAATATATAAATTTATATTATATATTTATCACAATAAATCACGATAGTAACTCAGTACTGTTCCAATAAACGAGTGAAAATTTTACTGTTAGTGCAATTTATTTTAATAGTAATAATAATAATAATAATAATAATCCACGCCTTAACATCCCCCAACAGCTTTCGCCACTACGGGGGCATCCGCAAGCCCGAATTATCATTATTATGGCCCGCGTCTGTGGCACGTCTTAAGTTGTTTGGCTTTCAGCATTCGCCGTGGACTAAAGGAAAACCACAGAAAAACCTTTACTCTGAAAGCAGGGCGTGAGGCTCAAACTCACGCCCCAGACTGATAGCCAAGCGCTCTACAAATTTTGAACCCAAATATATCTGGAAATGTAATGAACGTAAACTCTAATGTCCTTAGTAACATATTGTGATAGTCTGCCAGGTAACAACAAAAAGGTAAAGAAAAAAGGTTCAATTTTAGAATAAAACTGTAAATATAAGTGCTAGTAATGTCTAATTAATGTATATAAAGACTACGGATTTATTACAGTCGGCCTGTATATATCTTCTGCGTGGTGTGATGTGTCTAGCCGGTCAATAAAATTTGATAATTCTGATAACTTACAACCGATTCTAATAAACAAACGCATATTAGACGCAAGTTTAAATGGGCTTTCAATAAGAAAATAGCAAAAGAATATTACGGATTCAAACAGGTCAACAAATTGTTGTTAAAATTGAAAGAATCTGAAAATAATTGGAAACTTCTGAACTTGAACGTCCATAACTTTTCGATTTCTTATTGGATCTGACCGAGCAGTACATCTTTATAATGGTCTATGCTTCCTCTTTCATTTACATTATCCATTATGGAAATCGAGTTGAAAATGGTGGAGTTATGAATTTTTATACACGTACAAGTACCCAAAAACGTTTTTTTTAAGAAATCGACGTTTTGGGTGTGTTTGGAAAATTTCAGATATACCATAATGTTCAACTCTACTAGCTCAACATCTTCCGCTGTCTCGTGAAAAGCATATTTCGTTTTTCTTTTTTTGTAACACAGTGTTATCATCGTAGGCTTATTAGAGAAGCCATCGAAATTTTCAAACATCCTGACAACATCAATCGTGAGGATGGCACTGACATTAGGATGGTCTGGAAATCGATCCTAACGCGGCGGAAAAACACCTGGGAGCGGCAGCTCCATATGTGCGCAGTGAGGTGTAAATTTAGGTATATAAGGGAGATTTCTTTGATAGGTCTTCAGTATTCAGTTATGTCTGAAGAAGCGAGCAACATGGTTCGCGAAACGACAGCATTTACAAATGTTGACACACGGCATAACCCGGAACCAGTTTATTTTCTAAATGATTCTGGTCGTGAAAGCTAACGTACTTACTTAAAATGCGATATGTTCATATGTTAATGCAATAAATGGTTCTTTGATTAAAGATATCTAATAACTTAATTGATTAAAGAAATGAATGTGTTTATTTTTATTGACAAGATCTCTTTGGAGAGCACAGTAAACCAAAATTTGCACGTGTAGCCGCATTTTGGGATTTTGCACTTCCTTCACTGGCGTGAGTCTCCCCAGATAATGCGCGTACTACCTCTGTCGTATTTACAATACCTACATATTGGCAAGGCTGTAGTAGATACAAAGTGCACGCTGATTTGGAATCGGAACAGTGGTATCAGATCCCATGCGTCGCTATCCCCACAAATATTTGAAATATTCTCACTTTTCGTCCCGAGTTCCCGCAAAAACGGTTATGCGTTTTTTTTTCTGTTTGAGTAAATAAAATATGCCGTATTTTGTCAAAATCTTTAAAAGGTTCATCGTTAAAAGGTAGCACTTCATACTCACAAAGAACAAATTCACCGCAGTATTTTCTGCATTATGTCCCTCTAATTATTTATTTTTTAAAATAAAAAACGCATTATGAAAAACAACCTTAAATAAATATAACACAATGAATTATTGTCCACTGATTTATTTCGCCTCATATATCACCATACATCAACAACATAATAGTTCAAAATGAGTATAAGTACTCACCTACATGAGCACAAAACATATTCATTTTGTATCCAAACTTTTATCCAAATTGTATCAATACAACCAGATACGAAGTAACAAACCCCATCAGTGTAAAGAATGTTGAATAGTCAACACTAAAGAATCCGGCAGCACTAAAAGTAGGTACATTCGTTCCGGCTTGTAGTGCCAGAATGGTCAGTTCAGATTTCACAAATCTATCGATGCAGGATATTCCAAATTCCGGTAGCTCCTGTATGATCTTGAAACATAAAGTTGATGTTTGTCTTGCAGCGCTTGTTGTAGCATGGCACGGTGCTATAATATGCAAGTAGGACACCTAGAAAACAAAAAAATATTCATTCAAACACAGCTGCAAACTTTAATCTTTCAAATATGGCACAAAGAAATCAGCTTAATTCTAATTTTGTAGAAGTTTGTGGATATTATTTTTCTTTAAAATGGTTTCCTTAAAAAACTCTACACAAAATAAGTTAGATAGTTACCAATTCTTCAGAATTTTAGCCTGCATGCTACCGCTCTATTGCCAAATCATTTTGCCATTGAAAATTCATCTATTGTTTGCATTTGTCTTATTTACTTAGGGCCGATCTTACAAAACACGTTATACCATGGTATAACTGAATATTGGTATAAATACCAGTATAAGTTGTTATTAATATGGAAACATACATATTTTAGCCAATGGGAAGTAGCACAGAGTTGTTTATTCTTGGAATAACTATTCTATTGGTTATACGTACACTTGTAAGATCGGCCCTTAGGCAAGCCGCACATCAAATACAGCAAGCAGTCAGAAAAAGCATCAAGGCGCAAAAAAATTGTCCAATGAACAAGCATTTGCTGTTAGGTGCAAAATTCGGCGTGCTTGCTGTTTGAATATATTCTGTTGATAATTATTTTTTCATTTATTAAGATTACCACAATATTATTTATAAGCGATGGGCCAATTACCAGTTATTAGACAGCCAAGATACAGTTATTGGACAGTATTCGTAACGTACCTATACTGAAACTTAACTTTAATCTGAACAGAAACCGAAACTTAGTGAGTACAGTAGAATTTAACGTCATGCTGATGTAATTAATGATTACTGTTATTGTTCTTATCCTGGTCAGTTTGATTTATTCAATCCTGCTTTATTCAATATTTTATTTGAAGTTTTTAGGTGACTCTATAAAGTAGAAATATATATATATATATATATATATATACAGGGTGAGTCACTAGAGTTGCGGTGGTAGATATAGCAATTATCTTTAGAGATGGAAAAAAATATTTAATACAAAAGTTGTTTGGCATATCATTTTCTACAACGTAAAATTATTTTCATTTATACTGGGTGTTGCATTTAGGCGTAGCAGAAAATAAATTAACTTTTTTAAACGGAATGCCCTGTATATTATAACATATTATGATTGCGAAGAAAATTGTCTTACTAATTGTATCAGGTGATATTGACGTAAAGCTAATAGTTTCTGCAATATTCATTTTTTTATTAAAAAAATTGCCGTTGCAGGCCTTTTCCGAAAACTACGTAATAGCGTCATTTTTGCAGATATCTTCTTACAACTTTGTCAGAAAATAACCAATACTAATAGGGAGGTGATAGTGCCCAAAGAAATTTGATGCGCTATACAGGGTGTTCCTAGCACCTAAGCAATTTTGATATTTTTCAAATGGCTTTTTCTTGAGTTTTTTAAATGCAACGCCCTGTATATTATTTGCTGGTTGCATTTCCCATTAAGTTGCCTTTAATTTATATTAAGTGTGGCATATACATATTTGTACCCGTTTTCGTGATATTTGGAATTTAAAGAAAATGTGTAATAAAGTATACCAATACAGTGCTTTAATATTACACCCTGCATAACATGGTTCTTTTTTAATGATTTTTTTTTGTAAAGAGAACATAGAAAGGAAAAAAATACTTTTGTTGAATTAAAAAACTGACAGAATTGCTCAAAATAAATTGAAAAGTACATGGAATTACCATTTAGTTACTCAATATGAAAAATTAATATAATTTGAGACAACTAAAAATTAACTAAAAACAAATAATTAAGAGAAACCACAACTAATAACATTTATTAAACTATTTTTTAAACTTGATAAGCATTAACATAAAACTAGTAAAAAACTATAACAATTAAAGATAAAACAACAAGTAGTTATTGATTTGGTAGGTGTTCAAAATGCCCTCCATTTTGTCTTCTACAAGCATTAATCCGATGGGTAAAAGATCTCGAAGTATTTCTTAACATCTCTCTCTTATTTTCTCTGATGTCATTTCTTATTCTAATCTTCATATCGTCTTGTGTGGTAGGTGGTGTCTGGTATACTAATTCCTTAACATGACCCCACAAAAAAAATCCAACTTATTTAGATCAGGAGATCTTGGCGGCCATAACGTAGGGCCTCCTCTTCCAATCCATTTGTTGGGGTATTGGTTGTTCAAAAATTGTCTTACGTTCAGACTAAAGTGGGGTGGGGCTCCGTCGTGATGGAAAATTAAGTTTTGGCGAATATTAAACGGCAAATCATCTAAATATTCATGTAGATGGTTGTTAAGAAAATGTAAGTACCTTTGACCATTTACGAAACCCTCAAAAAAGTAAGGCCCTAGCAAATTGGTACCTACTATTCCACCCCATACATTGAGTGACCATCTATGTTGATGGTCCAAAGGCCTGATAACGCGAGGATTTTCTGTTGCATAAAAATGGAAGTTATGTTGGTTAACATACGCATTTTTATGAAACGTAGCTTCATCAGTAAAAAGAACAAAGTCAAAAAAATTTGCTTGTTGTTGAATTTTAGCAGCTGCCCAATTACAAAAATTTAATCTCTTTTCTAAATCGTTTTCGCTCAATTCCTGTACATGTTGCACATGATATGGATGATACTTGTGTCGCCGTATTATTCTGGACACAGATGATTGGGTTTTTCCTTGATTTCTTATTTGTCTAGTGCTTGAGTATGGATTTTCTACCACACTAGCAACTACCAGAAATTCATTCTCTTCATGTGTCGCCGCTTTTGTTCTTTTTCTTTTTTTTTTAAGTAATAGTACCTGTTGATTCAAAACGTTCCCGAACTCTATTAATTGTTCTTGCATCGGGATGCCGTCTTTTGGGATATCGCTGAGCGTAAATTCTTGAGGCCAGTAGAGCGTTTTTGCCGGCTTCTCCATAGATGTAAATAATATTTGTCAGTTCCTCTTTAGTATAATTAAAATTCATCGTTAACAGAGATTACAAATGTTGGTTAGCTATATTAAGTCTGTTGACAGCAATAACTACACGTCTGTTATTTGTTTTTGTTTCCATGACAACGAGGTTAAGTAAATCTAAGCTAACTTAAAATATTAGCGTAACTCTGCTATTTAAATGTATCTTTATAAAAAATAGCATTTTTAACTTTACCAACATTTATAATTTATTTATATTATAACAAAATACATGAAAAAAACTAACTCAATTATACAGGGTGTAATATTAAAGCACTGTATTGGTATACGTTATTACACATTTTCTTTAAATTCCAAATATCACGAAAACGGGTACAAATATGTATATGCCACACTTAATATAAATTAAAGGCAACTTAATGGGAAATGCAACCAGCAAATAATATATAGGGCGTTCCATTTAAAAAACTCAAGAAAAAGCCATTTGAAAAATATCAAAATTGATTAGGTGCTAGGAACACCCTGTATAGCGCATCAAATTTCTTTGGGCACTATCACCTCCCTATTAGTATTGGTTATTTTCTGACAAAGATGGAAGAAAATATCTGCAAAAATGACGCTATTACGTAGTTTTCGGAAAAGGCCTCCAACGGCCATTTTTTTAATAAAAAATTGAATATTGCAGAAACTATTAGCTTTACGTCAATATCACCTGATACAATTAGTAAGACAATTTTCTTCGCAATCATAATATGTTATAATATACAGGGCATTCCATTTAAAAAAGTTAATTTATTTTCTGCTACGCCTAAATGCAACACCCAGTATAAATGAAAATAATTTTACGTTGTAGAAAATGATATGCCAAACAACTTTTGTATTAAATATTTTTTTCCATCTCTAAAGATAATTGCTATATCTACCACCGCGACTCTAGTGACTCACCCTGTATATATATATATATATATATATATAAATGGAATGTTTTTGGCGAAAGACAAGCCAGGAGAGAAGTAAATTTAAAAATTTACGGTCTCAGCCCGGATTGGAACCGGGGTCTTCGGCCTTGCCGGGGCATTGCTCTACCATTAAGCTACCGAGGCCAGTGACAGAGAATAGATAAATTCGACAGTAAACAGTGTGGATTGCTGTTATACAAATTACCTATCACGACATCTATTGACGGGTGAAAATTGGTTCAATGTACAGCCAAGTTTGTCGCATATATATGCGATTGGAAAATAGGAAAACTTAATTGGTCAGGTTTGAAAACGTAAATGGAATGTTTTTGGCGAAAGAAGCCAGGAGAGAAGTTCCAGGAGAAATTTCAATTAAATTTCAATTAAAATATATATATATATATATATATATATATATATATATATAATCGTTAGGAAGTTGAAGATAAGCTTCTTTGATCGTGAACTGTAGAGAGGAGGTTAGTTGGGTGTTCGATCAGTTAATAATTGAGAAACTCGCTTTCTTTGTTGATTGCTATATTTCGAACCTGTATTGGGTTCTTCTTCAGGCAATACAAAATCTACAATGATAGAACAGGCACAAAATGAGCCATCGAAACAACAACAATTAAACAAAAAACACTTACGTGGAGTTACATGAGGCGGCAAAAACTTTGTGAGTTAACATTTTCCTTTCATGACGCAATTAAACGTATTTGCGGCGAACATAATAACTTTAACACTAAACACGTGTACGCACATTAAAACACAAAGGACGACAGATGTTACCAACGCCAACGTTGTATGGAGTGAAAATTGTCAAGTCGCTTCCAACACTCAGAAAAGAAAATTCTCTAGAGCCGTGAGGTTAGAAAGCTAAGCTCGAATTACTGCCAATTGAATTGGCTTTGGTGTTGTGACGGTTTTTGTCAAATTGTAAAATGTTGGAATAAATAATGCTCAAAGAATCAGTATCTTTTTTAAAATTTACGGTGTTATCAGTGCAATTTATATTATACATTTCTAAAAACATTCTATTGTGGTAATTGCACTCCGTATCTAATATTTTAACACTACTGAAATCAAAAGTATGACCATTCTGCAAAGCATGACAAGCCAAGGCACATCTGGTCTTCTTTGTGTTACAATCACTTTTATGTAAATTAATACGGTTCCGAAGCCACTGACTAGTTTGACCAACATATTTGCCCTCACAATCGTTACACGGAATACAATAAACTACGTTTGATTTAAATAGTAAGGGTGTTACATCTTTAATTTTACTGAATATTCGTGTTAATTTGAATGGATAATGGTGAACTACTTTTATGTTTTCAGAAATTAACGGTTGAAAAACTTTCACAAGTTTGCCTGTTACAACAGGTAATGACATTAATTTGATGTAAGAAGGCACTTGGTCACTTGGCGGATCAAATATGCTCCCAGTGTGAGCAGTATTAGTATACGTGGAGAATAATATCTTGTTGATCAATTTCAATGGAAAACCGTTATTCAAGAACACGTTCTGAAGCTTTTTTAGTGCTGAAGGCTGAAATTGTGGGTCACAAATTTTAAGTACACGATCTTTCATAGCAGTAATGGTATTAACTTTATGGCTGAAGGCATGACCTGAGTGGAAATTTATGTAACGACCAGAGTAAGTTGGCTTTGTATACCAGTCAATAGAAACAGAACCGCCTCCCACGTTTAAAACCCTGCAATCCAGAAAAGGAACGCAACCAGCAGTTTCCAACTCAACTGTGAACTGTATACTCTCATTAAAACTGTTCAGGATCGTCAACGTATCCTCCACCTCACCAATCGGAACGCAAGTGACAATGTCATCAACAAACTTATACAAAAAGGGTGTGTGGAAACCAAAAAGTGGTAGAGTATGGTCTAATACATAATCCATCACAATAACAGCTAGGATCGGGCTAATAGGGGAACCCATTGGGGTACCAAACACCTGTAGATAACATTGGTCATTAAAAATGAATAACACGTTCGAGAAAATAAACTTCAATGCTTGAATGAAAGTTTCCAATGAGAAAGTACAATTAGGCTCCACTAAATCCCACTTCTCAGCAACAATGTCAGTGACCAGGTCAAGAGGTATTTTCGTGAATAGACTGACCGCATCGAATGAAACCAAAGTATAATTGGGGGGGATAACTACATTTTTTATTTTGTTGACAAAATCAAACGAATCTGCAACATTATAGTCAGTGTTATTAAGGAAAGACACAGATAGAATGTCTGCTAAATGCTTTGAGAGTTTATAAGTCGCTGAACCTGAAGCCGAAATGATGGGTCTAAGTGGCGCTTCATCTTTGTGTATTTTAGGTAAGAAGTAAGCTTTACTTAACGTTGAGTTTCTAGTAGTCAGCCTCTCAAGATCAACTTTACTTATGTGCTTATCACTGTTTAACCCTTTTAGGAATTTGTTAAGCTTGTCCTGTGTAGAAACAAGCGGATTACCATTAATTTTCATATAAGTTGTCTCATCGCCAAGCATTTCCGTAGCTTTAGTCAAATATTCATTCTTATCCATGATAACCGTGGTCGCTCCCTTATCTGCCCTGGTAACCAAGATATCGGGGTTGTTCTTAAGGAAATGCGTCGTGTTGTTTAAGGAATCGTTGCGTCGTGTTGTTTAATCGTGACAAATTTTCTGAACACTCCCGTCAACGTGTCAGTATTGGACTCACAACTAGTCACTTCCTTAAACAACACGACGCATTTCCTTAAGAACAACCCCGATATCTTGGTTACCAGGGCAGATAAGGGAGCGACCACGGTTATCATGGATAAGAATGAATATTTGACTAAAGCTACGGAAATGCTTGGCGATGAGACAACTTATATGAAAATTAATGGTAATTCGCTTGTTTCTACACAGGACAAGCTTAACAAATTCCTAAAAGGGTTAAACAGTGATAAGCACATAAGTAAAGTTGATCTTGAGAGGCTGACTACTAGAAACTCAACGTTAAGTAAAACTTACTTCTTACCTAAAATACACAAAGATGGAGCGCCACTTAGACCCATCATTTCGGCTTCAGGTTCAGCGACTTATAAACTCTCAAAGCATTTAGCAGACATTCTATCTGTGTCTTTCCTTAATAACACTGACTATAATGTTGCAGATTCGTTTGATTTTGTCAACAAAATAAAAAATGTAGTTATTCCCCCCAATTATACTTTGGTTTCATTCGATGCGGTCAGTCTATTCACGAAAATACCTCTTGACCTGGTCACTGACATTGTTGCTGAGAAGTGGGATTTAGTGGAGCCTAATTGTACTTTCTCATTGGAAACTTTCATTCAAGCATTGAAGTTTATTTTCTCGAACGTGTTATTCACTTTTAATGACCAATGTTATCTACAGGTGTTTGGTACCCCAATGGGTTCCCCTATTAGCCCGATCCTAGCTGTTATTGTGATGGATTATGTATTAGACAATACTCTACCACTTTTTGGTTTCCACACACCCTTTTTGTATAAGTTTGTTGATGACATTGTCACTTGCGTTCCGATTGGTGAGGTGGAGGATACGTTGACGATCCTGAACAGTTTTAATGAGAGTATACATTTCACAGTTGAGTTGGAAACTGCTGGTTGCGTTCCTTTTCTGGATTGCAGGGTTTTAAACGTGGGAGGCGGTTCTGTTTCTATTGACTGGTATACAAAGCCAACTTACTCTGGTCGTTACATAAATTTCCACTCAGGTCATGCCTTCAGCCATAAAGTTAATACCATTACTGCTATGAAAGATCGTGTACTTAAAATTTGTGACCCACAATTTCAGCCTTCAGCACTAAAAAAGCTTCAGAACGTGTTCTTGAATAACGGTTTTCCATTGAAATTGATCAACAAGATATTATTCTCCACGTATACTAATACTGCTCACACTGGGAGCATATTTGATCCGCCAAGTGACCAAGTGCCTTCTTACATCAAATTAATGTCATTACCTGTTGTAACAGGCAAACTTGTGAAAGTTTTTCAACCGTTAATTTCTGAAAACATAAAAGTAGTTCACCATTATCCATTCAAATTAACACGAATATTCAGTAAAATTAAAGATGTAACACCCTTACTATTTAAATCAAACGTAGTTTATTGTATTCCGTGTAACGATTGTGAGGGCAAATATGTTGGTCAAACTAGTCAGTGGCTTCGGAACCGTATTAATTTACATAAAAGTGATTGTAACACAAAGAAGACCAGATGTGCCTTGGCTTGTCATGCTTTGCAGAATGGTCATACTTTTGATTTCAGTAGTGTTAAAATATTAGATACGGAGTGCAATTACCACAATAGAATGTTTTTAGAAATGTATAATATAAATTGCACTGATAACACCGTAAATTTTAAAAAAGATACTGATTCTTTGAGCATTATTTATTCCAACATTTTACAATTTGACAAAAACCGTCACAACACCAAAGCCAATTCAATTGGCAGTAATTCGAGCTTAGCTTTCTAACCTCACGGCTCTAGAGAATTTTCTTTTCTGAGTGTTGGAAGCGACTTGACAATTTTCACTCCATACAACGTTGGCGTTGGTAACATCTGTCGTCCTTTGTGTTTTAATGTGCGTACACGTGTTTAGTGTTAAAGTTATTATGTTCGCCGCAAATACGTTTAATTGCGTCATGAAAGGAAAATGTTAACTCACAAAGTTTTTGCCGCCTCATGTAACTCCACGTAAGTGTTTTTTGTTTAATTGTTGTTGTTTCGATGGCTCATTTTGTGCCTGTTCTATCATTGTAGATTTTGTATTGCCTGAAGAAGAACCCAATACAGGTTCGAAATATAGCAATCAACAAAGAAAGCGAGTTTCTCAATTATTAACTGATCGAACACCCAACTAACCTCCTCTCAATATATATAAATATATATACAAGTTTATAACGTGGGAAATTCGGTCAATGGGCGATTTAAAGGAAACTCCTTTTATATTAGTTCAAATTATCGTCTTTACTTTAAAACTTCATCAGGAACGAGCTATATAAAACAAAACACTTAACCCACATCAAAACAACTACCAAATGCACATCAACCAAGAACGTCGGTAACACTAAAGACAATTTAACTACAATTAAAGGACGACACATGTCTCCGCATTGGAACGAGCACAGGCTATGAATATTTTTGGACTTATGATTTATTAAAAAAGAATAAATGCTACTCAGTTGACTTGTATCGGACTTGGTATTCAAACTATTGTCAACATTATACTGGATGTGACAAATCTCCAAAAACAGTCTATATTTATAATTGCCAATATTGGGTATTAACCCCAATTAGTCGGTCATTTACACGTCAAATTGGCCTATCTTACGATTAACGCGTTAATCGTTGACTGCTACAACACCATAACAAAGCAACTTACGAAATCTTTTAGGATCCAAAAGAAGCACAACACAAAAAGGTCAACACCAAACACAGCACCACTCATGTCCTGTTGTTTACTGAAGAAGTACATCACGCACAAAATCAAAGCGTGCAACAGTTCACTGATAAAATACAGTGATATGAATAGAGTTGGTAATCCAAAAATCTTGTTGAAAGTAGCAATTTCGTCACACAACGTGTTGTAGATACAAGAAACTTCTTTGTCATGATTAATTGGCTTTACTTGCAATTGCTTGATATTAAAAATCTTCATATTATAATCCTTGATAAATGCATTCAACGCTTCAAACCGCATCTGCAGTGAGATTACATAATACCTGATTATCAGCACAGATAGAAAATTAATGTAGTTTTGAAGACTTCGGAAAATGTAGTTTTGGAATCTTTCTATCCCCAAGTAACTTGTCCAATGGTAAGCGTCGAAGCAATAGAAGAGAATCACGTAGATGTGTCCAAAGGTCAACTCAATATAAAATCTTACAGCGTTTTCCTTTTTGAGATATTTTCCAAGTCTGCTATCAATTTGCTCCATATGTTTGAAAAATATTAAAATGTCGTTGGATCCTGTTATAGAAACTTTGTACATAGTAAATACGTTGGTTAAAGTTAAGATCACTACAGATATTCCATCAATTAATGTTACTGTAGTTGGTAGAAAGTAGTAGACATACAGTATTCTTCCTCTCAATGAAAAGGCGCAACCCAAGAAAATTATGATGGTCATAATCATCGAATAGTATTTATACCATTTACTTGTAGATGTTTTCTTTACGTTGAAAAGCGGCGAAATTCCAAAAATATTGCATAAGCGTATCAACGGTTGTAGATGTTTTATGGGTCCCATATATTTGTTGGACATTTTTTTGGAACATGAAGAACGAACAAACATCGTGTATCACGCCAAACACAATTCGAGTTAAACTGATGATTAAAATTAGCGTGTATATCGAACGTGTCGCTATATAAATTGCTGTTATCCAATTGATCCATTTCATTACCTTAAACATCCACAAAATGCGTAAATGTATATAACGTGACTCGGCTTCATAAAATATACACGACCCACAATTTTATCTACCTCAACTAAAGTTGATTAATATATTTATAAAAAGAAAAAAAAACAAGAATATGTATCAGATCTGTGAGAATGCTTTATTAGTCTCATTACCTTATAAGTACAGTGGTACAAAAAAGTATCCGTACGATAGCAATTGTTATAAACATATATAAGTGCTCGTTTTAAGTATAAAACCAAAAGTTAGACAGCAGCATGCATGATATACCACTAGGCATGTAATTAAACATCTTTCAACCCGAGAACAAAGTATTCTTCATTCTAGATTTTCTAAACGTGTAGTGTTTTGTCCATAATCGTTTGTTTAACATTCATAAACTTAAGAACTCCGAACATAATTTTGTATTTGTTGCACTTGAGAATGAAACGCATGGCCCTATTTTGTATTTGCTGTATTTTATCAACATCACCTTGGTTCAAATTAAATAAAACGGTTGGGGAAAATAAAATAACCAAATAAGAGAAACGTGCATTGGTGGTTCTCCAGGAGTTTTCATAGTTTTACCGGGGTATTTATATGTACAGAATGCTGTTTTTTCGCAAGCAAATAGAACTAAGGACGATAAATCCAATACAGGTATTATTATCCCATTATCTTTGTGTTTTAATAATAATAATAATCCATTATTGTACTCAAAATAATACACACGTCAAAAAAACACATACATGCATAGACATACTAATCCTCTTATGCTCCCAGGAAGTCCTCAATCGAGTATACCGTTTTGTCGATCAGGTAGCGTCGAAGGCTAACCTTCATTTTGGAGAGTGTTTCCAGTTCTATTATTTCAGGAGGGAGTTTGTTGTTCAGCCTGGCGGCAAGCGACTGGCCGTCGGTTGATTGAAGACGATGGAAGGGCGTTCTGAAATGGTCTCTTGCTCGGGTGTTGTGATGGTAGATGTCACTTTGTTTCGGAGGACCAATCCCAAGGAACCGACCTGTGTTTTTTTCCATCGTATGCCTCCTTGTGGTGAAGAAGTGGACCATTGCAGTCTTATCATTATTTAGTGAGAGTTCATTTCTGTCAAGCCAAGCCCCCAGAGTTGCCGTTGCGCTGCGTATTTTGGTTGTGGCATCATCTTTATTTGAACATCTTGTGTAGTATGTAGTGTCATCAGCATAGGCTAGTAGGTCACTGTTCGCCAAGCAGGATGGTAAGTCGTTTATGTACAGTATGAACAGCAAAGGTCCAATCAGCAACCCCTGGGGAACTCATCTTTCAACTAGACGTGACGCGCTCCTTCGGCCCGAGCATTCAACCACTTGATGTCTGTCGTATAGATAGGATGTAATTATATTCAGTGCAGCGCCGCGGATTCCATATCGCTCCAGCTTCTCAAGCAGGATCCCATGAGAGACGCAGTCGAACGCCTTTTTGACCGCTAATATAAAGCAAATATATCTCGTATCGATATTCGGGAGATCATATACTACTTTTTATCGTAATCGTCGGGTCTGTCACGTAAGACCGAATGGCGTTTCTTGAGCCAGACCGTCTCCTTTTCCAACATCCATATGTTCGCTCTTTGCTTATCCTAGCAGTGGCCCTCTTGTCTTTGTCTTTAAGTGAGTCACCTGGATCGGCCCCGAGGGTGCGGAAGATTTGTGTCCCTGTACTTATACGTCAGACGACTCACACGTAATTACAAACATCAATTAAATATAATTATATACTGCTGAGTAGCAAAATACTAAACATAAACACTGAATAATTCATTCTATAATGCAGAAATCTACCTAAAAGCATGGTGGATCAGAGAAAATTGGAGATTCTAAACGCCATAAGTGATTTAAAGATCAATATCACTGGCATGTCATCAGAAATAGGGAAAATTTAGGGAAATTAAATGTCGTGACAAGCAAACAAATAAAAAATTGAAGAAATAAAAAATAAAAAAAAGCTTACCGAACATGACTAAAATGGGAACAAATGGATAAACTAACAAGAGGAAAAACAATTCTAATACACGGACTTCGAGAGAGGAAAGCAAATCTACCGGAACTAGAAACATCCTGTTTGGAATTATTTAATGGTATTCTTAAGCTAAACGCGGAATTAACTGAAAGTGAGATCATGAGATTGTGATGAAAACGGAAGGTAAAACAATGGATGGTACAATTTCTGGCAAAAAGGAAGGTTTACGAACTATTCAGAAACAGCAGTAACCTGGAAGGAAAGCAAATCTACTTATCAGAAGACTTCCCAAATAATATTGTAGAAGAAAGAAAATTAC
Source organism: Aphodius sticticus (assembly GCA_963966075.1). NCBI lineage: Eukaryota > Metazoa > Arthropoda > Insecta > Coleoptera > Scarabaeidae > Aphodius > Aphodius sticticus. The sequence goes on along the minus strand of OZ014510.1, from coordinate 30,287,059 downwards.
TTACCCCAGTTATGCTTTATTTCCGAAAGAACCAGCACGTTATAATGAGGGATGACAAACTAATAGTGGATAAAAAACCTATGAACGCTGATGACATAAAAATACTATCTCAACAACTAAAGAACAGATCCCGCAGCAAAGATACAGAAGAAGAATCTGCTGAAGTAAGGGTCCCCTAGAAGGTTAAGGATAACACACGAGGCGGGTCGCATGATCCAACTCACTACCACAACAGCCGATATCTGGAAAGTTCATAGAACACTACTTGCATTAAAGACAAAGGATACCGCAACACTAACACCAGCAAATAACGAAGCACCTGCCACATCTGACTAGCAATTACAGGACTGTACAGTACATCAGTCGAAAACGAATCATTTATTGAAGAAGGGATTACGAGTTAATGGAAAATCGAGTTTAGGAGAAATATTCAAAGAAACAGAATATACCTACCTCAAAATATACACAACTTCCAAACCGGTCGATCACCGTAGAATATTAGATCAATACCCCCCCAAATAAACATTATTATCAAGAACAGAATTTAGTAAATAAATATACACACAATAAGTAGGTACAATAATTTGCCAAACAACAATAAAAAAAACTGGTACTTTGAACGTCAGAACTTTAAGAGAAGAGGAAAAATTAGTCGAATTAAAAAACGCGCTTAAAAAATTAACTGGGACATACTCGGGATAGCAGAGCTTAGACGTAACTATGAAACAATACTAGATACAAAATATAACAGTATATTCTGGTGGAGTTGGATTTTTGATAAGGAATAAGGAACCTATAAATATTCGTGAATTTAAAGCAATAAACGATAGGATTGTCTTGCTTAGTCTGGAACTAAACAATAATATGAGACTAAATTGTAGACTTCGGTAGACGCGGTCTGAATCAATGATATTTTGATTTTCGGGTGGAAATCGCATTGAGGACTTTGAAGCAGTTTCGCAAGTTTCGCGCTCTGTTGCAAGAGGCGTCTTCAGGACTAAGTACCAAACCAAGTGCTATGTTCTTAGCACTTGGTTTGATACTTAGTCATGAAGATGTCCCTTATATGACCTAATTGAAAGAAACCCAATTCAAGGAACCAGGAAAGCGGCAAAATCTGACAATAGAGCAGTAAATAAACAAGAAAAACTGTCACAATCAACTCTTAACCTGATTGAGAGAAGACTTAAGGAACAAAAACTCAAAATAGGAAGTAGAAGAAACAGAATATAAAGCCATCAAAATCCAAACCCAGAAAGCAATCAGAAGGGACCTAGACTACAAACTAAATATTGCACAAGAATCTATCGGAAGAACAGGGGCAATTAAGGAAGTGGACAAAAAATCAACAATGTAAAAACCTGTATAAGTAGCCTGAAAGATGGAACGGATAACCATACAAACCGACGATCTTAGATATAGCAACTCGCTTCTACGAAGAACTATATACTCCACCATTTCATCTTCATACTGACATTGATATAAATAAGAAAAACACTGAACACGAACCCGATATAATAATAAAAGAAGTCCTAAGTGGGTTAAGCACATTAAGACCAGACTACTGTCCAGGCGAAGACGGGATAACAAATGAGAACCTAAAATTATGCAGTGATACCATAGCAGAACCAATACAACACCTGTTTAACGAAATCTTAAAATCTGAAGTTATTCCAAAAAGGTTTAACAACGTAGAGATTGTTTTGTTACATAAAAAGGCCCAAACAAAAAAAAACGAAATGAAAAAGTATCGTCCGATAAGCCTCATGCCATGTGTTTATAACGTCTTTGTCAAGATAATCCATCAAAGATTACTGCAATCTATAAATCAATTAATAGAACCATCAACCGTATATAACCTTACAACTTATATAGCATTTGTAGACTTTCAAAAAAACGTTCGATACACTGACGCATTCATCATTAGTAAAATCCCTAGGAGAATGCGGAATATCAAGCAAATATATTAGAATTCTAACTAACATCTACACAAATACGGTAGCACACACCAAAATGGACACGAAAGGCAGAGGACTGGAAGACGAGTAAGGCAAGGAGATCCTTCATCACCAAGTATTTTCAACTGTGTATTAGAACGAGTTTTCAAACGATTAAACTGGACAGCGATGGGCGTAAACATACAAGGGTTAAAGTTGTACAATGTACATCCTACGCTTTGCGAGCGATGTTGCGCTAATTGCTAGCACACCTCAAAAACTAGACGCTATGTTACAACAACTAAATATCGAAGCAAGTAAGGTTGGGCTAAAAATTAATTATGAAAAGACAAACATTTAACCAAACATAAGTGAAACCCCAATATCAATTCAGGGAAAGAAGATTGAGTACGTACAGGATTATACATATATGTGTATCTTGGACAAACAATATCCTTCCATAGTCGGACAGCAAAAGAATTACATAGACGTATTACTAATGGATGGAAACGATTTTGGAGTCTCAAAGATGTACTAAAGCCATAAAAAATACCAATGTAAATAAAAAAGAACACATTCGACAGCTGTATTTTACCATTACTTACATACGGCTGTCAAACCTGGGCAACAACAAAGAAGGAAGACAATCAATTGAGACAATGCCAAAGCAAAATGGAAAGAACGATGACCAAGATTCGTTACATAGACCACATTAGTAACACGACTGTGAGAAATAGAACTAAGGTCTTGGATACTACAAAAACATCAGAAACTCTGAAAAGGAAATGGGCCGGACATGTTGCGCGATTGGAGGATAACAGATGATCTAAGAAGCGTACAGAATGGCTGCCAAAGTATGGCAAAAGAAACCGCGGCCGTCAAAAGAGGAGACGGAGAGACGAGATCGACTCTGAAGTGTAAACATCATCTCATACTTGAGCAGACTGACCAAATTACATGGTGTTCGTGTATCTTTATTAGAGAGAGCATAGAATATTCCAACCTTGAAGAGCTAAAACAGAAATCAAAAGAATTAGTTATTGAATGTTGTGGAATTATTCGAAATAAGTACATAGTACATAGTACATATAGACCTCCCAGCGGAGATGTAAAACATACAATCTGCAGCAAACAATTATACTCCGATAACAGCATCGTTAATGGAAAATGTATTTATCAACAAAAGCAATAGTACTTAACTTCGGGACTTTTCGATCACTATGGACAGGAAATTTTACTTAAGCGACAACAATTTACACGTCAGCAATTACAAAACAACACTAAACGATGTATCACAGATGAAAATTTAAGAAATATTAGCCTAGAATATAGTGGAACTGAGTGGGACAGCATTTTAAACATTAATAATGGGGAATGTTGCTTGGGTCTGTTTGTTGATAGGCTCAAGAATGCACTCCATACCGGCAAAGAGAAAAGGTTTAATGTAAAACTCCACCATGGAACATCTTAGATCAAACATCACAAGAACACTGTATAAGATTAAGAGACATCTTTGCAAATGTAGTATTTTAGGCACCATCACCATACCCAAAGAAAATTATATGGAGTTTTCAAACATTTTAAGAAAGTGATAAAGACCACAAAAAGAACATTATTTACAAATAATCCATAATTCAACAAATAAAATGAAAAGAACATGGGAGATTGTCCAGTCAATCACAAATAGAGCATCACCGCGGCTACGGTACTAACAATTCAACAAGCTGATTATCAATCATTTTGTGACGTTTTCTGTGTGGTTACCACGCTCACAACGGTTTAAACAATCGATTTATTTAGTTGTACATTACATTGGTCTGCTTCTAAATAACTAACTCGATGATAACTAACTAATGACTGATTACATACTGGTGTAATACAGATTAGTACTAACACCGAGTCTGCTTAAAATACAAAATGGTTTAATCTTTTATAGTAAACTCTCCAAGGTACTGGGCGGTAGCCGTCCTTCCTGGTGCCGACTTATGTTTGTTGTTTTATCGCTGCACATTCTGATTCTGTAAGGAAGCTTGATTTATAAAGTGCTTTTACATGAAGTAAAATGCAAGATTATCCAACAACAGCATGAATTTTCTCCTGGTAGATCAGTCGATACCAAGCTTTGCATTTATACTTCATAATTCATCCTAAATTTCATTGATACACGCACTCAAATCGACTCCTTGTACACTGACTACAGCAAAGCTTTTGACAAGATTAACCACTCTATCCTGAAGACAGAATCCTGAATCCTGAGACAGACGAAAGCCATTCTCGGATAAGGACAGAAGGACGTCGCATGCATTATGTGCATTTACATTTTGTTATTATAATGTACACAGTGTAAACACGTCCATGTAATTTTAAATAAACTTACATTTACATTTTAGTTAAGAAGTTGAGGTTGATTGGATTGGACGAATTCTCCAGAGGCCGGTATACTTTCGACTTTGGGCACAGTCTTGGAGTGAATGAAGTGTCGCGTGTCACCTGCACCAGAGATCTTGGAGTTATTGTTGACAACATTAATTATTTAACTCCCACTGGATTTTGTTATTAGACTGTCCTCGACCTTTTCTAATCTGTCGACCATCAACATACTTTACAACGCATACGTCAACAGAATTTTAAATTTTGCGTCTGTGGTCTGCAGTCCGCAGTACCGTATGTACATTGATCAGGTAGAGTCAATCCAGAAGCGATATGTCAAGCACCTTACTAGGAGGTTCCATCTACCCGTATGCTCTTATGAGCAGCGCTGTCAGGCATTTGGACTCGTTCCTCTTTGGATTCGCCGGTGAATTCAAGATGGCGCATTCTTGTACAAAATTGTTAACAACCATTTTGATTCTCGTTATCTACTCCAAGCATTTTTGTTTAATGTTCCTAACCGCGCCTCTAATCTTTTACGTTATTATTTCTGTCATACCAATTCCCTTCAGAACGCTCTTGTCAACCGCTTAATTACATCCTACAACAGTTTTTCCTTTCAAATGTAAGCTGGTGCGAGTATTGCGTCCCCCTGAGCATTGTCTTACCAGTATTCGTCCACCAATTCCCTATTCCGCATCGCTACATAGTCTCTTTTCTTTTTATGTTACTTGAGTTTGTTTGCTCATTCAAATTTTCTTGCTGTTCTTTTGTTTATCAGATTCATTTCCCAGCATTGTTTAATTTTTTATTAATAATTTTAATAATAAAAAAAATAATGTAAATCTTCCACGTACTATTTTAAAATATTAGTCTTGTATCTCTGTATGTGTGTACTGGTTTGGGCTACGCCCGTTTGTACACCGAACGATTAATAAATAACTAATATAAATAAATCTAAAGAAACTTTAAAACCTTCATAAAATTATCAGACCATAATTTTGTTACGATAAACACTGCCATCAATTTGCAGATTTCTTATTATGGTTGCATTCACACCCCTAATTGTTTAATAATAAAAACCTATTTATATTTGAAAACATTCATTCGATTCGGGGGCGTTATCGTCACAATGCATCAAGTACAGTTGATTTGTCGACTAGGCATTATTATACAAACAGTCTTTGAACTCTATTCTGCGAAAATGTGTATCATAACATAAATGTTATCTTACTTTTAAATTAGCCTAGAATAACACGTTTTTAATCAAATCACTTTACATGCACTTATAATAATTATACTGGATATTTCCATACCTTATACGTTCTGACCATAGGTCGAGTACTTGCTGTTAAGAAACCTTAAGGGGAGGTTCCCGTTCAAAGGCCCCAAAAATGCCTTAATTACGGGATTTTTTTGGATACAAAATAAATTATTTTGGGGATTTTTTTGTGGGTTTTATTTGTATACAAAAGAAGTATTATCCTGAATATTGACAAAAAAAGTAATTCAAAATGGCGGCTCCAGCTCTCCGTCACCAAAGCCGCCCCCGCGCGAACTGATGTACAGCCTCGCCAAGTGATCTGAAACTAAAAACACAAAAATATTCTTAAAATAGATAAAATTTGTGGGGCCCTATCGTTTTCCGATTTTTAAATAATCCCTTTGCAACAAAATGGCGGCCGTTTAAAAAGAAGAAACTCATTTTTTCATGCTTTTTTTTACTTTAACGTAAAAAACACATATTAACAATATTTTTTCGGAAAAAAACCTCCGTCAGGGCCCCCTAAATTAAATTAGCTTTAATTTGAGGGGTGAAATTTTGAAACCGGTGCATTCTTCGAAACTCTAGAGCGTACCGCGCGTCGAAAAATTTTGTTTCAACAAAAACGCGTTTGAAGTTATACGTAATAAAAAATCGTATTCAACGTTAGTTTCTGACAACTTACATTTAATCAGCTATTCCAGCACCATATAGGGTCCCTTCTTCTTCTTCGAAGAGTATGTTTTTTTGGATTTGCATGATCATTTTAGCTCCTGCGGTGATGCGCTTTTTTAGTGCTCTCGGCGAAAATTCTGCTGTTGTTCCCAATGACGATTCCTAGCGTATTCAGAGTTCTCAAAATATATGAATAGCCTTCATTGAAAATACCAGCAGCTATATATGCTGCTATTTGTATCGTTTGTACACCACAATGAATGTGTTTGGGAGGAAGTTTCCAAATGCAAGAGAAACTTTCGTTATCATTTTGTTTTTCCTCCGGTGCATCTTTGCAATAAATCATCACTGGAAAGAGCCTCATACACTGGTCGAATGTCTTTTTGGACAGATTCTTGAAGGACAAGTTCGCGGTGGAAATCGGCAAGTTGACCCGTAGCTTCTGCGACACGCCACTTGCACCAACTGTTCTCTCCTGGCGGGCCGTTCTCGTGATTCGGTTCGTCTGTGGAACATTTATGAAGGAAAGTAACTCGCGGTCTTCAATTGCTTGGCGGAAGTGCTGACAAAGTCTTTCTCATTTTCTCTGGATTATAACCGACTTTCTTTTTCCGCGGACGAGCAGTGCGCGCTTTTCCCAGTGAACTTTTTCGCGTGTTCGGCATTTTTACGGCACGTTACCATTCACACGATCGTCGCACGACTGAGAGCACGTTGCTTCAAGGGAAACGATCGTCCAAACTGAAAATACGCACTATACGTGCAGGTATACGCTGGTCACCAGAACAAGGCCGGTGTGCGCGTTAGACTATTATGATAAATATCATAATAATCGAATGCACAACCGGCCTTGTTTTGGCGACCATCGTACATATAAGCGAGTTTACAATAGATTGGAACGTGTATAAATTTGTCCAGAAGACCCTAAACTTGCTACATGCCGTATACTCAACCCATCATGTATAGAAAAAAGGTCTCGCCTCTTAGCTGCGCCGAGCGCCCGTTCGGCGAGTCCGGAGCGCCGACGGACTGTTCCACCAGACCCCCTATATCTCGAGAACTACATCATATATCGAAAAATCCTTTCTCTCACGTATTCTCGACAACATAAGGATGAAAATTAGGAAACAAAAAAATTTTTTCATCGATTTGGACGGGAACCTGCCCTTAACTTTTCGTTACTGCTTGATCTGATGGATATTGACATCTTTCCATCTTATTCCGGGCTGTGGGCAGATAGGACACACCACCATCTTCCATTAAGATGAAAAATACTTCTTGGTCGTTTCTTCTTCTTTCTTCTTCGTCGCTTCTTCTTTCTGCTTCATCGCTTCTGCTTTTTCATCTTGGTTGCGTTTTCTACCTCGCGGTCGCTCTCCTTGCTAGATGTACCGGGATCGATACCCGGCGCCTCCACCAGTTGTGACGTTTTCTGGGTGGTTACCGCTTTGTGGGTAATGACATTAACGTTTTCCATCGTATGTCTTACAACGATCAAAATAAAATACAACAGAAGATGATTTCTGCGCTTCTAAATTTCAAAAATGTTGAATTTTTGATGTGTAATGTTTTAATATTTTTTTCAGGGATTATTAAGTAATTTAATATTAATTTTAATAGAGTGGTGGTGGAAATTTTAGTATTATCATTCAGATATCGAGAGATAATGTTTAAAACCAAAAGACAAAGAAACACAAATCAAGAATTATGATTTCGTGTTCATCAAGCCTGTAATCCTAATAGGAAATTAGTAGACAATTGAAATGACAGGCAACAGTCTTAATTGAAATTCACTGAATAATCGATAGAGAATGTGTAAACCTGAAAATAAAGAACAAAAAAATAAATATCGTTGAATCGGGGTCACGAGTTGGCATATTTTCTCATTTTATGATAAAAAACCAATAATCATGTTGACAAAAGCTTTCAATATATGTTCTGTGTTTTATATAGCTGATCTGGCAACAAAGAAACAAATATAGAACGCTTGCCGGTCAATGGGAAGGCTGGGGCTCGTGTTGTCAAAAGATAATAAGTAATACCGTGGTAAAGGGAAAACAGAAGCCAGTCTTTTTTCACTGCGCAGACAGACAAGCTATAATAATTATATCTATTTATAACAAAGCTACTGATTACCATTTTTTATTATCTCATTTTTATATGAACTACTTCCCTTATTTCCTATAGAATTTTTCTAAAACTAGTATTCTTTACTAGCTTATATTTGAATACACAGTTACAAGAATTTTGTTGCATTTCCGCAAGAAAACAAGGTGGATACTACATAAGACACTTCTTTGCTTTTCTTATTATTAAATATGATGCTCAATCAAGTTTTCAAATACAATTTTTTGTTACTCTTACGTACTTTTGACGTATTTTTAGACGTATAACTTGAAAACGCCCACTCGTACATAAATCGTATATAGATCTCTTATTTTAGAGAATCAAGATTTAGTAGTTTCGTAATAACGTCAATAGAAAGCAAGATATTGTTAAAAAATCCAATTCGACCATCTTTGACCGTGAATAACTCGCAACCACACTCGCAACGCAGACACGATATTGTTTGTACGTTATTTGAAATGCACAACCAAAAATATATAGACAAAGCCAGCTGGCTTTTTTGTCTAATTTTACTGGGCTATTTATAATACTAATTTACAATTTTAAACAAAGTTAAATACAATTTTATTTTACCACAAAATGTCAACAAATATCAACAGCGATATTATAGCTCCGTTCGGATATTGTACTCCGTTGACACCGGATACACCGTCCAAATGACACTTGCGTGTTATTGGGTGTAAAAAGTGTAACGGTGTACAATATCCGACGCAGCTTATGAAGGCTTGCAGTGCAACACCGACCGTCAGCACCTCCGCGGCGCGGTCGAGGACCACACGCTAGGTGCGTCAGAGGCGCGGATGTCCGTTCGCCGATAAGAATTGCAATATATGGGGCTTTGCAGTACTACGCTGATCATCATCGGGACGAGCAGTTTTTTCCACTGCACAAGTACTGTGGTAGGGTATATTGCGTTTGTCACAACATTTTGTTCCGCTGTCAAATTAACCCAATTTGCCGCGCTTCAGAATTGAATTTTATCCAAGTCGCGACCCCGGCTGGTCTCGCGAAGTTCGACCACCGACCGTAAGATGCCGGGCGGTGTACCTTTTTGAAGCCTAATTAGGGAGATCGTCGGTTGTGCTGATGACGCAAATCTTCTAAGTGGCTGGGCGGATTGCGTGACTGTTCCTCTGGTCCTGAGTCTTTGTTTCGTAGAGATTGGAGCAGTTTGAGCGATTCTTTTCTTTCACTGCGTAGTTCTGTGACGTCACACCCATGTGGGGACACGTTTTAATTGCTTGCGCGGAATTGATTGTTCAAAACCTTACGTCCCGGTTATTTCCTGATTAGGTTGATTTTTCTGCTACTAATGACTGGTGGTTGGATATTAAAAACGCCTGATTTCGCGTTGTTGGAATTTTTTTGGCTTCTCTTCGCCCTATATAAGACCGGCCATTTTCAGCCAGTTTCAGTCAGAAATTCGTGTGCTAGCGGAAGCTCTGTTCAGCTGCTTCCCGAATTCTCATATTTCCTGATAGTCTCGTGGTGCTTGTTCGAGGTGACAGTTATAGTCGTGTGATAGGCTGGGATCTGGGATTCTAGCGAACGCAGATTATAGCACACACAGTTGTGGATTTATCCCTCGTCTAAGTTGTGGAAGCGTGGCTTGTGTTTGGTGCCCGTATTCCGTTCGCCTTGTGCGGAGTTTATACCACTTGAAGCTTGTGGATTACGACGCCCGTTTAAGACCTTTTGGGGTAAGCGAATTTATCAACTCTTTTCTTGAATCGATTCCTTATTGCGTGGGAATATTCTAGGCTCCTTCGGTTGGGCGTGTGTGTCCCTTCCCTGTACGTCGTCTATACTCCCGGAGAACGTGACTTGGTTGAACGACGCTCGTCCCGGATAAAGACAACCATTGTGGCTCTGCCGTTTGAACGACGGAGGATAACCATCACACCGAACGTGCCTTGCTGAGGTCTGGTGACCGTGGGATTGCGCCGCGACGCTTGCACCGTCCGCCTTCTCTTCGACGTGGACTGCGTCCTCCCGTGGCCCCGCCTGCAGCTCAAGATTTGATTTGCTCGTTATTTGGTGTACTTCTGCGACTGATATCGTCTTTATTGACGCAATACGTGCGTCGCGACGCTGTGATTCTCTTCGAGACTGTAGCCCGTCAACGTTCAGTTTTGTTTTGTTTGGATTTTGATAGAATTCAATGGCGTTATTGTTTAATTGTTGATTGGAGGTGACTCACTCGCGAGCACTGGTTTAATTGCAAATTAATTTTGTAATTAATATTTTTTTTTTGTAATTAATATTTTTTTTTCTCTTTGTAATTAATTCTAGCTTTGTTTAATTAAGCTGGTTTTATTTGTAATTTTTCTACATTTTGGCGAATTAGCCCAAGCTTTCATCGGTCAATTTTAATCTCAGTCAAATACATTTGTTAATCATTTTGTCAACCATCGTTTATAATTTTACTTGGTCTGGGAATTAATCCCACTATACTACGGTGACTTCGTGCTTGATCAAGAACGTTCTCGTCGTTGCGCTTTTATTACGGGTGTACCTGGTATTCTTTTGCAGGTTAATTATTGGCAATACTATTGCCGATAGCGTTGACAATTGATCTTTCGTACTTCGAATATGATGAGAACATAGTTCGATTTTATTTGTTGGATTTGTGTATTGATGGCCATTGCGGTTATATATATATTTTTTTCTGAGCATCGACGTGTGTCCATTTGCCGAGAATATTATATTGTAGGTTGCTGCTGTATTGCCTCTGTTGCTGCTGCGGATAATAAATCTTGTTATCCGATACTTTGGTCTCTTTTCCCTGGTGTTGCTTTTATCCCTTTCAGCCCGCTTTCACAATCGAGCGTCAGTCCTTCAACGGGTTGTGGATTGTGTGGCGCCCATTTCGGAACACCTTGTATTGAGTCGTATTCACTCCCACGCCCCTCTCCCAGAGTTGGTCGGTGGGACCCAGGACTGTATAAGCACACAGGTAGGACCAAAGGATTTTCGAATTGGTAGTATTGCGCAACGGTGTAAAAGCAAGGTGTTTCAATTTGTAACACCCCTAAGGAAGCGTGGCAGGTACAGACTTGTATATATATATATATATATATATATATATATATATATATATATATATATTATTGATCAGAAAGCTGAATCGATTTAGCTATGTCCGTCTGTCTGTCCGTCTGTGTACACGATAACTGCCGTAATTTTGAAGTCATTGATTTGGAATTTGGTATACATGTTTATCACCTAAAAAGTAACGATAAGTTCGTGAATTTGCAAAATCGGTTCACTGAATTTATTTTTTTTTAATATTTTACCGTGCGGGTATTTTAACTTCAGCCCGGCTGGAGATAGTTTTCTTACTATCTTTAACTTACTATCTTTAACTTGTAAATGATTTCCTCTTAGTTTGTTGTTTTATATCCATCATTAATTCCTGAGGAATTTGAGATTGATCTGTATACAGGATTAGTCAAAATTACCGGAACACCTAAATAGTTCTACAACCGTAAACAATTTTAAAAAAAATATATTTAAAGAAGCTATCGTTTAAATATACTTTTAATTTACAGGATCATTTTATTATGGAAATTTGGTAACATTTCCTTTTTCATATAGAACACCGCTTATTTTTATATTCTTTAATTCTAAGAATTTTTTGTAGGATTTTGTAGGAAACTTTTTTAATAAATCATTTTTGGGGTTGAAGCAATTATTAATCAAAATTAGTTCAAATTACCGGAACACCTAAATAATTCTCCAACTGTAAAAAAATTCAAAAGATTTTTTGGATTAAACAAGCACTGGTTCTAGCCCCCCGTGTAAATTTGGCTACTTTTCCTTTTTCTAATAGAACACTGTATATTTTTAAATTTTTTAATTCTTAGATTAATAGAAATTTTTGTAGGAATCATTTTTTATAAAATGCATCATTTTTGAGTTATAAGCAGGTATCAAAGCTCCTGAACTTCAAATTAACTTAATTCTATTTAAGTGTTTTATTTTTCTTGATTTTCTTATCTGTTTGGTTGAAATAAAAGTTTATGAGTTTTTATTATTTACTTATAACTCAAAAATGATATATTGTATACAGAAGTGATTCATTCCTACAAAAAAAATTCTTAGAATCAATCATAGAATTAAAAATGTAAAAATAGACATGGTGTTATATTTGAAAAAGGAGAGGTGACCAAATTTCCAGAATAAAATGAATTAAAAAAAATTTAAACAATAGCTTGTTTAAAACGTTGTTTAAATGTTGTTTACGGTTGGTGAATTATTTAGGTGGTTTATGTAATTAGGTAATTTCGACTAACTATATTAAAAAAAAGTATGCTCTGCAGGCAGAACTATAATAGTGGTCTGAGATTCAGACACCCCGTAAAGGCCCGAACTAACTAAACACTTGCTCAGGTTCTCAAACTTTCTGTTGCAAAATCGTATCTATTCTAATAATTTTGATTTTTGATTAATCTCACAATGTGATTTTTTGTACGAGCCACAGCTTTAAGTAAACCTTGAAACCATCCATTTAAGTGTTGTGTGACATTTAATCAATAGTTGCTGAATTATCGAGAGAGAATATTTAAACCCGTATTACATCGCCATTCACAATATTAGAGGAATTTACATCATAATAATTGAACGAAAAATCACTTTATTCGTAATCAATATTCAATAGACGGTTCTCGTTCTGGTTTTTGATGTCACGGTCAGTCACAGTGTGCGCGCGCATTTTCCCCAGGACGAAATTAAGTTGGCAACTGTTTTGTAAAACGCCTAATTAGTATCAAATGAAATGTAAATGATAAAAGATAGGTGTGAGAATGATATGCTTTCATTGAAAACTGAATAATTATATGGAAGTGAACGGGTGTACCTGTTTTTATGTACTTTGGAAAATTTGCTGAACTGTCCTAACCTACAAACACAGTAGGTATTTTGGTTATCATGTTCACTTCCATATAATTATTCAGTTTTCAATGAATGCATGTCATTCTCACACTTATCTTTTATCAATTTCATTTCATTTGATACTAATTAGGCTTTTTACAGAGCACAGTTGCCAACTTAATTTAGTCCTGGGTGGTCCTGGGAGAAATGCGCGCGCACATCGTCAGATCAAAAACCAGAACGAGAAACGTCTATTGGTAATTTTACTTGGAATGCAGTCCCTGCGTCTTACCCTATATTCGACCAATGTTAAATTATTCCGCGTATGAAAGGAGATGGGTAGAATGTTTTTGTACGCTATGCGCAGACGCGCTGACTCACGCTGGCTCTATTTGACCGACCGCGAATTTTAAGCAACACTTGCGGCCTAATTTGCGCATGCGCGTAGAGCTCCCGCCATAGATAAAATATATATATATATATACTAATAAAGGTCGACGACTCAAGGCCATCTTTGTGGACTCTATTTTTAGTTCACCCCCATCCGCTAGGAGGCGCTAATAGCACTTCTCACTTCTAGCCGTTTCTCATATTATAGTTTAATTCATTCATAAGATCAGAAAAACCGCGTGATGGAACTAGTACAGTACAAAAATTACCACAGAAAATTTAAAGTTATATACATCACCCTTATATCAGTGAAAGTCTGTGGTAAAAATTAGCAGTATCACTAGACAGTCAATTGACAGAACTGTATGACGGCAAAGACGAGACATATAAGGCTGGCCACTTCGCGTAAATCCTTTGATCTTTATGACCTGCCGCTCAGGGACCTTGAACCGTTGTCCCTTTAATTTGGTTTAGCTTTCGGGCGGGAAGTTTGAATGAGTTATTTTCAGTTTGTTGTTTTGATATTTAAATGTCAATTATAATCATTGAAATAAGTGACGTACTCACTGGTCTAATGCTGTTCAAGTTCCAGACCGACTAACTACTTGAAAACACGAAAAGAAACATCGCAATAACTACTGATCACATAACCAACAAATGTTAACGTCAAAACAAGTGTTTTTTGAGGTTAGAGTTGGCGGTTGGGAAAACAGCTGATTTTAAAATCCACGCGCTATTTTATTGATTTCTCCCGAGTACTCACGAATGGGCTTTAATCTGATGTAGGATGTAGCCCTCTATCTCTCTCTCGAAACGTAGTTCCTTTTTCGAGTGGCAAGTCTGATATGTCTAGTCTGTGGTGACGGTATAAACGAGCCAATAGGTATCCAGCATGTGATTCGGCCGGTATAGCAGCGCGCTAGCCAGAGATAGCGCCTGGGGGTGAACTAAAACTTTGCTATCAACGCCTGCGTATGGGAAGAAGCACCCCATGGCTCCCGCATGCGCGTAGAGCACGTTTTTATTGTAGAAATATTGTAGAAATAGAATAGACTATCTTCCATTTCGCTTTGAATCGTGAACAACCTCTCTGTCTAGTCGCATTATAGCAATATAAGTTATTTGATGGAATGCGTGTTTTCTGGGGATTTTAAGCAATATTATGTTACCAGATTTGACAGCGGCGGCAAGTCTTCTGCGCATGCTGTCTAGTGTTTTGGAGAAGTTTTTTCAAAAGTAGAAGCCCGCCCCTATTCTGGTTTAATAGCCGCTTTCCATTTGCACATTTCTAAGTTGATCTTAGCTGAGCTAATCTATCTTCGTCTGGCCTGGTCTGAGTACATCTAAGCTACCCTATGTTGGCAAAAGGAACGCGTCCGGTGGCAATACAGTCAGATGGATTCATGAACCTTTGCGGGTGACTAACCAGGGGCAAGGGGTAGGTGGGGGTAGGTAGTTCTGCTGAGTTCACAAAAGCAAAAAGAACGCTACATGGAACTTAGTTTTGATTTGATCAGCTAAGATCATAGCTAAGATCAACTAAGAAATATGCAAATGGAAAGCAGCTAATAGCTTACGGGTCCGGTGAAACGATGCTTTAGAACGTACTCTAAATGGCGTTTCCGTACTTCCAGTTGTTCTTCAATTGTTGCTTTTAAATTTGAGATTTTTTATGCTCAAACGGTTTGAATTGAATGTAGCTATTGGGGA